>JBBDGP010000989.1:5000-384847 GCA_037952835.1 Lithobates septentrionalis
AAAACCAAAAAAATAAATAAATTGATTTTAAAAAACCAAAAAAATCACAAAAATTGATTAGAAAAAAACAAATAAATAAATAAATTGATTTTAAAAAACCAAAAAAATAAAAAAAATTGATTTGAAAAAACCAAAAAAATTTAAAAATTGATTTTAAAAAACCCAAAAATAAAAAACTTGATTAAAAAACCAAAAACAAATAAAAAAAACTTGATTTGCAAAAACCAAAAAAAAAAAATAAAAAAACTTGATTAAAAAAAAATAAAAAAAAAAACTTGCTTTTAAACAAAAAAAAAAAAACTGGATTTTCCCAAAAAAAAAAAAAAAGCCTGTTTGCGAAAATCAAAAAACAAAAAATATTTTTTTGTGGATTCGGTAGAAATATTTAAATATAATTATATTTTGCTACATTATTAAGATATCATTATATTTTTGTCTATGAACATTTTCTACTAAATGCAGAACTGAATGCATAACAACCATTAATAAAAACATCTCCTTATAGTATTTTAAAAAATGTGTGGTTTGTTATTTCAAGGCTCAGTATCAGTTTGGTTATAATTGTAAAAAAGTTGTTTACAGTGGCAATGGAGCTTATTTAGACATTTTTAAAATTCTAATACAGTTGGCACTACAACTGCTCGACCATAACCTAGGAGACAGCCCAAAAGAAAGGCAAGCAATAAATATAATGCCAGATTTCAGCAATATTTTTTTTATTGTAAAAAATTATATATCCTGGCCCATTGCAATGGCCCCCCTACCCATAAAATAATTAACATATTGCTGTCTAACTTGACGGGAACTTTGGGGGGCCAAGCCAGTACGGACAGTATCCAGGCCTGTAAGGTTGGCTTCTATTTGTCCGGCCTCAGGCCCAACTGTGCCTATATAATTGGCAGAATGCTTGTTTAAAAAGTTGTGCAGAATGCAGCAGGTTAAAATGATAAAATTAAGTTTGTATTCCGCCAAATTAATGGCTGTTTGAAACAGGCGGAACCGGCTGGCCAGAATTCCAAACGCATTCTCAACCACTCTTCTAGCTCTGGCCAGCCGGTAATTAAAAACCCTCCTCTCCGGGGTGAGGGTTCTTTGGGGGAATGGCCTCATGAGGTGGTTGCTGAGAGCGAAGGCTTCATCCGCAATGAAGACAAAGGGGAGTCCTTCCACGTTATCCTCATCAGGTGGCAATCCCAGCCCACCACTCTGGAGACGCTGGCAGAACTCCGTCTGGGCAAATACTCCTCCATCCGACATCCGGCCATTCTTCCCCACGTCCACATATAAAAAATCATAGTGTGCCGACACCACCGCCATTAAAACAATACTGTGGAACCCCTTATAATTAAAATAATATGACCCCGAATGGGGTGGTGGCACAATGTGGACATGTTTCCCATCTATAGCCCCTCCACAATTGGGAAAGTCCCAACGGCTGGCAAAATGGGATGCCACAGTCTGCCATTCCTGTGGCGTTGAAGGAAACTGGGGAATCAAACAAGAAAACCAAAATCAATTAATTTGGAAGCTAACATTGCAAGAAAATTAGACAATTAAAAACATTATTCCCCAGCATCAGTATAACATTCAATAATTTAATTCCTCTGGAATAACTAATATGGAAAGGCACACTTATCAGATTGCTCACCCCCTCTGATGGAACATTGATTACATTTTAGGGGGTTGTGAAATCCCTAAAAAATATTACTTTTAGGACACGCAGGAATTTAGGGACTAAAAAGGCTACAAGACTGCAGTTGTCGCACTCTGCAGGTGCAGTTGCTAACCAGCTTACAGTAAATGAGGTAATGTAAAAAGGCATTCATGTTGCAAGGAGTACACAATCACAGGCAAGGGCAATTAATGAAAACACTTTGAGGCTTGCATATGATTTGATGATGGAAATCAGCAGAGCTTCTGCTCATTTACTAAAGCACTGGAACAAATGCACTTGTAGAGTGCACATGCATTTTGCAAACTGCAACATATATTTGCTTTAGACAAATCAAGACCACAGAACATTCAAGCAAATTTTAACGAGGGTGGGGGTGGGGGGGTTGTGAAATCTAGATAATTGCTCATTAGCAGCACACTATTTGGATTGAGTTTAGGTGGGGGGGGGGGGGGGTTGTGAAATCTAGATAATTGCTCATTAGCAGCACACTATTTGGATTGAGTTTAGGTGGGGGGGGGGGGGGGTTGTGAAATCTAGATAATTGCTCATTAGCAGCACACTATTTGGATTGAGTTTAGGTGGGGGGGGGGGTTGTGAAATCTAGATAATTGCTCATTAGCAGCACACTATTTGGATTGAGTTTAGGTGGGGGGGGGGGTTGTGAAATCTAGATAATTGCTCATTAGCAGCACACTATTTGGATTGAGTTTAGGTGGGGGGGGGGGGGGTTGTGAAATCTAGATAATTGCTCATTAGCAGCACACTATTTGGATTGAGTTTAGGTGGGGGGGGGGGTTGTGAAATCTAGATAATTGCTCATTAGCAGCACACTATTTGGATTGAGTTTAGGTGGGGGGGGGGGGGGTTGTGAAATCTAGATAATTGCTCATTAGCAGCACACTATTTGGATTGAGTTTAGGTGGGGGGGGGGGGGTTGTGAAATCTAGATAATTGCTCATTAGCAGCACACTATTTGGATTGAGTTTAGGTGGGGGGGGGGGGGGGGGTTGTGAAATCTAGATAATTGCTCATTAGCAGCACACTATTTGGATTGAGTTTAGGTGGGGGGGGGGGGGTTGTGAAATCTAGATAATTGCTCATTAGCAGCACACTATTTGGATTGAGTTTAGGTGGGGGGGGGGGGGTTGTGAAATCTAGATAATTGCTCATTAGCAGCACACTATTTGGATTGAGTTTAGGTGGGGGGGGGGGGGGGTTGTGAAATCTAGATAATTGCTCATTAGCAGCACACTATTTGGATTGAGTTTAGGTGGGGGGGGGGGGTTGTGAAATCTAGATAATTGCTCATTAGCAGCACACTATTTGGATTGAGTTTAGGTGGGGGGGGGGGGGGGTTGTGAAATCTAGATAATTGCTCATTAGCAGCACACTATTTGGATTGAGTTTAGGTGGGGGGGGGGGGGGTTGTGAAATCTAGATAATTGCTAATTATAAGCACACTAAATACACTCCAACAAAATACATTCAAAATGAGTAGACTAGGTGGATATGTTCCCATCACTTCATGCTGGGAAGGTTATTAAAGGAAAATATACATGCATGACAAAAAATAACAGGAAAAAATTCCAGCATGTGTGAGGATAAAAAGGGGACATTCACACTATATTGCAATGATGGTAAGTAGTGTTTGAAGCAAGAAATACATTACATTATCAAAGATTACATAAAAGAACATGTGATGCTAATAAAAGAAAAATATCTTACCTTAATATAGTCCTTCTGCAGGACCTGTATGATGGCAGAACAGGTCTCTGGGATAATGATCCCCAGAGCCTGGGGGGAGATGCCTGTCGAGAACTTAAGGTCCTGCAGGCTTCTCCCTGTGGCCAAATACCGCAAGGTAGCGACCAGCCTCTGCTCCGGAGTGATGGCTTGCCTCATGCAGGTATCCTGCCTGCTGATATAGGGGGTCAGCAAAGCCACCAAACGATCAAAAACGGGGTCCGTCATCCGGAGAAAGTTCCTGAAATCCTCAGGATTATTCTCACGGATCTCACGGAGCAAAGGCATATGAGAGAACTGGTCACGCTGAAGCAACCAATTCTTGGTCCATGAACTCCTCCTCGCCCTGTTCATGGACTGGTCTTGGTCTGAAGAATAAACTACAGCACCAAACACATACAATGCACGAGCTCGACGACGAGTACGTACAGGTAACATGGCTTCAAAACGGTCGGCTGGTCAGAACGCACTAAACAGAACGCACTGAAGAACAGCAAGGCCTGTGAAGAACGACCTGAAAATCAGGAACGAGCGGCCAATAAAACAAAGATTTCTCAATGCCAACTGACCAAACGCACTGAAAAGCAGATACAAACCTCACAAGCACAGACTGAACAACAGTTAAAACGAACTGAAAAATACGAGTCTCACAAGCGCGAATCGTCTCTCACCAAACTTCTACTAACACGAGATAAACACGAGATTAGCAGATTAGAAGGAGGGTGTCGTACGGGCTATTGAACTTCCGTTTTATAGTCTCGTCGGACTTGGTGTACGTCACCGCGTACTAAGCTGTCGTACTTTTGTGTGGTCGTGTGTGGGCAAGTCCGTTCGTTAGAAAGTCTGCAGCAAGTCCGCCGCAAGTCCGCCGAAAGTCTGCCGGAAGTCTGTCGGACAGGCTGTCTGACTTTTGTAGACGAAAAGTACGACCGTGTGTACGCGGCATAACTCTTTCTTCAGGGGTGTTATGAGAAGATCAATCGTGTATATACATATTGAAGTGGTGTCACCAATGAAAACATTCCATAGAACTATTAAAAACAAACATAGACAGCACTGTGTCTCCAAAACCTTCTGCTCAAGATAGCTGCTCTTGTTGATATGCTTAAATGATTGCATAGAAATTATGCAACTAAAACTGAAAAATGCCAAGGTCCCCCAGAGGCCAAAAAACAACTAGGAACTCTGAAGCCAAGAAGTAGGCGTCACTCTGTACCAAATAGGAACAGGCTGATGATGCAGAGATGATTTGA
This sequence comes from Lithobates septentrionalis, assembly GCA_037952835.1. NCBI lineage: Eukaryota > Metazoa > Chordata > Amphibia > Anura > Ranidae > Lithobates > Lithobates septentrionalis. The sequence continues at coordinate 9,672 of JBBDGP010000989.1, forward strand.
AGATATAGGGATGGTATGCACTTGCATGTAAGTGGCGGTCACATGGAGACACGTCCTGGCATCCAAACCAAAAACCCCCCTTGACTTTTTAACCCTATTTTGTTACATTACAGCCTTTAGTTCAATGTTTTTTTAATCTGATTTATACGTTATAGATCTTACACCTAATGAGGAACAAATGACAACATGTCAAAGCAAGAAACAGCCTCCTCCCCCCCCCCCCCCCAAAGCCTGTCAAGCATAGACACCAGTGTGTACAGGAAAACCAAACCCTTACCTGTGCGGACAGGAACCAGTCCTTCAAGACATTTTGCTAGTTTTTAATTACTCGTAATTCTTTCCCAAATATCTGTTACAGTCAACCTATAGGCAAAACTTTTTTTTCCATTTTGGATAGAGTAAGGGAGGGTTATAACCCCCGTCAGATTTTCTTTCGCCATCTGTGTCCCATTGCGGGGATTTCTCTTCACTTCCTGTCCCATAGCCAAACAGGAAGTGAGAGGAAATCCTTGCAAATTAAGGGAATTCCTTGGGGACCCCCAGGTCACCAGAACTTGTGTCCCCAGTGGAAGATTTCCCCTCTATTACTTTTCTGGGGACAACCCAAAATTTGTGATTTTCTTTTACTTTCACTTTTAGGCTCTGTTTCCACTACTGCGACTTGTTTTGCGACTTGACACATGTCAAGTCGCATGACAAGTCAAAACCCATGTATTTCAATGGTCCCCGTTCTAATTAGTGCGACTCAAGTCGCAGCGTCTCCAAAAAAGGTTCTTGCACTACTTTGTTCCGTCTTCGGTGCGACTTGTTCTCCATAGAAAGGTATTAAGTCGCAATGCAGTCGCATGTACATGTCTGACACCGCGACTTTGTTGCGACTTCCACGGAAGTCTACGGAAGCACATGATCTCTGCTCCTCCCAAATACATCACTTCCTATTGATGTATGTGAGTGTGGAAGACAGGAAGGGGAAGTAACTAAGCAGGATAAGGAATTACATCACTCTGGCTAAATCGCAGAACATCAAAGTAGTTTTTAAAGTCGCATCAAATCGCAACATAGATCGCATTGTAAAGTCGCAGTGTAAATCGCGCGACTTTGGGGACGCAATAGTGGAAACATATCCTTAATGATAAAGGTAAACAGGACAAATAGAGAGGGTGAATCAACCTAACGGGGACACAGACAGCAATACAAATGTGCAAGGGGTCTAATCCCTCTCCACTATCTAAAACAAAAAAAAAGTTTTGCCTTTAGATATACTTTAATTTACAGTTCTGATATTAAATTGATTGTAAATGATAATGTACAGATACAGGTCATACTTACTGTACCTGCTCTGTGCAATGGTTTTGCCCTGAACCTCCTCTTGTAGGGTACCCTACTGCCACTGTCCACTCCTCCCTTTTAAATCTGCCCCGCATAGCAAACTGCTTGCTGTGGGTGAGATGTGTGGGCTTGATCCCAAGCTGGACTGTGTGTGTCTATACAACACATTGTGCTGCTCGGTCCCACCCCCTGCTCTCTGCTCATAGCATTTGACTGACAGCAGCAGGAGCCAATGGCTCCAGATACTATTGACACTCCTGAGAGAGGGGAAAGAGGGAAAAAGAGCTGCTGCAGATGGACACAGCACTGGAACGAGATTGGGCTCAGGTAAGTGTTTAAGGGGGGACTGGGGGAGAAACTTTTAAAACTTTTTTTACCATAATGCAGAGATTGCATTAAGATTAAAAAAAAAATTTGCCTTTACAACCACTTTAGGTCACCATTGCAAAAGGTCTCTTCTTCTAAAGTTTGGGTTGCTTACCTTTTAAGGCACACTGTGCCATTCCCATTTAATTTACGACCATAAGAGTGGTCAAAAGGGACTAAAGCTTGCTATTCTGGTTTGGTAAATGTACAGAAGCCAACAAATAGAAGGACCTGAGGAACTTGTCCTACTTGGCATGCAGGGTTTGGCTGCAAAGCAGATGAAGCTTAAAGTCTGCATCTCTGCAAGGCTGAGGGGTACAAAAACAAGTGTACATCTAATTAAAGCTTGAAAAAAAGCTTTAATTTACAGTGCCTTGAAAAAGTATTCATACCCCTGTTAATTTTCCACATTTTGTCATGTTACAACCACAACCAAAGTAGCACATAATTCTGAAGTGAAGGGAAAGTGATAAATGGTTTTCACATTTTTTTACAAATACATTTCTGAAAAGTGTGGTGTGCATTTGTATTCAGCCCCCCTGAGTCAATTCTTTGTAGAACCCCCTTTCGCTGCAATTACAGCTGCAAGTATTTTTGGGTATGTCTCTACCAGCTTTGCACATCTAGTGAGTGTAATTTTTGCCCATTCTTCTTCGCAAAATAGCTAAAGCTCTGCTAGATTGGATAGAGAGCATCTGTGAACAGCAATTTTCAAGTCTTGCTATCGATTCTCAATTGGATTCAGGTCTGGACTTTGACTGGGCTATTCTAACACATGAATATGCTTTGATCTAAACCATTCCATTGTAGCTCTGGCTATATGTTTAGGGTTGTTGTCCTACTGGAAGGTGAACCTCTGCCCCAGTCTCAAGTCTTTTGCAGACTCTAACAGGTTTTCTTCTAATGCCGCGTATACACGACCGGTTTTCCCATTGGAATAAACTCTGAAGGTTTTTCCGACAGAGTTCCAACGGAATTCCGCTGAAACTGTCTTGCGTACACACGATCACACCAAAGTCCGAACGTCAAGAACACGGTGATATACAGCACGTAAGACGGGACTAGAAAAAGGTGGTTCAATAGCCAGAAGCCAATAGCTTTGTCTCGTACTTGCTTCAGAGCATGCGTCATTTTTGGTCCGTCGGAACAGCATACAGACGAGCGGTTTTCCCGGTAGGAATTGGTTCTGTCAGAAATATTTAGAACATGTTCTATTTCTAGGTCCGTCAGAATTTTCGGGAAAAAAAAAGTCAGATGAGGCATACACACGATCGGAATATACGATGAAAAGCTTCCGTCAGACTTTTTCTGTCGGACATTCCGCTCGTGTGTACGCGGCATAAGATTGCCCTGTATTTGGCTCCATCCATCTTTCTATCAACTCTGACCAGTTTCCCTGTCCCTGCTGAAGAAAAGCATCCCCACAACATGATGCTGCCGCCATCATGTTTCACGGTGGGGATGGTGTGTCCAGGGTGATGTGCAATGTTAGTTTTCCACCACAGGTAGCGTTTTGCTTTTAGGCCAAAAAGTTAAATTTTGGTCTCATCGGACCAGAGATCTTTTTTCCACATGTTTGCTGTGTTCCCCACATGGCTTCTTGAAAACTGCAAACGGGACTTTCTTCAACAATGGCTTTCTTCTTGCCACTCTTCCATAAAGGCCAGATTTGTGGAGTGCACGACTAATAATTGTCCTGTGGACAGATTCTCCCACCTGAGCTGTGGATCTCTGCAGTTCCTCCAGAGTTACCATGGGCCTCTTGGCTGCCTCTCCGATTAATGCTCTTCTTGCCCGGCCTGTCAGTTTAGGTGGATGGCCGTGTCTTGGAAGGTTTGCAGTTGTGCCATACTCTTTCCATTTTCGGATGATGGATTGAACAGTGCTCCGAGAGATGCTCAAAACTTTTGGATATTTTTTTATAACCCAGCCCTGCTTTAAACTTCTCCACCACTTTATCCCTGACCTATCTGGTGTGTTCCTTGGCCTTCATGATGCTGTATGTTCACTAAGGTTCTCTTACAAACCGCTGAGGGCTTCACAGAACATCTGTATTTATACTGCGATTAAATTACACACAGGTGGACTCTATTTACTAATTAGGTGACTTCTAAAGGTCATTGGTTCCACTAGATAGTTAGGGATATCAGAGTAAAGGGGGCTGAATACAAATGCACGCCACACTTTTCACATATTTATTTGTAAAAATTCTTGAAAGCCATTTATAATTTTCCTTCCACTTCACAATTATATGCCACTTTGAAATCCCAATAAAATACATTTACGTTTTTGGTTGTAGCATGACAAAATGTGGAAAATTTCAAAGGGTATAAATACTTTTTCAAGGCACTGTATATTTCCAATTATTAATTTGATGAATTTTTTTTTCTTTTAACCACTTGCCAACCACCGACCGCCGCACGCCGATGTACGTCGGCAGAATGGCACAGATCCGCAAATGGGCGCACGCTCACGACCCTCGCTCCCGCAGGGGGAACACACACGCGCCCCCCCCCATGCCTGCGGCGGTCGGATTTGTTACAGAATCAATCAGTCTTCAGGTCCAGGCCAATGATTTCTGGCCTGGACCTGCTGATTGGTTCTGGCGAATGAAATGCCTCCCCTGCCTGTGTAAGTGTAAATACAGACGGGGGGAAGTGATGTCATCTCCCCTCGTGGAACTCTTTTCCGTTCCAGAGAGAGGAGAGAGGATGTCTAACAGTGAGTTGCACAACACTATACTAACACCAGTACAATGTAGGTACACTTGTCACCCACCGATCACCCCCCCGATTGCCCCCCCCCAGTTAACCCCTTCACTCCCTGTCACAGTATCACCAAGTGCAGTTTTCAGATTTTTCACTGATCACTGTACTGGTGTCATTTCTGACTCTAGTCAGTGTTAGGGCAGCTAATAGTAGCCCCAGGTAGCTTTAGGGTACCCCCCTAATCCCCCTAATAAATGTTTAACCCACTGATTGCCCCCTAGGTAACCCTTTCACCCCCTGTCACCAGTGATCACCGTATTAGTGTTACGGGTGACGCTGGTTAGTTGGTTCATTTTATATAGCGTCAGGGCACCCGCCATATATTACCCAATCAAGGTTTAACCCCCTGATCACCCGGTGGGTGACATCAGTTAGGTTTTAGCGTCATTTAGGGTCTGCGTGATCCCCAGGGAACGTCAGATTAGTGCCGGTAGTGCTAACACCCACGCACACACCATATACCTACCTTAGTAGTATAGTGCCTGAACGGATCAATATATTTGATCTTATCAGATCTATATTAGCATCCCCAGTAGTTTAGGTTTCCCAAAAACGCGGTGTTAGTGGGATCAGCCCAGATACCTGCTAGCACCTGCGTTTAGCCCCTCTGCCCAGCCCAGCCCACCCAAGTGCAGTATCAATCGATCACTGTCACTTACAAAACACAAAGTACATAACTGCAGCGTTCGCAGAGTCAGGCCTGATACCTGCGGATGCTAACAGTTTTTTGGTAGGGATTGAAGCAGGCTCTGACAATCAGGTGCTCTTTTTGCCTGTGAGTTTCACTAGTTGTACCAGTAAATTTAGAGGCCACAATGTCCAATCAAAGGTACACTGGTGAAGAGGCCTACACGTTTCTGAGCATGACAGATGAGAGTGAAGAGGAAGTCCCCCATCTGTCAGATTCAGGCTCAGAATACGGTCCAGTAGACAGCAGCGGCACCCTAACAGATAGCTCTGATGACGGAGTAGTGGTCCCTTCTAAGGTCAGGCATACTAGACCCCGTTCTTCTTCTGTTGTTGAGGTGCAAGAATCGCAGGGCTCTCGTATGGAGCAGAGAGCCAGTACTAGTGCCGCTCATCCTTCTGGTGAACTGGCAAGCTCCAGCGGCCTAGTACACCCTGGTCCTAGTCAAACCAGCACTGCAGTAACACGTGGTGACGTGGCGAGTCCCAAGTGCAGTTCAAGCTAGTGCGGTGGCTAGCACAAGTAGTGTCCAGAAGCCACCAAGAAGACAAACACAGGACCGTCGAGCCCATAGTGCCCTTCCTGCTGCATTTTCCAATCCTAATTGGAAGTCCACCACTTCTGCAGCACCCGTACTTCCCCTATTCACTGGCCAACCTGGAATTCAGGTGGAAACAGTTGATTTTACGTCACTTGATCTTTATTCTCTGTTTTCCACAGAAGATCTCTATAGATCTATTGTGAACCAAAGCAATTTGTATGCTGGTCAATTCATCACCGCTAATCCCCATTTGACCCTTGCCAGAGAATGGAAACCTATTACGGTTTCCGAATTTAAGACCTTTCTGGGCCTATCCCTTCTCATGGGCATAACTATAAAAAGTGAGTTGCAGTCATATTGGTCCACTGACCCAATTCATCATATGCCGTGTTTTCTGGATTCATGGCCATGGCTAGATACAAGCAGATCTTGCTGTTCATGCATTTTAATGGCAATGAACTCTGTCGTCCTCGGGGTGACCCTGAATACAATCTGCTACACAAAATTCAGCCACTTGTAAACCACTTCAACCAACAATTTGCAGCCTTGTTTACTCCCGATCAAGTTGTCTGTGTTAAAGCAAAAATTGGCCTTGCTGTAAAAAATTGCAATGATATGCACCTGTCATAGAGGTGCAGAAAAATTACTCTTTGGGTGTCGGGGGCGCCTTCCCACTGTAACCCTATAGAGGTGCTCTTAATGAAAGCAAAAAAAATTGCAATGATATACACCTGTCAAACTGGTGCAGAAAAATTGGTCTTTGGGTGTCGGTGGCACCTTCCCACTGTAACCCTATAGAGGTACTCTTGATCAAAGCAAGAATTGGCCTTTCTGTAAAAATTGCAATGATATGCACCTGACAAACAGGTGCAGAAAAATTACTCTTTGGGTGTCGGGGGCGCCTTCCCACCAAAACCCTATAAAGGTGCTCATGATGAAGGCAAAAAAATTAAATTATATGTACCTGTCAAACAGGTGCTGAAAAATTGGTCTTTGGGTGTTAATTGTGCCCAGGAAACCTATACCAAAAACATTCTTCCAGATGAAATGATTGAACACCCTCAAAGCTAGGCAGCCTCGAAGTCCTGCAGAGATTCCACATTCCAAAAAGACTTAATCAGTGACATATTCATTTTTATAAAAGTCAAACAGTCCACGGAGTCTGTGGACAGACGCATTCTATGATCAGTAACGAAACCTCCTGCAGCACTGAATGCCCGTTCTGAAAGCACGCTGGATGCAGGGCAGCCCAACAACTCAATAGCATACTGGGCAAGTTCTGGCCAGTGGTCTATTCTCATGACCCAGTAAGTCAGTGGATCGTCAGCTGGAAAGCTCTACATCTCTATTTTGGTCCTTGAGGTAATTGTCCACCATGTAATGCAGACGCTGCAAAGAGATGTTGAAGCTGACAGCCCTGGGCGGCAGGGACTAAAAAAATTCCGAAATGCCTCACTTAGGCGGACGCCTTCTCCAACACTCCTCTCTTGACCAACAGAAGGCTCAAAACTACTTTTTCCACGACACTGTAACCTACTGGAGTCAGGAAAAACGTTCAATAAAATCCTCTTTAACGTGTTATCAAGAGATTTTATCTTCTGCACTCTCTGTGGGGACGGGATGAGTTCTGAGACCTTCCCCTTATAACAGTGGTCAAGGAGGGTTGCCAACCAGTAATCATCCTTCTCCTTAATGCCACATATTCTTGGGTCCTTTCGCAGGCTTTGAACCATGAGGTTGCCCTTGCTCCTCGAATTTGCAGAGGCTTAAGAAGCAGACTCCTCGGGGTCACTCAGGAAGAAAGCATCTGATACTTCCTCCTCCCAGCCACGTACTACTCCCAAGGGTCCTGGGGTTGGAAAGCCATCGCTTACACATTGAGGCATGTCTTCCTCTTCTTCGAAGCCTATGAAAGTGCCAGAATCCTCCTCCTCATCCTCCTCCCCTCTCTCCTCCTGTGCGTTCTGTGACATGGTGTCTGGATAAAGTGTGCCTTGAGAGGAAAGGAAGTCCTCTTCTTCCTCCTGCTGCTCTGCCTCCAGTGCCCTCTTCATAATGCCATGCAGAGTCTGCTCCAGTAGGAGCACAACAGGGATTGTGTCACTGATGCATGCACTGTCACAGCTCACCATCCTTGTGGCCTCCTCAAATGGTGACAAAACAGTGCATGCATCCTTAATGATCACCATTGGCATAGGGGAAAAAAAAGCCGAAGGGGCCTCAGCCTGTCATCATGCTGTACTTGCACAGGTACTCGTTGACGGCTCTCTACTGCATGTATAGCCAAAGTCGAGTTCCACCTGGTGGGCATGTCACAAATCAAGCGATTTACGGGCAGGTGGAATTCACGCTGAATTCCAGCCAACCAAGCACTGGCTGTGTATGACCTCCTGACATGGCTACAGACTCTTCTGGCCATCTTGCAACCCTGGGTACATATTTAGGAAACGCTGCACCACTAAATTGAGGACATGTGCCAGGCATGGCACATGTGTCAACTTTCTCAGTCTAAGGTTGGACAGGAGGTTTGAGCCATTATCGCACACCACCATTCCTGGCTCCAGCTGGCGTGTTGTGAACCACCTCTGGACCTGTCCCTGCAGAGCTGCAAGAATCTCTGCTCTGGTGTGGTTCCTGTCCCCTAAACACACGAGCTGAAGCACTGCATGGCACAAGCTGCAGCACCGAGCCCTGTCCTGCATCCTTTTGAGTTGCAAGCAGCATTACCCAGTGTGTTGTCAACTAAATATATCGTCCCTGCCCATGCTTGCTGGATCATTGGTCAGCAGTAAGGTGGATTTTATGGCTGACTGCCTTGCCCTACGATGCCAGAACATTCCCTTCCACGTGATGTTAGAGAGATGGATCGGCCTTACGTGAAAAGTAGTAGCGACTGGGAACCTGCCATTGTGGTACAGCACATTGTGCAAATTCACAGATGGTGGCAGGATCCACCAGGCTGAAAGGCAGAAGTTGGAGAGCCAACAGCTTTGACAAGCTTGCATTTAGACCCTGAGCATGTGAGGGGCAGGGACTGTATTTTTTTTCCACTGCAGCAAATGGGGCAGAGAAATTTCTCAGCTACAGTCTACAGCTAGTGGTGGGCTGCTGGCAGATGTGCTGCTAGGACCTGGGACACCCTGTGCTATACCATCATCCATGTCATTGGAGGCTGCTGAGAGGTAATGACTCAGTATAGCAGGGGCAGACTGAAGTGGGTAAGGAGGAGGGACAGATTTGTGCCCCTTTTGTGTGGCTTTTAGGTGCTCTTGCCAATGGGCTGAGTGGTTGGACGTTTAATGCCTTGTTAAGCATGTGGTACCCAAATGACTGGTGTTTTTGCCACGTTTGATGTGCCTGAAACACAGTTTGCAGATAGCAACAGTGCGATCTGCTGCAGATGTGCTGAAAAAGGGCCAGACAGCTGAGCTTTGAGGAGTGGGCCGGGAGATAACAGCTGCAGAATGTGATGGAATAAGGTGGCTGCTCTCTACTCTTTCTTGATGTCAGCCTCCTTGGGGTTGTCCCACCTCACTTTCAGTTTCCTCCTCTGCTCTATCTGGCACCCTAGTCGCATCAGTGACCTCATCATCATCATCATTATCATCCTCTCCATCTCCTCCATTTTCATCATCATCATCATCATCATTGCCACTGGAGACAACTTGGCAATACGCTGCGGCTGGGGGAACATGAATGCCAATTTGTCTACCAATGTACTTGCACTGTGCACTTTAATTGAATACTTACACTACACAGACACACTCCACGGATACACTATAATATACTGCAATATAATGCGCCAAGCGTACAGTGGCGCACAGAACTATATGGCATTAAACTTGCAGTAATGCACACAGAAGTAAATGGCGTTAAACTTGCAGTAACGCACACAGAAGTAAATAGCGTTAAACTTGCATTAACGCACAAAACTATATGGCATTAAACTGACAGTAACGCACACAGAACTATATGGCATTAAACTGGCAGTAACACACACAAAACTATATGGCGTTAAACTGTCAGTTATACACAAAACTATATGGCGCTAAACTGGCAGTAATGCACACAGAAGTAAATGGTGTTAAACTTACAGCAACACACAAAACTATATGGCGTTAAACTGGCAGTAACACACACAAAACTATATGACGTTAAACTGGAAGTAACGCACACAAAACTATATGGCGTTAAACTGGCAGTAACGCACACAGAAGTAAATGGCAGTAAACTGGCAATAACGCACACAGAAGTAAGTGACGTTAAACTGGCAGCAATCAAATAGATGGTGTTCAACCGTCTCTACACTGACGCTATCTGAACTGTCCCTACTCTAGCTATACACTAATGTAAAGATTACTGACACGGTCTCACTACACTACACTGAAACTATCTGAGCTGTCCCTACTCTACACTAATGTATGTATGAATGACACGGTCTCACTGCACTACTCTAGCTGCACACTTTGCAAAGCTGAATGATGGTCCTCCTCACTACACTCACATTGTCCCTAGACTGACAATAAACTAATATTCTACACTGACAATTGAAGCAAAATAGCACAGTATAGCACACTAACTAATAGCACTGAACAGAGCCCTGTTCTATCTCTCTCCACGCCAAAATCACACTGAAAATGGCTGCCATTGAAAGAATACTTTTATACCGTGGGGCAGGAATGAGCCATGATTGGATAAAATCATGATGACAGTGTCCAATCATGACTCTAATGCCGCGTACACACGATCGGAAATTGCGCCAGCAAAAGTCCGATGTGAGCTTTTGGTCGGAAATTGTGACCGTGTGTATGCTCCATTGGACTTTTGCTGGCGGCATTTCCAAAAGGAAAAGATTGAGAGCAGGTTCTCTAATTTTCAGATGGAAAAAGTTTCTATCGGAAATGGCGTTCGTCTGTATGCAATTCCGATGCACAAAAAAAACTCATGCTCAGAATCAAGTAAAGGGTGGAGGCTCTCAGTCTGGTAAAACTAGCATTCGTAATTGAGATAGCACATTCGTTACGCTGCAAATTATTGGATCTTTTAATGCCGCGCATTCTTTTGTTTGTTATAATGCTAGAATAATTAATTTGTTTTAAGTAGGTGAGAGGAAGTTGTTGCACCCCTAAAACACGTCCATTGATCCCCCATGATGGGAGATAGCTGTCACGAAGGACAAGTCGCCTCCGTTCGCCGGGCTGCGGGGCGCATGCGCAGGGGGTTGCTGTTGAGACGTGCACCCGTTCGCGGCCTGATGGTGCGGCGCGCGCGGGTGCACGGCGGCCCACGTGTGCGCGCCGTCGCCCGTGCGGGTGCCCGGTAGCGCGTCATGCTGACGCGCCCACTGGGAGGCTACTTTAGACGTCACCAGCACCCAGTCGGGTTGCTGGTTTGTCGTCAGTCTACCCTGCCTGTGTTTGAACTTCTGCTTCCTGTCTCTTGTGAAACCGACCTCCTGCCTGTACCTACGACCACTCTCTGCCTGCTAGATACCCCGACCTTCGGCCTGAACAACGACCACTCTTTGCTTGCTGGATACCCTGACCCTCTGCCTGAATAACGACCACTCTCTGTTTGCTGGATACCCTGATCTTCTGCCTGAATACGACCACTCTCTGTCTGCCGGATACCCTGACCTTCTGCCTGTTTAAGGATCACTCCAGCCCTGCTGGACCTCCTGGTTTCTGCCTGTGTCTCCAACCAATCTCCTCACGGGGCTGCCACCTCTCCTGATCCCCTCAGTCATAAGGACTTCCTAACCACCAGTCTGATCTCTCTTAACCTTGTTCTTGCACTTCCAGGCACTCCTCCAGAAGACTTCCTGCCTTCCAGGCCATCCGGAGTCCTCCCATCAGTTTTACCGGAGACCCGTGCCTCCGCATGCTCTTGATCCCCTGTCTCACTTTCGGGGGTTCGGGTGCGCGTGGTCGTAAGGGCAAGCCGCTCTCGGCATCTCGGCCTCGGTGAGTATTGACTTGTGACAGTACAAACCAGCCAGATGTCCGAGGCCGACAGAGCGCGCTCTCCCTTGGAGATCTTATGCCAACAAGTCTCCGCCTTGGCCGACTCAGTACAGAGGCTGCAAGAGGGATATATGCAAGTTGATAGCCGCCTCCAACAACTAACGGGGGCACTCCCCCCTGCTGCCGCAGCTCCTGCACCTAGTAATGAAGGCCCGCTCCCTCAGGCCGCTGCCAGCCCTACAGTAGTAATGGCACTTCCAGAACCCAGGGTCCCCACACCGGAACGGTTCTCGGGGGACCGTAAGAAGTTCAAGGCCTTTAAGAATGCCTGTACCCTTTACTTCGCGTTGCAACCCCGAACCTTCGCATCAGAAGTGGTCAAGGTGGGATTTGCGATTTCTCTGCTATCAGAGGAACCTCAGGCCTGGGCGCACGGTCTGATGGAATCAGGGAGTCCGGTGCTTAATACTATTGACACATTCTTTGAAAGTATGGCCCAGCTGTATGATGACCCACAGCGTATGGCCACCGCCGAAGCTATCCTGCATCATCTTGTCCAGGGAAGGAGACCAATCGAGGATTGCACGGTGGAATTCCGCAAATGGGCGGCCGACACTAACTGGAATGAGCCAGCCTTACGCTACCAGTACCGCCAAGGTCTATCAGAGCTCCTCAAGGATGAGCTAGCCAGGATGGAAACCCCCACATCTTTGGAGGAGTTAATTCAGGCAGCTACCAAATTAGATAGGCGCCTGAGGGAACGCCGGTCAGAACGTTTCCAAAATCCTCGCCCAGCATGGGCAACTCCAAGACTCCAATCCATTCCAGGATCTTCACCCATTACAGCGGGGCCTACTACACTTCCCGATTCCGAACCGATGCAGCTTGGTTTAGTACGACCACCACTCACCTCCGAAGAGAGACAACGTAGACGGCAGTCCAACCTGTGTCTCTATTGCGGGGGTGCCGGTCACTTTCTGCGCAACTGCCCGATAAGGCCTAGTAAGTCCTTTCAACCCAAAACAATGACCTACCAAGATAACAATACCTCTAAGTCTTACGTAATGTTATTTATCTCATTACAGCTACCGGAAGGGGAATCCCGCCTACCGGCGATCATTGACTCAGGAGCATGTAGCTGCTTTATGGACGCTGCTCTGGCCCGAACCTTGCATGTGCCTTTACAACCCAAAACGCTACACCTACAGGTCCACTTGGCGGATGGGTCCCTTCCCAGCTCAGGCCCAATCACCCAAGAGACTCGACCTATTCTAGCCACCACCGATTCGGGACACCAAGAACTTCTACGCCTGGACCTTATCCACTCTCCCATGTTCCCAGTCATTCTAGGCTTACCTTGGCTACAAGCCCACGATCCTCTTATTCAATGGAGTTCTAAGATGGTCTCATTTCCCTCCTCTTACTGTTCCCAGCACTGCCGCCCTCCGAAACCCAAGATCTGTGCTACAATCTCAGCTCCTTCAGTTAACCTCCAGCATGTCCCTCAGGAGTATCATGAGTTCCAGGAAGTTTTCAGCAAACAAATGGCCGATCGCCTTCCACCTCATCGTCCATACGACTGTCCAATCGACCTATTGCCAGGATCAGCAATTCCTTTTGGTCGCATCTTCCCCCTTTCCGAAACAGAGCTGGAGGCCCTCAAGCAATATATAGACGAGAACCTGGAAAAGGGGTTCATCCGTCCCTCATCTTCACCTGCCGGAGCAGGTATCTTCTTTGTCGGTAAGAAGGACGGGTCTCTTAGGCCCTGTGTGGATTACCGGCAGTTGAACAACATTACTATCAAGAATCGGTACCCGCTGCCGCTCATCCCAGAGTTGTTCCAACGCTTTCGGTCAGCCAGAATTTTCTCCAAATTGGATCTTCGAGGGGCATATAATCTTATCAGAATTAGAGCAGGAGATGAATGGAAGACGGCCTTCAGATCAAGGTTCGGGCACTTCGAATACTTGGTGATGCCCTTTGGGCTCTGTAACGCCCCGGCTACATTCCAACACCTGGTGAATGACATTTTCCGCAAATACCTAGATGACTTCCTTGTAGTCTACCTGGATGATATCTTAGTTTTTTCATCTACACTGGAACTTCATAGGGATCACGTCAGAACAGTCCTGACCATTTTGAGACAGCACAAGCTTTATCTAAAAATGGAGAAGTGCGAATTTGAGAGATCAGTGGTGCAATTTTTAGGGTTCATCATTTCAGCAAATGGAGTAGAGATGGATCCTCAAAAGATACAAGCTATCCAGGAGTGGCCAGCTCCTTCTGATAAGAAAGGGGTCCAGCGCTTTATAGGGTTCGCTAACTTCTATCGGAAGTTCATTGTTGGATTCTCTGCCATAGTGGCACCCATCACTCAGTTAACCCATCGGCACGGTTCATTCCAGTAGTCCCAAGAAGCACAAGAAGCTTTCATAAAGCTAAAGGATCTCTTCAGTTCCGCCCCTATTCTCCGGCATCCTGATCCTTCTCATCCATTCATATTGGAAGTGGATGCGTCAGAAATAGCCACGGGAGCAATCCTTTCTCAGAGACAAGGACCCAAGGCCATCTTACATCCAGTTGCATTTGCTTCTCGGAAACTCAGTGCGGCAGAACTAAACTACGACGTAGGTGACAGGGAGCTGCTGGCAATAAAATTTGCCCTGGAAGAATGGAGGTACTTACTTGAGGGGGCACTTCATCCAGTGATGATTTTCACAGACCACAAAAATCTGGAGTACCTCCGACCAGCAAAACGCCTCAAACCCAGACAAACCCGTTGGGCCCTGTTCTTTTCGCGCTTCAATTTCCATATCTCCTACAGGCCTGGCAGTAAGAATGGAAAAGCAGACGCCCTTTCCCGGATGTTCTCAGCAGACCTCCAGACTTCAGAACCTAGTACAATCCTTGCACCTCAAAATTTTCTTGGGGTGACACAAACAGACCTAATGTCTTCAATCAAGAGATCGTCCAATACATGTACAATCCCTGAGGAAAGACGAAGGTCTCTTCTGGGTCCGGGGCAAAATCTTTGTACCCCAACAGACTCGGTTAACCACCCTCAAGATGTGCCACGACCATAAATTGGCCGGTCACTTTGGAGTTAGGAAGACAGCTGACTTGATCTCTCGCTCCTTCTGGTGGCCGGGTTGGAGACGAGATTGCAGGGAATATGTGGCCTCTTGTCTCCGTTGTCAACGCAACAAGGGCCAGAACACCAAATCCTGGGGTTTACTTAAACCACTACCCATTCCAGAACGACCATGGTCTGACGTGTCTATGGACTTTATTGTGGATCTACCAGTCTCAGAAGGCTACACTACCATCTTCGTTGTGGTCGACCGTCTGTCTAAGATGGCCCACTTTCTACCTATGATAGGTACTCCTTCCGCAGTAGAAACAGCCAACGTTTTTCTGAAAGAAGTCATAAGACTTCACGGGGTACCAAAGAATATAGTGTCTGACAGAGGCGCGCAATTCACGTCCAAATTTTGGAAAGAACTTTGTAAGGCCTTGGATATTAAAGTATGCCTCTCATCAGCCTATCACCCTCAGAGCAATGGCCAAACAGAGAGGACAAATCAAACTTTGGAGCAGTACCTCCGTTGCTTCTGTTCAGGATCTCAGGATGATTGGGCAAAACTCCTTCCATACGCGGAATTTGCGTATAATAACTCAGTTCACGCGGCTACCAACCAAACGCCCTTTTGGGCCAATTGCGGGTTTCACCCCACGTTCCTGACTAAGGACACCCCTGAAATAACAGTTCCTGCAGTACAGGACAGAATCATAACCTTACAAACTAACTTCCAAGAAATCCAAAGTATGCTACAGAAAACTCAAAAGGCCTACAAGGAGCAGTATGACCGAGGCAGGAAGGAGAATCCAACATTTAACCTAGGGGAGGAGGTTTGGTTGTCCACCTCTAATCTCAAGCTGCAGTTGCCATCCCGAAAATTAGGACCTAAATTTATTGGCCCTTTTCCTATCAAAAGGATCATCAACCCTGTGGCCATGGAGTTAGCCCTGCCTAAAACATACAAGATTCATCCTGTCTTTCATGTATCTTTACTGAAGCCTGTGGTACCCAGTCCGTTTCCAGAAAGAGGAGAGGTTCCTCCCCCACCAATCAGGGTGGACGGTGAGAACGAGTTCGAGGTGGAGGCTATCCTGGGCTGTAGAAAGAAGGGCAGACAATTACAGTACCTGATCCAATGGAAGGGATACCCACCTGAAGACAATTCATGGGAGCCTGCGAAGAACCTACATGCCCCTCGCTTGATTCAAACCTTTCATCAAGACCATCCGGAGTTGATGTCTAGCCTGGGCGTCCAGTGTCCGCCCTTAGGAGGGGGGCACTGTCACGAAGGACAAGTCGCCTCCGTTTGCCGGGCTGCGGGGCGCATGCGCAGGGGGTTGCTGTTGAGACGTGCACCCGTTCGCGGCCTGATGGTGCGGCACGCGCGGGTGCACGGCGGCCCACGTGTGCGCGCCGTCGCCCGTGCGGGTGCCCGGTAGCGCGTCATGCTGACGCGCCCACTGGGAGGCTACTTTAGACGTCACCAGCACCCAGTCGGGTTGCTGGTTTGTCGTCAGTCTACTCTGCCTGTGTTTGAACTTCTGCTTCCTGTCTCTTGTGAAACCGACCTCCTGCCTGTACCTACGACCACTCTCTGCCTGCTAGATACCCCGACCTTCGGCCTGAACAACGACCACTCTTTGCTTGCTGGATACCCTGACCCTCTGCCTGAATAACAACCACTCTCTGTTTGCTGGATACCCTGATCTTCTGCCTGAATATGACCACTCTCTGTCTGCCGGATACCCTGACCTTCTGCCTGTTTAAGGATCACTCCAGCCCTGCTGGACCTCCTGGTTTCTGCCTGTGTCTCCAACCAATCTCCTCACGGGGCTGCCACCTCTCCTGATCCCCTCAGTCATAAGGACTTCCTAACCACCAGTCTGATCTCTCTTAACCTTGTTCTTGCACTTCCAGGCACTCCTCCAGAAGACTTCCTGCCTTCCAGGCCATCCGGAGTCCTCCCATCAGTTTTACCGGAGACCCGTGCCTCCGCGTGCTCTCGATCCCCTGTCTCACTTTCGGGGGTTCGGGTGCGCGTGGTCGTAAGGGCAAGCCGCTCTCGGCATCTCGGCCTCGGTGAGTATTGACTTGTGACAATAGCACATGTTGACAGGAGGGAAATCCCCAGTTTGACTCCCAATTTGTGTGCATCTTCAAAATTTGGCTTTTACAGGGGTGACATCACCCCATCTGATGAAGGCAAGATCAACACATTTTTGACACTATAATGTCTGATATTGCCTTCAGTTTTTCAATGTTGAACTTTGTAAGTTCCTGAGTTGTGTATGTTATGTTTTGAAACATGCATGTTTATGTACTAAAAAAAAAATTCAAGGTAAAACTTTATAAAACCAAGATGTTGTTTTTTAACCCAAACATGTTTTATAACGCACATGTGCATGTGCACGGAGTAAAAGGTTTTATACTCAACAATGTGTGGCTTCTTCTTTCAATGCTCAGTACCAGTTTTGTATTAAGTTGGTGTTTACAGTGACAATGGGTGTTATTTAATAATGGAAAAACCACTTGGCACTACAAGTGCACTAGGAGAACCTAGGAGACAGCTAAAAGAAACACAAGCAGTAAATCAAAATCAAGATTTTATCAGATAAATTTTTTTTTTCAAATAGAAAATATTTACAAATTTGCTGGCATAGCAATGGCCCCCCTACATGTAAAATAATCAACATATTTTTGCCGTACTTCAGGGGCGCTTTGAGGGGGCAAGCCAGGACAGCCAGCTTCCAGGGCCATCAGTGTATTTTCAGGAAGTCCGGCCTCAGGCCCAACTGAGGCAACATAATTAGGAGCATTTCTCTTTAAGAAGTTGTGAAGTATGCAGCATGCTAGAACTATGTGGTTCAGTTTGTACTCTGCCATTTTAATTGCCGTAAGAAATAAGTGGAACCAGCTGGCCATTATCCCAAGGGTATTCTCCATGACTCTTCTGGCTCTGGCCAGCCGGTAATTAAAAACCCTCTTCTCCGGGGTGAGGGTCCTCTGGGGGAATGGCCTCATCAGGTGATCACGCAGACCAAATGCTTCATCATCGATAAAAATAAATGGGAGTCCTTCAACATTCTCTTCCGCAGGTGGCAATCCCAAGCCACCACTCTGGAGACGTCGGTAGAACTCAGTCTGGGCAAAAACTCCACCATCCGACATCCGGCTATTCTTCCCCACGTCCACATATAAAAATTCATATGTCGCCGACACCACCTCCATCAACGTGATACTATTGAAACCCTTATAATTGAAATAGTATGACCCTGAGTGGGGTGGTAGTACGATGTGGACATGTTTCCCATCGATTGCCCCTCCGCAGTTAGGAAAGTCCCACCGCTCGGCAAACTGGAAGGCCACAGTCTGCCATTCCTGTGGCGTTGAAGGAAACTGTGGAGTCAAAAAGAAAAAAAAATGTTAGTACTTTTGCACATAACAATGCAAGGAGATTAGACACAGACATTCTTGGCCAACATCAATATAACATTTATTTTAAAGACAAAAATATAAGGGCCACTTATCAGATGCCTCACCCCCTCTGATGGCCCATTGGAAAAATTCTAGGGGGGAGGGTTATAAATGAGTTTGGGACCCCAAAAAAGCCTCTGGCACTCTGCCTGAATTTAAGGACAACAATAACATTTCGACACATTTTAGGGGGTGTTTAGGGTAAAGCACTACAATGGAGGTGACAAAATACATTGTTAAGTGACTTGGCTAGGTGTGTATGGGCCCAGGATAGCATGCTGGAGAGGTTAGTGAAGGCAAATATGCATGTAGACCAAAAAAGGAGCATTAAAAGCTTACAGCATGCATAGGCAAAAAGGGGACATTCACAGCATATTACAATCATGGTAGTTAGGGAATGATGAAAGAAATACAAAACATTAGCATACATTAAATACATAGAATGTGATGTTAAAGGAGAAAACTTACCCTAATATAATCCTTCTGCAGGACCTAAATGATGGCAGAACAGGTCTCTGGAATAATGATCCCCAGAGCCTGGGGGGAGATGCCTGTTGAGAACTTGAGGTCCTGTAGACTTCTCCCTGTTGCCAAGTACCGCAACGTGGCGACTAGCCACTGCTTGGGAGTGATGGCTTGCCGCATGCAGGTGTCCTACTTCATAATATAAGGGGACAGCAAAGCCAACAGACGGTGAAAAATGGGATCTGTCATCCAGGGAAAATTCCTGAAATCATCAGGGATATTCTCCTGGATTTTCCGCAGCAAAGGCATATGAGAGAATTGGTCACGCTGGAGTAACCAATTCTTCGTCCATGAACTCCTCCCTGCCCTGTTCATGGACTGGGCTTGGGTCAAAGCAAGAACCCCAATACCAAGCTCCCACACAGCACGAACTCTATGACGAGTACGTAACCGCAACATGGCTTCAAAAAGGTCGGCTGGTCAGAACGAACTAACAGAACGCGCTGAAGAACAGAAAGGCCTGTGAAGAGCGAGCTGAAAATCAGAAACGAACGGACAAGAACGCACTGAAAAACAGAAACGAACTGACTACACGCACTGAAAACCAGATACAAACCCACAAGCACAAACTGAAGAGTAGTAACGATCTGAAAAGCACAAAGCTGAAAAGCGCGAATCGTCTCTTACCAAACTTCTGCTAACACAAGATAAACACGAGATTAGCAGTAGGAGCCCAGAGGATGGTGCATTGGGTATTGAACTTCCCTTTTAGTGCAGTCGTACGTGTTGTACGTCACCGCCTTCTTGACGGTCGGAATTTGGTCTGACCGTGTGTATGAAAGGCAAGCTTTTCTGACGAAAATTCCTTTGGGGTGTACGCGGCATTACAGTGCTCTGTGCCCTGATTGGCTGAAGCTTTCACTGCTTCAGCCAATTAGGGCTTGCAATGCACTGTTCAGCGCGGCAATGCATTGTGGTCGGTTCGGGTGGCCGAACAAATGGTTGACCCATTTGTTCAGATGTTCGCCGAACGAATGTCCGAACAACGAAAGTTCGGCCCCAACTTATGCTCGGGCCGAACCGTTCGCCATCCCTGGTCAGAACAAACTAACAGAACGCGCTGAAGAACAGAAAGGCCTGTGAAGAGCGAGCTGAAAATCAGAAACATGCGGACAAGAACGCACTGAAAAACAGATACGAACTGACTACACACACTGAAAACCAGATACAAACCCACAAGCACAAACTGAAGAGTAGTAACGATCTGAAAAGCACAAGGCTGAAAAGCGCAAATCGTCTCTCACCAAACTTCTACTAACACAAGATAAACACGAGATTAGCAGAGCCCAAAGAGTGGCGCATTGGGTATTGAACTTCCCTTTCATAGTGCCGTCGTAAGCGTTGTACGTCACCGCGTTCTTGCCGGTCGGAATTTGGTGTGACCGTGTGTATGCAAGACAAGCTTGAGTGGAATTCCGTCAGAAAAACCATCTAAGGCTTTTCCGACGAAAATTCTGATCGTGTGTACGCGGCATTACAGTGCTCTATGTCCTGATTGGCTGAAGCTTTCACTGCTTCAGCCAATTAGGGCTTGCAATGCACTGTTCAGCGCCGCAATGCGTTGTGGTTGGTTCAGGTGGCCGAACAAACGGTTGAAAGACCCGTTTGTTCAGATGTTCGCCGAACGTTCGAACAACGAAAGTTCGGCCCAAGCTTATGCTCGGGCCGAACCGTTCGCCCATCCCTAATCTAGAGTCTAATAGACCCCAATTTTTTTTAAAAAGAGTACCTGTCCCTACCTATTGCTAACATAGGGGATATTTACATTCTCTGTGATAACAATAAAAATGATAAAAAAAAAAAGAAGAAAGGAACAGTGTAAAAAATAATATTTTTTCATGTAAACAAAAAGTGTCAGAAAGGGCTTTGTCTTCAAGTGGTTAGAAGAGTGGGTGATGTGTGGCATTAGCTTCTAATGTTGTGCATAAAACGCCAGGACAGTTCAAACCCCCCCAAATGACCTCTTTTTGGAAAGTAGACATCCCAAGCTATTTGCTGATAGGCATGTTGAGTCCATGGAATATTTTATATTTTGCCACAAGTTTCGGGAAAATTACAATATTTTTTTTTTCACAACGTTGTCAATAAATGATATATTGCTCAAATATGCCATGGGCATTTGTGATTTACACCCCAAAATACATTCTGCTGCTTCTCCTCAGTACAGGGATACCACATGTATAGGACTTTTTGGGAGCCTAGCCGCGTACATGACCCCAAAACCAATCACCGCCTTCAGGCTTTCTAAGGGCGTAAAATGGTGATTTCATTTTTGGGGGGTTTTGTACTGCCCTGCCATTTTAGCACCTCATTAAAAGAGATAAGCAGTCATAAACTAAAAGCTGTGTAAATTCCAGAAAATGTACCCTAGTTTATAGACGCAATAACTTTTGCGCAAACCAATAAATATACGCTTATTGAAATTTTTTTACGCGAGACATGTGGCTGATTGCTTTTTGGCCTAAATGTATGACTAAAATTGAGTTTATTGTATTTTTTTATAGCAAAAAGTAGAAAATATCTTTTTTCTCAAAATTTTCGGTCTTTTTTCGATTATATTTCAAAAAATAAAAACCGCAGAGGAGATCAAATACCACCAAAAGAAAGCTCTATTTGTGAGAAAAAAAGGACGCAAATTTTGTTTGGGTACAGCATTGCATGAACGCGCAGTTACCAGTTAAAGCAGCGCAGTGCCAGATTGTAAAAAGTGCTCCGGTCAGGAAGGGGGTAAAACCTTCCGGGACTGAAGTGGTTAAACTGCCCTTACCCTTTAAACTGAATAATTAGCAAGAAACACCTTTATTGCATAATTCTCATAGTTGTAAAAGAACCTCAGCTAGGGAAAAATTAACTTACACTTACCAAGACTAATGTTATAGGCATTTAGTAATTTTTCATCCAGATGTGCCTTTTATTGTCAGGTGAAAAATTGATCCAGTAGTTCTAAATAGGACTAGGATAAGTTATTCTTTTAAATTAAGTCCCTCTTTTTGCTGCTTTTTTTAAGTGTAAAATTAACCACTTCAGCCCCGGAAGGTTTTACCCCCTTCCTGACCAGAGCACTTTTTACAATTCGGCACTGCGTCGCTTTAACTGCTAATTGCGCGGTCATGCAATGCTGTACCCAAACGAAATTTGCGTCCTTTTCTTCCCACAAATAGAGCTTTCTTTTGATGGTATTTGATCACCTCTGTGGTTATTATTTGTTGCGCTATAAACGGAAAAAGACCAAAAATTTTGAAAAAAAATGATATTTTCTACTTTTTGTTATAAAAAAAATCCAATAAACTCGATTTTAGTCATACATTTAGGCTAAAATGTATTCGGCCACATGTCTTTGGTAAAAAAAATGTCAATAAGCGTACATTTATTGGTTTGCGCAAAAGTTTGATCACCTCTGCCGTTTTTATTTTTTGCGCTATAAACGGAAAAAGACCAAAAATTTTGAAAAAAAATGATATTTTCTACTTTTTGTTATAAAAAAAATCCAATAAACTCGATTTTAGTCATACATTAAGGCCAAAATGTATTCGGCCACATGTCTTTGGTAAAAAAAATGTCAATAAGCGTACATTTATTGGTTTGCGCAAAAGTTATAGCGTCTACAAACTAGGGTACATTTTCTGGAATTTACACAGCTTTTATTTTATGACTGCCTATGTCATTTCATGAGGTGCTAAAATGGCAGGGCAGTACAAACCCCCCCCCCAAATGACCCCATTTTGGAAAGTAGACACCCCAAGGAAATTGCTGAGAGGCATGTTGAACCCATTGAATGTTTTTTTTTTGTCCCAAGTGATTGAATAATGACAAAAAAAAAAAAAAAAAATTACAAAAAGTTGTCACTAAATGATATATTGCTCACACAGGCCATGGGCATATGTGGAATTGCATCCCAAAATACATTTAGCTGCTTCTCCTGAGTACGGGGATACCACATGTGTGGGACTTTTTGGGAGCCTAGCCGCGTACGGGGCCCCGAAAACCAAGCTCCGCCTTCAGGATTTCTAAGGGCATAAATTTTTGATTTCACTCCTCACTACCTATCACAGTTTTGAAGGCCATAAAATGCCAAGATGGCACAAACCCCCCCCAAATGACCCCATTTTGGAAAGTAGACACCCCAAGTTATTTGCTGAGAGGCATGTTGAGTCCATGGAATATTTTATTTTTTGACACAAGTTGCGGGAAAGTGACAATTTTTTTTTTGCACAAAGTTGTCACTAAATGATATATTGCTCACACAGGCCATGGGCATATGTGGAATTGCACCCCAAAATACATTCTGCTGATTCTCCTGAGTACGGGGATACCACATGCGTGGGACTTTTTGGGAGCCTAGCCGCGTACGGGGCCCCGAAAACCCAGCACCGCCTTCAGGATTTCTAAGGGCGTAAAGTTGTGATTTCACTCCTTACTACCTATCACATTTTTGAAGGCCATAAAATGCCCAGATGGCACGAACCCCCCCAAATGACCCCATTTTGGAAAGTAGACACCCCAAGCTATTTGCTGAGAGGCATGTTGAGTCCATGGAATATTTTATATTTTAACACAAGTTGCGGGAAAGTGACAATTTTTTTTTTTTTTTGCACAAAGTTGTCACTAAATGATATATTGCTCAAACATGCCATAGGCATATGTGGAATTACACCCCAAAATACATTCTGCTGCTTCTCCTAAGTACGGGGATACCACATGAGTGGCACTTTTTGGGAGCCTAGCTTCATACGGGGCCCCAAAATCCAATCACCGCCTTCAGGATTTCTAAGAGCGTTAATTTTTGATTTCACTCCTCACTACCCATCACAGTTTTGAAGGCCATAAAATGCCAAGATAACACAAAACCCCCCAAAATGACCCCATTTTGGAAAGTATACACCCCAAGCTATTTGCTGAGAGGCATGGTGAGTATTTTGCAGCTCTCATTTGTTTTTGAAAATGAAGAAAGACAAGAAAAACATATTTTTTTTTTCTTTTTTCAATTTTCAAAAGTTTGTGACAAAAAGTGAGGTCTCATGTGGTATCCCCGTACTCAGGAGAAGCAACAGAATGCATTTTGGGGTGTAATTTCACATATTCCCATGGCATGTTTGAGCAATATATCATTTAGTGACAACTTTTTGCAAAAAAAATAAAATTGTCTTTTTCCCGCAACTTGTGTCACAATATAAAATATTCCATGGACTCGACATGCCTCTCAGCAAATAGCTTGGGGTGTCTACTTTCCAAAATGGGGTCATTTGGGGGGGTTTTGAACTGTCCTGGCATTTTATGCACAACATTTAGAAGCTTATGTCACACATCACCCACTCTTCTAACCACTTGAAGACAAAGCCCTTTCTGACACTTTTTGTTTACATGAAAAAATTATTTTTTTTTGCAAGAAAATGACTTTGAACCCCCAAACATTATATATTTTTTTAAAGCAAATGCCCTACAGATTAAAATGGTGGGTGTTTCATTTTTTTTTCACACAGTATTTGCGCAGCGATTTTTCAAACGCATTTTTTGGGGAAAAAACACACTTTTTAAAATTTTAATGCACTAAAACACACGATATTGCCCAAATGTTTGATGAAATAAAAAAGATGATCTTAGGCCGAGTACATGGATACCAAACATGACATGCTTTAAAATTGCGCACCAACGTGCAGTGGCGACAAACTAAATACATTTTTAAAAGCCTTTAAAAGCCTTTACAGGTTATCACTTTAGATTTACAGAGGAGGTCTACTGCTAAAATTACTGCCCTCGATCTGACCTTCGCGGTGATACCTCACATGCATGGGGCAATTGCTGTTTACATTTGATGCCAGACCGACGCTTGCGTTCGCCTTTGCGCAAGAGCAGGGGGGGACAGGGGTGCTTTTTTTTTTTTTTTCTTTATTAATTTTTTTTTTTTTATCTTATTTTTAAACTGTTCCTTTCATTTTTATTTTTTTTTAATCATTTTTATTGTTATCTCAGGGAATGTAAATATCCCCTATGATAGCAATAGGTAGTGACAGGTACTCTTTTTTGAAAAAATTGGAGTCTATTAGACCCTAGATCTCTCCTCTGCCCTCAAAGCATCTGACCACACCAAGATCGGTGTGATAAAATGCTTTCCCAATTTCCCAATGGCGCTGTTTACATCCGGCGAAATCTAAGTCATGAAATGCTCGTAGCTTCCGGTTTCTTAGGCCATAGAGATGATTGGAGCCATTCTGGTCTCTGATCAGCTCTATGGTCAGCTGGCCGAATCACCGGCTGCATTCTCAGGTTCCCCGTTGGGACAGGAGAGCCAGAGAAAAACATGGAAGACGGTGGGGGGGGAATCCCTCCCACTGCTTGTAAAAGCAGTCTAGAGGCTAATTAGCCACTAGGATTGCTTTTACATGAAAGCCGACCGCTGGCTGAAAAGAATGATACCAAGATGATACCTAAACCTGCAGGCATCATTCTGGTATAACCACTCAAAGTCCAGCAACATACCAGTACGTTGCTGGTCCTTGCATTGTAAACTTTTTTTTCATGCAGCCTGTGGGCTGAACGAAAAAAAGATATTGATCGGTGGGTATGCCCACCATTAGAATACCTCCCTTCATCTGCCCACTTCTAATGATGGGCATACATGCACCATTTATATATGCCGAAGCATGGGGGCATCCTCCCGCAAAAGGCAGGAGCAAATTGCTCCTCCACCCACTGCTGCCCCCATGCTTCGGCATATATGCTGAAGTATGTAACTGTGGTGGTGAAATCACCTCCGACAGCGCTGGAGTCACGGCTTTATATATCGTGGGAGCAAACGCTGTTGCTGTCAAGATAAATAAATCCGCCCTGCAACTGAATGGCGTACCTGCTAAGCAAATGATGGTTAACAAAAAACAAAGTAACATTACAGTATAACAGTAATACTTACCATACCTGCAAAGCAAATACAAAAAAAAATAGTAAAAAATAAAACATTTAACGCAACCTGTGCCTACCTAAAATATATATATATGCCGAAGCATGGGGGCATCCTCCCGCAAAAGGCAGGAGCAAATTGCTCCTCCACCCACTGCTGCCCCCACGCTTCGGCATATATGCTGAAGTATGTAACTGTGGTGGTGAAATCACCTACGACAGCGCTGGAGTCACGGCTTTATATATCGTGGGAGCAAACGCTGTTGCTGTCAAGATAAATAAATCCGCTCTGCAGCTGAATGGCGTACCTGAAAACAAAAAAGTGGTTAACAATAAAAAAACAAAGTATAAAAAAATTGCATACCTATAAAGCAAACATGATAAAAACATAACAATAAAACACTGCAGTATAGAATACAATAAAAAAGAGCAGAACAATAGAGAGAGAATAGAGAGAGAGAACAATAAAACGACAACTATTTTTTTTTTTTTTTTTATATTTTTTTTGTATTTTTATTTTTTTATTTTTTTTTTATTTTTTTTTTTAACACTTATTTTAGTAACTTTAACTTTTAACTGTAACTGTACCAGGTTTGGGTCTCTCAAAATGCGATGGCATCTTGGGAGACCCTGTGTTAGTGTGTCTAGTCTGTGTAGTGCTGAGCCCTACGCTAATACTCCACTAGTGTATGGTAGCGTTCAAAACATTCACCAATGCATAGACCAGGATTGTCAGGACAGGAGGGACAACAATACCGGGTGTCACGCCTAAATCCGCGCTTGCTGCAGACACGACATCTTTTTTGGGGGGCTCGTTGGGTAGGGGTACTCTGGAGGACATAAGGAAAATGCCTCCCATGCAGCCGGCTTACTGCATTTGGATTGGGAAGGTGAGGTGGAGCACCATCTGGAAACAGAAGGGCTCTGACGATCTCTTCCTGGAATTTAAGGAAGGATCCAGTCCGTCCTGAAGCTCTGTATAGCACATGAGCATTCAGCAAAGCCAATTGAAATAAATAAACAGACACTTTTTTGTACCAGCGTCTGGCCTTACGGGCAACTAGGTACGGCGCCAACAACTGGTCGTTGAGGTCCACCCCTCCCATATTAAGGTTGTATTCGTGGACACAGAGGGGTTTCTCCACAACACCAGTCGCCGTAGTAATTTGGGTCGTCGTGTCTGCATGAAGGGAGGTAAGAATGAAAACATTCTTATTGTCCCTCCACTTCATAGCGAGCAAATTATTATACTTCAAGCAGGCTCTCTCCCCCAGCCTAAGACGGGACTCTACAAGCCGCTGGGGAAAGCGCCGGCGATTAGATCGCACAGTGCCACATGCTCCAATCTGATGATCAAACAAGTGACTAAAAAGTGGCACGCTCGTATAATAATTGTCCACGTACAAGTGGTACCCCTTTCCGAATAAGGGTGACACCAAGTCCCACACTATCTTGCCAGCGCTTCCTATGTAGTCAGGGCAGTTTATCGGCTCTACGCGACTATCTTTGCCCTCGTAAACCATAAATCTACATGTATAGCCTGTGGCCCTGTCACAGAGCTTATACATCTTGACCCCGTATCTGGCACGCTTGCTGGGAAGGTACTGTTTGAATGACAAGCGGCCAGAAAATGTAATCAGGGACTCATCAACGCAGACAACTTGATGGGGAGTAAACAAGTCTGCAAAACACTGGTTGAAGTGGTTTACGAGGGGCCGAATTTTGTAGAGCCGATCGTATCCAGGGTCTCCACGAGGACGACAGAGTTCATTGTCGTTGAAGTGCATGAACCGCAAAATCTGCTCGTATCGTGCCCTGGTCATGGAGGCAGAGAGCACGGGCATATGGTGAATTGGGTCAGTGGACCAATATGACCTCAACTCACTCTTTTTAGTTATGCCCATGTTGAGGGAAAGGCCCAGAAAGGTCTTAAATTCGGAGACCATAATTGGTCTCCAATCTCTGGCAAGGGAGGACTGGGGAATAGTGGCGATGTGTTGACCAGCGTACAAATTGCTTTGGTCCACAATAGATCTATAGAGATCTTCGGTGAAAAACAGCGAATAAAAATCCAGTGGCTTAAAGTCAACTGTTTCCACCTGAATTCCGGGTTGGCCAGTGAAAGGGGGAAGTACGGGTGATGCAGAAGTGGTGGGTACCCAATTCGGATTGGCGAATGCAGCAGGAAGGGCACTATGGGCACGACGGGCCTGTGTTCGTCTTCTTCTTGGTGGCAGCGGGACACTACTTGTGCTTGCCACCTCGCCAGCTTGAACTGCACTTATGGGACTCGCCACGTCACCAAGTGTTACTGCAGTGCTGGATGTACGACCAGGGTGTACTAGGCCGCTGGTGCTTGCCAGTTCACCAGAAGGAGTAGCGGCACTAGTACTTCTCTGCTCCATACGAGAGCCCTGCGGTTCTTGCACTTCAAGGACAGAAGAAGTTCGGGGTCTGGTACGCCTGACCCTAGCAGGGACCACAACTCCGTCGTCAGAGCTATCTGTCATGGAGCCGCTGTCCTCTACAGGTTCGTATTCTGAGCCTGAACTTGACAGATGAGTGACTTCCTCTTCACTATCTGTCATGCTCAGAAACGTGTAGGCCTCTTCACTAGTGTACCTTCGATTTGCCATTTTGGGCTCTAAATTTAGGGGTACACTAGTGAGACTCACAGGCAAAAAAGCTCCTGACTGTTAGCGACTGATTCAAAACGCTACCAAAAAACTGTTAGCGATCGCAGGGATCAGGCCTGACTCTGCGAACGCTGCAGTTATGTGTGCTTAGTGTTTTGTAAGTGTCAGTTATCGATTGATACTGCACTTGGGTGGGCTGGGCTGGGCTGGGCCAAGGGGCAAAACGCAGGTGCTAGCAGGTATCTGGGCTGATCCCGCTAACACTGTGTTTATGGGAACCCTAAACTGCTGGGGAGTATAGATCTGATCGGATCAGATATCGATCCGTTCAGATATTATAGCACTAAGGGAGGTGTATGCTGCGTGCGTGGGTTTTAGCGGTACTGGCGCTAACCTGACGCTGCCTGGGGCGACGCAGACCTTATCAGATCCTAAAAACTTAACTTATATCACCGCCGGGCAATTAGGGGGTTAAACCTTTATAAGGTTCTAAACGGCGGGTGCCCTAAAACTATAATAAACTATAATAAACTATAATAAACTACAAAAAACAAACTAGCTAACCAGCGTCACCCGTAACACTTATACGGTGATCGCTGGTGAAAGGGTTAACTAGGGGGCAATCAGGGGGTTAAAGCCTTTACCAGGTAGTATATGGGGGTCCCTCTCGCTATAAAACACTGACAGCGAACCTATATACTTACCTCCCTAACTAGCGTCACCTGTGTCACTAATACAGCGATCAGAAAAACGATCGCTTAGTGACACTGGCGACGAGGAGTAATCAAGGGGTTAACTTTTATTAGGGGGGGTTAGGGGGGAACCCTGGACCTAAAGGGGGGTACCCTAGACCTAAAGGGGGCTAACCAAACTGCCCTAACACTTGTACTGACACAAACTGACACCAATGCAAAAAAAAAAACTGCTATTGGTGTCAGAGTGACAGGGGGTACAGGGGGGTGATGGGGGGGGTGATCGGGGGGTGATGGGGGGTGAAAAGTGTGCCTGCGTGTTCTACTGTAAGTGTAGTGTTGGTGCACTTACTTGGATGTCTTCTCTCCTCTGCGCCGGGACGAAAAGACCGGCTCGAGGAGGGATGACATCACTTCCTTTTCCTCTGTTTACATTACAGAGGGAAAGGAAGCGTTTTCATTCGCTGGGAGTGATCGGGAGGGGGTGGCCAACAATGGATGGCCTCCCCCTCACCTCTCATCGCCTGCGAACGAGAGCCGACCGCCTATGGCACCGGGGGGGGGCAGATCCCGTATGGGTACGTGATTCTGCCTGCCCGTGCCATTCTGCCGCAGTATATCTGCGTCAGGCGGTCGGCAAATGGTTAAGAAAACTGCACCGATGAATACAGCTACCGTGCAGATAAAGTTTTAGGCTTAATCATTTAAAAAGCTCTAGTAATCATTTCTAAAGTCCTAATCCCATATACATTTATCTAAATGTTTTTAATGCTGGGATGAAATATTTAAAGGGAATCAAATAATGGCATTAGAAGCCTCAAAGGAAAAGCCTACAGTCCAATGAGTTTGCAGCATTTTACTTCCAGAACAGTAATGCTGTCTTGGAAGAGTAGTTACAGAATGCCTTCAGATGCCTCTCACATGGGCACTTTGGGAAAAACCTTGTTGGGTGACCAGGTCACCATGTTTTCCTGAGAAAATTCAACCAGGAGACTGCAGAGTTTAATGTCGCGTACACACGGTCGGACTTTTTGTCTACAAAAATCTGACAGCCCGTCCGACAGACTTTCGACTGACTTTTCTAATGCCGCGTACACACGGTCGGACTTTCTAGAAAGCTAGGTCCGACGTACTTGCCGCCAGACTTCCGGCGGACTACCGCCAGACTTTCTGAACGGCCGGACTTGCCTACACACGGCCGGACTTTCCGGAATCCGGTCTTCCCGACGGACTTCCGCCGGACTTTCAGAATGAACGGACTTTCCCACACACGGACAAGTCCGTTCATTTTGAACGTGACTCGGGTACGACGGGACTAGAAAAGGAATTCAATCTCGCCGCTTTTTTTGGCGAGATTGAAACCTTGCGAGCCCCGTCGCAGGCCCTTAGGTCTGGTATGGAACTTTAAGGGGAACCCCCTACGCCGAAAAACCGGCGTGGGGGTCCCCCCCAAAATCCATACCAGACCCCGATCCGAGCACGCAGCCCGGCCGGTCAGGAAAGGGGGTGGGGACGAGCGAGCGCCCCCCCCCTCCTGAACCGTACCAGGCCGCATGCCCTCAACATGGGGGGGTGCTTTGGGGGAGGGGGCGCCTTACGGTGCCCCCCCACCACAAAGCACCTTGTCCCCATGTTGATGAGGACAAGGGCCTCTTCCCGACAACCCTGGCCGTTGGTTGTCGGGGTCTGCGGGCGGGGGGCTTATCGGAATCCGGGAGCCCCCTATAATAAGAGGGCCCCCAGATCCCGGCCCCCCCACCCTATGTGAATGAATATGGGGTACATGGTACCCCTACCCATTCACCTAGGTAAAAAGTGTTAATAATAAAACACAACACAGGTTTTTAAAATAATTTATTAAACTGCTCCGGGGGGGGTCTTCTTCCGTCTTCGGGGGTCCCTCCGCTTCATCTTCTCCCGGCGTCCGGTTGGTTCTTCTCCGCTCTCTTCTCCCGGTGTTCCAGTTCTTCGGCCGGCTCCTCTGCTGTGTTCAGGTAGCTCTCTTGCCAGCAGAGGTCCGGACTTCTGAGCTGCTGGGCTTCTTGTCTTCTCTTCTCTTCTCTTCCCCCAGATGTTGACACGACGCTCTCTCCGGCTGGACTGGTCTCCGAGGGCTGCGTTGTGACTTATATAGGCGGAGACCCCGCCCTCTTTTGATGTCACAGGCCCTGGGCATGCTGGGACTGTGACGTTTTAGGGGGCGTGGTTATTGTCCGCTCGTTGCTGATTTTCAGGTCGCTCTTCACAGGCCTTGCTGTTCTTCAGTGCGTTCTGTTAAGTGCGTTCTGACCAGCCGACCGTTTTGAAGCCATGTTACCTGTACGTACTTATCGTAGAGCTTGTGCATTGTATGTGCTTGGTGCTGTAGTTCATTCTTCAGCCCAAGACCAGTCCATGAACAGGGCGAGGAGGAGTTCATGGACCAAGAATTGGTTGCTCCAGCGCGACCAGTTCTGTCACATGCCATTGCTCCGTGAGATCCGTGAGAATAATCCTGAGGATTTCAGGAACTTTCTCCGGATGACAGACCCCGCTTTTGACCGTTTGTTGGCTTTGCTTACCCCTTATATCAGCAGGCAGAATACCTGCATGAGGCAAGCCATCACTCCGGAGCAGAGGCTAGTCACCACGTTGTGGTACTTGGCGACAGGGAGAAGCCTGCAGGACTTGAAGTTCTCGACAGGCATCTCCCCCCTGGCTCTGGGGATCATTATCCCAGAGACCTGTTCTGCCATCATTCAGGTCATGCAGAAGGACTATATTAAGGTAAGAATTTTATACTTTATTAGCATCACATGTTATTTTATTTAGTCTTTGATAATGTAATGTATTTCTTAACTCAAACACTACTTACCATCATTGAAATATAGTGTGAATGTCCCCTTTTTCTCCTCATGCATGCTGTAATTTTTTCCTGTTCTTTTTTGCCCTGCATGTATATTTGCCTTCACTAACCTCCCAGCATACAATGCTGGGCACATATCCACCTAGTCTACTCAGTTTGAATGTATTTAGTCAGCTGCATTGTATTTTGTTTCCCCTAAACTCCATCCAAATAGTGTGTGTGTCATTAACTAGATTTCCAACCCCCCCCCTAAACTCCATCCAAATAGTGTGTGTGTCATTAACTAGATTTCCAAACCCCCCCCCCTAAACTCCATCCAAATAGTGTGTGTGTCATTAACTAGATTTCCAAACCCCTCCCCCCTAAACTCCATCCAAATAGTGTGTGTGTAATTAACTAGATTTCAAAACCCCTCCCCCCCTAAACTCCATCCAAATAGTGTGTGTGTCATTAACTAGATTTCAAAACCCCTCCCCCCCCCCTAAACTCAATCCAAATAGTGTGTGTGTCATTAACTAGATTTTCAACCCCCCCCCCTAAACTCCATCCAAATAGTGTGTGTGTCATTAACTAGATTTCCAACCCCCCCCCCCCCAAACTCAATCCAAATAGTGTGTGTGTCATTAACTAGATTTCCAAACCCCTCCCCCCTAAACTCCATCCAAATAGTATGTGTGTCATTAACTAGATTTCCAAACCCCTCCCCCCCTAAACTCCATCCAAATAGTGTTTGTGTCATTAACTAGATTTCAAAACCCCTCCCCCCCTAAACTCCATCCAAATAGTGTGTGTGTCATTAACTAGATTTCAACCCCCCCCCTAAACTCAATCCAAATAGTGTGTGTGTCATTAACTAGATTTCCAACAACCCCCCCCCCCCCTAAACTCCATCCAAATAGTGTGTGTGTCATTAACTAGATTTCCAAACTCCTCCCCCCCTAAACTCCATCCAAATAGTGTGTGTGTGTGTGTCATTAACTAGATTTCAACCCCCCCCCCCCCCCCAATAATTTGCTATAAGGTTCTGTGGTGTTGAATTTTACAAAGCAAATATATGTTGCACTTTGCAAAATGCATTTGCACTCTGCAAGTGCATTTGCTCCAGGGCTTTAGTAAATGAGCACAAGCTCTGTTGATTTCCATCATCCAATCATGTGCAAGCCACAAAGTGTTTGGATTAATTTCCCTTGCATGTGATTGGGTACTCCTTGCAACATGAAGCCTTTACCTTACCTCATTTACTAAGCTGTGGAGCAACTGCACTTGCAGAGTGCGACAACTGCACTTTTCAAACTGCACAGTCTTGTAGCCTTTAGTCAATAAAACCCTGCTTGTCCTTAAACTTTTAATTTCTAATTTCACCACCCCCTAAAATGTAACAATGTGCCATCAGAGGGGGTGAGCAATCTGATAAGTGTGCCTTTCCATATTATTTATTCAAGAAGATTTCAATTATTTAATGTTATACTGATGCTGGGCAATAATGTTTTAAGTGTATAATGTTCTTGCAATGTTCTTTTCAAAATTACTGAGTTTTGTTTTCTTGTTTGATTCCCCAGTTTCCTTCAACACCACAGGAATGGCAGACTGTGGCATCCCATTTTGCCACCCGTTGGTACTTTCCCAATTGTGGAGGGGCTATAGATGGGAAACATGTCCACATCGTGCCACCACCCCATTCGGGGTCATACTATTTTAATTATAAGGGGTTCCATAGTATTGTCTTAATGGCGCTGGTGTCGGCACAATATGAATTTCTGTATGTGGACGTGGGGAAGAATGGCCGGATGTCGGATGGAGGAGTATTTGCCCAGAGGGAGTTCTGCCAGCGTCTCCAGAGTGGTGGCCTGGGATTGCCACCTGATGCGGATAACGTGGAAGGACTCCCCTTTGTCTTCATAGCAGATGAAGCCTTCGCTCTGAACAAGCACCTCATGAGGCCATTCCCCCAAAGAACCCTCACCCCGGAGAGGAGGGTTTTTAATTTCCGGCTGGCCAGAGCGAGAAGAGTTGCTGAGAATGCTTTTGGGATTCTGGCCAGCCGGTTCCACCTGTTTCAGACATCCATAAACCTGGCGGAATACAAACTTACTTACATAATTTTAGCATGCTGCATCCTGCACAACTTTTTGAACAAACATTCTACAAATTATATTGTGCCAGTTGGGCCTGAGGCCGGACTTATTAGTGACAATCTGACAGGCCTGGATACTGTCCGTACTGGCTTGGCCCCCCAAAGTGCCGTCAAGTTCGAGATCAATATGTCAATTATTTTATGGGTAGGGGGGCCATTGCAATGCCCCAGGATATTTAATTTCTCAAAATAAAAAATCTTGATCAAATCTTGAATTATATTTATTGCTTGCCTTTCTTTTTGGCTTTCTCCTGGGTTATCGTAGAGCACTTGTAGTGCCAAGTGTATTTTCCTTGACTAAATAGGCACCATTGTCACTGTAAACAGCTATTTTAAATTTAAACAAACTAATACTGAGCATTGAAATAACAAACCACACATTTAGTTAATTACTAAACAGATGTTTTAATATTCTGGGTACATTCACTTATGCATTTGTAAAAAATGTTGATAGTCAAAAAAATATTTATTTATTTTTGTCTGTTTTAACAAACAGCCCTCTTTTTTTTTTGTAAAACACGCCTCTATTTTAAAAAAAAAAAAATTTTTTTAACCACTTGCCGACCGCCTAACGCAGATATACTGCGGCAGAATGGCACGGGCAGGCAGAATCACGTTCCCATACGTGATCTGCCTCCCGCGGGCGGGGGGTCCAATCGGACCCCCCCCCGGTGCCAGCGGCGGTCGGCATTTGACTGGGAGCGTCGGGAGGCGAGGGGGAGACCATCCGATCGTGGCCCCCCTCGCGATCGCTCCCAGCCAATGGGAATCCTCCTCTGCCTGTGTGTAGTTTCACACAGGCAGAGGATGTGATGTCATCCCTCCTCGGCTTGGCAGTTTCCATCCCAGCGCCGAGGAGAGAAGACATGTGAGTGCACAACACTACACACACAGTAGAACATGCCAGGCATACTTTACACCCCGACCCCCCCCCCCCGATCGCCCCCCGATCCCCCCCCAATCACCCCCCCCCCCTGTCACAAACTGACACCAAGCAGTATTTTTTTTTTTTCTGATTACTGCATGGTGCCAGTTTGTGACAGTTACAGTGTTAGGGCAGAGAGTATTACCCCCCTTTAGGTCTAGGATACCCCCCTAACCCCCCCTAATAAAGTTTTAACCCCTTGATCACCCCCTGTCACCAGTGTCACTAAGCGATCATTTTTCTGATCGCTGTATTAGTGTCGCTGGTGATGCTAGTTAGGGAGGTAAATATTTAGGTTCAGCGTTTTATAGCGTCAGGGACCCCCATATACTACCTAATAAATGTTTTAACCTCTTGATTGCCCCCTAGTTAACCCTTTCACCACTGATCACCGTATAAGTGTTACGGGTGACGCTGGTTAGTTCGTTTATTTTTTATAGTGTCAGGGCACCCGCCGTTTATTACCGAATAAAGGTTTAGCCCCTGATCGCCGGGCGGTGATATGCGTCGCCCCAGGCAGCGTCAGATTAGCGCCAGTACCGCTAACACCCACGCACGCAGCATACGCCTCCCTTAGTGGTATAGTATCTGTACGGATCAATATCTGATCCGATCAGATCTATACTAGTGTCCCCAGCAGTTTAGGGTTCCCAAAAACGCAGTGTTAGCGGGATCAGCCCAGATACCCGCTAGCACCTGCGTTTTTCCCCTCTGCCCGGCCCACCCAAGTGCAGTATCGATCGATCACTGTCACTTACAAAACACTAAACGCATAACTGCAGCGTTCGCAGAGTCAGGCCTGATCCCTGCGATCGCTAACAGTTTTCTGGGTAGCGTTTTGGTGAACTGGCAAGCACCAGCCCCAGGCAGCGTCAGGTTAGCGCCAGTACCGCTAACACCCACGCACGCACCGTACACCTCCCTTAGTGGTATAGTATCTGATCGGATCAATATCTGATCTGATCAGATCTATACTAGCGTCCCCAGCAGTTTAGGGTTCCCACAAACGCAGTGTTAGCGGGATCAGCCCAGATACCTGCTAGCACCTGCGTTTTGCCCCTCCGCCCGGCCCAGCCCACCCAAGTGCAGTATCGATCGATCACTGTCACTTACAAAACACTAAACGCATAACTGCAGCGTTCGCAGAGTCAGGCCTGATCCCTGCGATCGCTAACAGTTTTTTTGGTAGCGTTTTGGTGAACTGGCAAGCACCAGCCCCAGGCAGCGTCAGGTTAGCGCCAGTACCGCTAACACCCACGCACGCACCGTACACCTCCCTTAGTGGTATAGTATCTGATCGGATCAATATCTGATCTGATCAGATCTATACTAGCGTCCCCAGCAGTTTAGGGTTCCCACAAACGCAGTGTTAGCGGGATCAGCCCAGATACCTGCTAGCACCTGCGTTTTGCCCCTCCGCCCGGCCCAGCCCAGCCCACCCAAGTGCAGTATCGATCGATCACTGTCACTTACAAAACACTAAACGCATAACTGCAGCGTTCGCAGAGTCAGGCCTGATCCCTGCGATCGCTAACAGTTTTTTTTGTAGCGTTTTGGTGAACTGGCAAGCACCAGTGGCCTAGTACACCCCGGTCGTAGTCAAACCAGCACTGCAGTAACACTTGGTGACGTGGCGAGTCCCATAAGTGCAGTTCAAGCTGGTGAGGTGGCAAGCACAAGTAGTGTCCCGCTGCCACCAAAAAGACAAACACAGGCCCGTCGTGCCCATAGTGCCCTTCCTGCTGCATTCGCCAATCCTAATTGGGAACCCACCGCTTCTGCAGCGCCCGTACTTCTCCCATTCACATCCCCAACCAAATGCAGTCGGCTGCATGAGAGGCATTTTCTTTATGTCCACCCGAGTACCCCTACCCAACGAACCCCCTCAAAAAAGATGTTGTGTCTGCAGCAAGCGCGGATATAGGCATGACACCCGCTATTATTGTCCCTCCTGTCCTGACAATCCTGGTCTTTGCATTGGTGAATGTTTTGAACGCTATCATTAGTATTAGCGTAGGGTACAGCATTGCACAGACTAGGACACACTTTCACAGGGTCTCCCAAGATGCCATCGCATTTTGAGAGACCCGAACCTGGAACCGGTTACAGTTATAAAAGTTAGTTACAAAAAAAGTGTAAA
This sequence comes from Lithobates septentrionalis, assembly GCA_037952835.1. Lineage (NCBI taxonomy): Eukaryota > Metazoa > Chordata > Amphibia > Anura > Ranidae > Lithobates > Lithobates septentrionalis. Next base: position 46,674 of record JBBDGP010000989.1, read on the forward strand.
AAAAAAAAACACATACAAAAATATAAAATTAAAAAAAAATAGTTGTCGTTTTATTGTTCTCTCTCTCTCTATTCTCTCTCTATTGTTCTGCTCTTTTTAACTGTATTCTATTCTGCAATGTTTTATTGTTGTTATGTTTTATCATGTTTGCTTTTCAGGTATGCAATTTTTTATACTTTACCGTTTACTGTGCTTTATTGTTAACCATTTTTTTGTCTTCAGGTACGCCATTCACGACTTTGAGTGGTTATACCAGAATGATGCCTGCAGGTTTAGGTATCATCTTGGTATCATTCTTTTCAGCCAGCGGTCGGCTTTCATGTAAAAGCAATCCTAGCGGCTAATTAGCCTCTAGACTGCTTTTACAAGCAGTGGGAGGGAATGCCCCCCCCCAACGTCTTCCGTGTTTTTCTCTGGCTCTCCTGTCTCAACAGGGAACCTGAGAATGCAGCCGGTGATTCAGCCAGCTGACCATAGAGCTGATCAGAGACCAGAGTGGCTCCAAACATCTCTATGGCCTAAGAAACCGGAAGCTACGAGCATTTTATGACTTAGATTTCGCCGGATGTAAACAGCGCCATTGGGAAATTGGGAAAGCATTTTATCACACCGATCTTGGTGTGGTCAGATGCTTTGAGGGCAGAGGAGAAATCTAGGGTCTAATAGACCCCAATTTTTGCAAAAAAGAGTACCTGTCACTACCTATTGCTATGATAGGGGATATTTACATTCCCTGAGATAACAATAAAAATGATTTAAAAAAAAAAAATGAAAGGAACAGTTTAAAAATAAGATAAAAAAAATAATAATAATAAAGAAAAAAAAAAAAAAAAGCACCCATGTCCCCCCTGCTCTAGCGCTAAGGCGAACGCAAGCGTCGGTCTGGCGTCAAATGTAAACAGCAATTGCACCATGCATGTGAGGTATCACCGCGAACGTCAGATCGAGGGCAGTAATTTTAGCAGTAGACCTCCTCTGTAAATCTAAAGTGGTAACCTGTAAAGGCTTTTACTCGGCCTAAGATCATCTTTTTTATTTCATCAAACATTTGGGCAATATAGTGTGTTTTAGTGCATTAAAATTTAAAAAAGTGTGTTTTTTCCCCAAAAAATGCGTTTGAAAAATCGCTGCGCAAATACTGTGTGAAAAAAAAATGAAACACCCACCATTTTAATCTGTAGGGCATTTGCTTTAAAAAAATATATAATGTTTGGGGGTTCAAAGTAATTTTCTTGCAAAAAAAAAAAATTTTTTAATGTAATCAAAAAGTGTCAGAAAGGGCTTTGTCTTCAAGTGGTTAGAAGAGTGGGTGATGTGTGACATAAGCTTCTAGATGTTGTGCATAAAATGCCAGGACAGTTCAAAACCCCCCCAAATGACCCCATTTTGGAAAGTAGACACCCCAAGCTATTTGCTGAGAGGCATGTCGAGTCCATGGAATATTTTATATTGTGACACAAGTTGCGGGAAAGAGACAATTTTTTATTTTTTTTATTTTTTTTTTGCGCAAAGTTGTCACTAAATGATATATTGCTCAAACATGCCATGCGAATATGTGAAATTACACCCCAAAATACATTCTGTTGCTTCTCCTGAGTACGGGGATACCACATGTGTGAGATTTTTGGGAGCCTAGCCGCGTACGGGACCCCGAAAACCAAGCACCGCCTTCAGGCTTTCTAAGGCCGTAAATTTTTGATTTCACTCTTCACTGCCTATCACAGTTTCGGAGGCCATGGAATGCCCAGGTGGCACAAAACCCCCCCAAATGACCCCATTTTGGAAAGTAGACACCCAAAGCTATTTGCTGAGAGGTATAGTGAGTATTTTGCAGACCTCACTTTTTGTCACAAAGTTTTGAAAATTGAAAAAAGAAAAAAAAAATGTTTTTTCTCGTCTTTCTTTATTTTCAAAAACAAATGAGAGCTGCAAAATACTCACCATGCCTCTCAGAAAATAGCTTGGGGTGTCTACTTTCCAAAATGGGGTCATTTGGGCGGGGTTTGTGCCACCTGGGCATTCCATGGCCTCCGAAACTGTGATAGGTAGTGAGGAGTGAAATCAAAAATGTACGCCCTTAGAAATCCTGAAGGCAGTGATTGGTTTTCGGGGCCCCGTACACGGCTAGGCTCCCAAAAAGTCCCACACATGTGGTATCCCCATACTCAGGAGAAGCAGCTAAATGTATTTTGGGGTGAAATTACACATATGCCCATGGCCTGTGTGAGCAATATATCATTTAGTGACAACTTTGTGCAAAAAAAAAAAAAAATTTGTCACTTTCCCGCAACTTGTGTCAAAATATAAAACATTCCATGGACTCAACATGCCTCAAAGCAAATAGCTTGGGGTGTCTACTTTCCAAAATGGGGTCATTTGGGGGGGTTTTATGCCATCTGGGCATTTTATGGCCTTCAAAACTGTGATAGGTAGTGAGGAGTAAAATCAAAAATGTACGCCCTTAGAAATCCTGAAGGCAGTGATTGGTTTTCGGGGCCCCGTACGCGGCTAGGCTCCCAAAAAGTCCCACACATGTGGTATCCCCATACTCAGGAGAAGCAGCTAAATGTATTTTGGGGTGCAATTCCACATATGCCCATGGCCTGTGTGAGCAATATATCATTTAGTGGCAACTTTTTGTAATTTTTTTTTTTTTGTCATTATTCAATCACTTGGGACAAAAAAAATGAATATTCAATGGGCTCAACATGCCTCTCAGCAAATTCCTTGGGGTGTCTACTTTCCAAAATGGGATCATTTGTGGGGGTTTTGTACTGCCCTGCCATTTTAGCACCTCAAGAAACGACATAGGCAGTCATAAATTAAAGGCTGTGTAAATTCCAGAAAATGTACCCTAGTTTGTAGGCGCTATAACTTTTGCGCAAACCAATAAATATACACTTATTGACATTTTTTTTACCAAAGGCATGTGGCCGAATACATTTTGGCCTAAATGTATGACTAAAATTGAGTTTATTGGATTTTTTTTAGAACAAAAAGTAGAAAATATAATTTTTTTTCAAAATTTTCGGTCTTTTTCCGTGTATAGCGCAAAAAATAAAAACGGCAGAGGTGATCAAATACCATCAAAAGAAAGCTCTATTTGTGGGAAGAAAAGGACGCAAATTTTGTTTGGGTACAGCATTGCATGACCGCGCAATTAGCAGTTAAAGCGACGCAGTGCCGAATTGTAAAAAGTGCTCTGGTCAGGAAGGGGGTAAACCTTCCGGGGCTGAAGTGGTTGAACAGGCCTCTATTTTTAAAAAAAATTTATTTATTTTTTTTGAAAACAGGCCTCTATTTTTTGATAAAATTTTTTTTGTTTGTTTTTTAAAAACAGGCCTCTATTTTTTTTTAATTTCTTTTTTTTTTGGAAAACAGGCCTCTATTATTTTTTTTTGTTTGTTTTTTTAAAAACAGGCCTCTATTTTTTTTTTTAATTTAAACAGGTATATCATTTTTACCAGAGAAAACAGAGAAGGCCCAGAATGGGGTCAGAAAACAAGGAAATGAAGAACATGATCAATGTTTTTTGGGTTCTACCCAAAACATCGATCATGTTCTTCATTTCCTGCTGCATATGATCCAGCCGATTACGCATTTGATCAATCTCCCCATTCCAGGCCATTATTTGACCAATTAGTCGTTGGGCGCTGTCTGTGGTAAAATGTTCACTCAGACCTAAAATTGAATGAAAAAAAGATGTGTTTAGAAATATGCAGACATACATAGATTACCTTACCATAAGCTGGTCTCTCAGACACTGACCTGGTGGGGTGCCCATGTCGCATACTTCATCAACATCTTCGGGGGTGGCGCTGTTGCTTGAGTCAAGCACAACCAGATCACCTAAAATAGAGTTTCAAATTTTCATCAAAAAATATGCAGCCATACATAGATTACCGTTAGCTGGTGTGTCAGACGGGGTGGGGTGCCCATGTCGCCCACCTCTCCTTCCTCCACATCCTCAGTGGGGCTTGGGCTGATTTCCCAATTATGTTGTTTCGGTTGGGGGGGACTGGGTTCATCTTGGCTGAGTCTTTTTTCCCCTATGTGAACCAAAAAATTAATATACTTAGCACACAGATATTTTAGTACATAGTAATCTTAAAACATTGTAGTGAAGTGGTGTACAAATTGTCTGTTTGTGTAGAGTTCCTAGTTTAATACATTTTTAATTTTATAAAGACATATCTAGATAGATAGATAGATAGATAGATAGATAGATAGATAGATAGATAGATAGATAGATAGATAGATAGATAGATAGATAGATAGATCTATATAGAGATAGATAGATAGATAGATAGATAGATAGATAGATAGATAGATAGATAGATAGATAGATAGATAGATAGATAGATAGATAGATAGATAGATAGATAGATAGATAGATAGATAGATAGATAGATAGATAGATAGACGGATCCGTCTGTACTGATCCGGCTCCCGGAGTTTGAGGTCGGACCATCTTTTCCGAATCTGATCTTTCGAGCGCCATAATCCAAAAGAAAGATGTAATGTCTTCACCACCTTCGCCATTATTTTGGCTTTTCTAAAATTAGGCCGGGCGTATGGTCCATACTTCCCATCATAGTCCTTATTTTTAAGAATTGCCACCATTTCCACCATCTCTTTAAAGGACATATTGGAGGCCTTAAATCTCGGCTTCCCAGATCGTGACGTTCCGGCCTCCAGGCTTTCGTCGCTACCTGAGGTAGTACGCACCTGATGTGTCTCCGCCATTTTTCATCCCACTACCGTAGAAAGAATGGGTGGAGAATATTTGTTTAAGTGGAACGTCAGGGGCGGGCGACGCAGGCGGAGTTCCACACATGCGCAGTGTATAAAGAGAGGTATTACACATGTGTCGTACGTACGTTCTGTGCGTAGGGTCAAGGGCCGTTAATATGCGTAAAGAAAAAGAACGTCAGGGGCGGGCCAAGCAGGCGGAGTATTACGCATGCGCAGTGTATAAAACGTTATTACATATTGTGTCGTACGTACGTTCTGTGCGTAGATGATAGTGGACCGGGACGCTAGAAAACGAAGGTAATTTTTAAATTTGAAATTTGGTCAAAACTTTGTAGCAAGCGGCCTATATGTCTTGACAGATTGATGAGGCCTATGTTGGGATAAGATGACGAGGGTTTAGCAGAAACATAAGTGTTTTTTGTCTTGTGTCTTTATCTTTTACAGACATTATGAATGCCAAATTTAAAGAGCCTGAATTTTTGTCGGCTTTCATTGATAAATACAGAGAGATGAGGAATCTGTGGGAGGTCAAACACCCTCAATATTATCTGAACCATGTAAGGAAGTCAACGCTGGAGAGACTTCTGACATTTGTCCAGACGAGGAGAGATGACATAATTTCCTCTGCCTCTGTGTACTATACAGAGGCAGGGGAATGATCTCCTTGGCTGGGAGCGATCGTGAGGGGGGGCCACGAATGGATGGCCTCCCCCTCATCTCTGAACGCTCCCAGTCTGAAGCCGACCGCCTCGGGCACCGGGGGGGTCCGATCGGACCCCCCGCCCGCGGGAAGGCAATCACGTACCAGGTACGTGATTTTGCCTGCCCGTGCCATTCTGCCGCAGTATATCTGCGTTAGGCGGTCGGCAACTGGTTAAATATTCACACCACAATAGCCGGTTCACACAGGGGCAACCCAACTTGCAGGCCGACTCTGCGAGGCGACCTGCACACGACTCTAGCGGCGACTTGCAAAACAACTTCTGTATAGAAGTCAATGCAAGTCGCCTGAAGTCGCCCCAAAAGTAGTACAGGAACCTTTTTTAAGTCAGAGCGACTTGAGTCGCTCCTATTAGAACGGTTCCATTGTACAGAGCGGGACGCGACTTGTCAGGCTGCTAAGTCGCCTGACAAGTCGCCCCTGTGTGAACCGGGTCTTACAAGCAACACAACCTCAGGCAATGGATAGAGTAACTATTACCAGCTGACTTCTCATCAGCCTGCCATTCTATTCTTTTTTTTTTCCATATTGCAGTTTACAAAGGAAAAATAAGTTCAATTGGACTTTCTTTTGATGTAATCCATAATGTAACAAGAATAACAGCATACATGTTGCAAAAATAGAAAGATTCAAAATTTTCCATTTGCCGTAAACCTCCGCAAGGAGAATCTCTAACTTGCCATTCGGTCCAGCCTGCCATTCTATTCTATGTTCTTTTCATCCAGAGTGCTGAGGCCCACACAGACATTAAACCAACCCTGGCCCCAGCACAAAACCTTTTTTTATAACAGATCAAAACTGCTATTAGCAAAAGCCTGTAACAGTTCTTATTTAAACAATGGGTGGCCTTTTAACAAAAAAAAAGCCATTCTGAAGGACACATTGGCTATTGTTAGGTAAAATGATATGACATGCTTCTTTATGATCTATAATTATTTTTGGCTAAAATGAGTCTCTCCTTTTTCACATTGAAAGCTATTGAGTATTACAATGGGTATTAAAAGCTTTCTTACATCGTTTTGCCTTAAGCATAGTGAAGAGCCAGCATGGACGAAGCCTGACATTCTACAAGTACAGTTGAGAAAGGTCAGCTAGTGTCAGAATTTTTATATGACAAATGCCTTGGATTTAGAAAATGTTATAAAGTGTCACATTTAATGCCCAGTGGCAGAGAGAAACATTTAATTCCCTGTTACCTGCAGAGTGCAGAATTATCAGAATACACCAAGCTGCTGCAGGTGATACTGGCCACATAATTGACAAACTGAAAATGTAATCACTGCTATGGAGAGACATCAGCATGTCAGAGCCTCCACAATATACACGCTTAACATCAGGTGCATGCCGGGCTGTTTGTACAGGCTTCAGCTGTCTCATCCACATGCAAACTGTGGGCAATCGAATAGTAAAGACATACTAACAGCTGATGTTCTTTATCCCTCCAGCATTTATTTACAGATGGATACCAGCTGATATACAATGTGAAGCTTGGACTTGAATAGAAAAACTGCCCTTGTATCACTTTTTTTTTTAAATAACAGTTTATTTTAATTCAGTTCTGTTATTTCCACCAAAAAAAGAGAAGTTGAAACCCAGAAACCTAAAAAGAGAAGTTGAAAATCTTTCTCTTAGTTTTGGTGTGAAAAGAATTGAACCTCTGTTATCTGATGGGGAAATTGCATATTGCATATTTCCTTATTTATATTGTGGCTCATTAAAGTGGAATTTCACCCAAAAATGGAACTTCCACTTTAAGGGAGGTGACCCCCTGACATGCCACATTTGGCATGTCTTTTTTTTGGGGGGGGGGGGTGGGGGGGAGCGGAAAACCTCTTTTTATAAGGTCCCAGCAAGCACCCACTTCCTCCCAGCGCACCGCAGCACCGGAAGGGAGATCATCTCTCCCTCCCTCCCTCTTGGCAATCATCTGGGACACGTCACGGTGGTTGGCACGGCTCGCGCATGCGCAGTGGCAGCACGCCTACAGTTGCAATGCCGGTGCCGCAGAGAGGAGGGGGGGATGAGCGGGGCTTTGTACACCTGCATCGCTTGACCCAGGGACAGGTAAGTGTCCGATTATTCAAAGTCAGCAGCTGCAGTATTTGTAGCTGCTGACTTTTCTTTTTGTTTTTTTTAAACAGAACTCCGCTTTAATGAATTCTAAGCCTCCTAACCTCTTGGTTAAGGAGGCCATTTAAGCACATAAGCATGGCTTTACCTTATACCAAAGGAATGTTATTGTTAACTGACCAGGATGTGGCCGAGCCCATTTTGTTCTTTACGATTGGTCATTTCCTTACATTCACGTTCTATATTAAAGCGGTGTTCCATCCGGAAATTTTTTTTTTAAAAGTCAGCATCTACAAACACTATAGCTGCTGACTTTTAATAGGACACTTATCTGTCCAGGGAGCCCACGATGTCGGCCCCCCCAGGCCAATCTGTACCTCGGACCGGGTTCAGCCACCGCCATTTTAACTAAGAGGATCCGGTAGTGGAGCCTTCAGGGTTCACCGCCAGTTTCCTACTGGGCATGCACGTGTCGAGCAGCGCTTACTGAATGACCCCGTCATCTTCTGGGACACTCACAGGTCCCAGAAGGCAGTGGGCGAGCAACAGGAAATGACACCCTGGGCTGTGGTGATGCTGGGGCGGAAGTACACAAGGTTTTTCAACAAAGGAAGGAAGGAGCAATAAAAAAAAAATCAATAGCCAAAAACTAGTGGTGAAGGTGTAGGCTTTCCTTTAACATCTAGTTTAAAAAGTGGGTGGAACTCCGCTTTAATACAGCCAAAACTTGTAAGACCTCAATCTCATAACAGAGCTGCAATTAGGCATGCAACTGTCTGATTATCTGGCCATGCAAAGTGGAACTTTGAAAAGTGGGAGGACTCCACGGTGAAACAGTATCTTTAGATAAGTATTCTTGTTATATTTTCTAATATTTTCTTTATCTGTATCTGTGAATATTTTAAATAAATGTTATACTTCTAAGAATGTGTGTGATCTCTTTTTGCACATTTCATATACAACCACAAAACCATGACTAAACAGTATCCTATTGCAGAGATATCTCTAGGCTTCCTGTTAAGATGACACCCTCACAGAATCACTGAGACAGGAAATGAGGAGAAGTCTCTTCAATATGGTTACAGAAAGCAAAAAAAAAAAAACTAACCCTATTCCATTCTATTAAAAAGTTGTGTCTCCATTGGAGACACTTATGCCGCGTACACACGGTCGGACTTTCCGGCATACTTGGTCCGGCGGACCAGAGTGTGCCGGACAATCCGCCCGTGTGTGGGCGGCGGCGGACTTTTCCGGCGGACTTCTTCCCAAAAGCCCGCCGGACCTAGATTTGAAGAAAGTTTCAAATCTTTCCGTCGGACTCAGTTTCGGGCGGAAAGTCCGCTCGTGTGTGTGCTGGTCCGACGGAAAGCCCGCTCGTGTGTATGCTGGTCCGACAGACCAAATACGACACGAGGGCAGGGTATTGCATCTCGCGCTCGCTGCAATAGGAAAAACAAATCTTCCTATTGCGGCGAGCGCGGGGCATACCAGGCCCTTAGGTCTGGTATGGATTATAAAGGGAACCCCGCTACGCCGAAAAAACGGCGTGGGGTCCCCCTAAAATCCATACCAGACCGGTATGCCGGGATCTGGGGGCCCCCTTATTAAAGGGGGCTCCCAGATTCCGATAAGCCCCCCGCCCGCAGACACCGACAACCAACGGCCAGGGTTGTCGGGAAGAGGCCCTTGTCCTCATCAACATGGGGACAAGGTGCTTTGAGGTGGGGGGGCCCGCAGGGCGCCCCCTCCCCCAAAGCACCCACCCCCCCATGTTGAGGGCATGCGGCCTGGTACGGTTCAGGAGGGGGGGGGGGGCGCTCGCTCGTCCCCACCCCCTTTCCTGACCGGCCAGGCTGCGTGCTCGGATCGGGGTCTGGTATGGATTTTAGGGGGGACCCCACGCCGTTTTTTCGGCGTAGGGGGTTCCCCTTTATAATCCATACCAGACCTAAGGGCCTGGTATGCCCCCCGACGGGGCTCGCAAGGTGTCAATCTCGCCGATAAAAGCGGCAAGATTGACATCCTTTGCTAGTCCCGTCGCACCTGAGTCACGTTCAAAATGAAAATGTGGGCAAGTCTGTTCATTCTGAAAGTCCGCCGGAACTCCGGCGAAAGTCCGTCGGAAAGACGGGCGGACTTAGCCCGCCGGAAAGTCCCGGCGTGTGTGGGCAAGTCCGTCCGTTTTAAAGTCCGGCGCACCTGGCGGACAAAGTCCGTCGGAAAGTGTGCCGGACCAAGTAGGATAGAAAGTCCGACCGTGTGTACGCGGCATTACCCTTTCTTCCTGTACCAGTAAAAAGACAGAATGGGGGAATTCATAAAAAAAGGTCTGTGACAAGTTTTATATCAACTGGTGCCATGACTCAAAGTAGCCAATCAGCTTATATCTTTAACTTTTTCTACACTGCTTAAAAAATTTAAATTTAAAGGCTGATTTGCTACACTTCATTTTCTCAGACATGTTTTTAATTTCCCCTAATGATGGGTCCCAGACAGAAACAAAAACTGAGAGAAGTTCTAACTCTCACACATTCTATCAAAAAATAAAACATTTTGGATATAACTGGGCCTTATGTAAAAAGAGAATATTAAGAAGCAGTATATAAATCTAGTGTGTTGCTTCCCCCAAACTCCTAAGTAAGAAAAGCACGGGAATCCAGCAGCCAAATAACTTTATCCAATATGTACATATGGTTGCTGAGTTAAACATTACAGTTGTAGAATGTGTTACCTTTCTAAATATAACTGCTTCCACTCTCACCTAGATGAGAATTGCATTATCTGCTCCCACAGCTTTATGGGATATGAATGTCACATATACCAGGCTTCATGAGCAGGGACTCACAGTGGCAGGAGGCTCACGCCATCAGGGGCTGGCTGTCTGAGCCAAAAAGAGGCAGCCAGACTCCTGACGATGTCAAGGGGAAACCTTCCAGTGACAGGACTCCTGGGCAGGTTAGTATCTGAATTGAGGACAACCGTGAATAACAGGTAAGAGGGAAGAAAAAGGTTCTCAAAATCTTCATTAGGCCTCATTCATATGGGTATCCAAGAGTGGGAAAAACAGACTGCATTTTACTGCCCCAGCCACCTACATAAGCTGTGTAATGGTGGCCAAAGTGGGTGGTAGTACAAATTGCCATGGCCAGGATTATTTGCTTCTTGGCAAGGCAAAAATTATACATCATGTCGCATTTGGCAGGCAGTACAGCCACCAAATGTGACCCATGCAAGTGAATGGGGATCTACCAGAACTGCCAGCCAAATGCTTGGTTTGTGAATTCAATAGAAAGTCCCCATTTGGCTAAAAAAAAGAACATTCAGGAGGCAATAGTCTCACAGAATTCACAAATTTTTTTCTAATTGGATTTAATTGGAAAAATATGTGAATCGAAGGTGAAAGATGTGTGAAATCATTTAGAAAATAGACTATAGATTATATGCTTCTGCGGAAAAACTATGGCTAGCAAATTTTTCTTTGTTTATACAGACTCCAACGCATGCACAGTGCACTGTACATTACTGCCTATTCCTAGCATTTGTAAGAGCAGAAAAAGGATGGCAGCAGAGGAGACGGAGGAGTATCAGATATGTTATAAAGTACTTCTTTGAATTGTAGCACCCTCTAGTGTGTGCTAGCTGTAGGTTAGGTTTTGTATTGTAGGTTTGTTAGCATAGGTAAAATTAGTTAGCTCAGGGCTAAGCCTGAGCTTTGAATCTGGGTCAGGGTTCAGTGAGTCAGGGCTGGATGACTCATTCTGACAGCTCCTCTGGTGTCTCTCCCTGGTCTAGAAGGTTAAAGAAACTTCTAGAGCTTGTGGGTGGAGGTTAGGAGGAGCTTCCTGGAATATTTATGAGGGCCTTGGCCAATCCTCAGGAAAGGGCTGGCAGGGGGCAAGGCTTATCTCATAAATAGGCATGAGCCATGCCAGCAGGGGCAGTCGGGTGAAAGATGGAGATATTGTGCTGTGAAGGCCCCCTAATTTGCGGGGGTGACCTTGGGCCGGGGCTCAGGTGCTGTTAGGATCCTGCCACAACACACAGAGGAAGCCCTTCCTCGAGGCATGGGAGCAAGAGAGAGGACAGTGTGAGTAAAGCAGCACTACTGGGGACTTACAAGGGGGAGACTGCCACAAGTAGCCAGTTCTCCCTGAAGACAGCAGTGTGCTAAGTCTTCATCCCTTCCCTGGGAGATCTCCTGCAGAGTCAGCCGGGTGGGCTGGTGAGATTCAGTCTGGAGGAATGTAGAGGAAAGTTAGCCTGGAAGGCTAGTGAAAGGGGCAGATGCAGCCAGGTGGGTTTGCAGTGCCTGAAGAGGTGGTGCTGGGACCAGTAGCAACAGGAGGAAAAATACAAGCTGATCACTGGATTCTGCTACACAACAAGGGGCATGGAGTTCCTGCCTGCAAAGGGCCATTGCTAAATCTGACTGTGCCTGTCAGATCCATTATCAGTGATTCAGCTGGAGATTGCAAGCAAGTGAAGTGCAGCAGGAGCGTCAAAGAGACTGTATATAGACTGTGTATAGGAAGATGTCCCTGAAGTTGTTGCCAAAGTTTTGTTACTGAAGTTAAGTGGGCATCCCATAACCTCCCATCCCCATCCAAGTTATTAACTCTCAACAAATAAAAAACAAAGTCACAGACTGTTCTCTGTCTCTGGAGTGCCTGTGAAAATTCGGTGTGCCTGGCTGTGCAGGGTGGGGGATCCTAGTTCATCTGTGGCTCCTTGGGGGTGCGCCACAGAAGTATAAGTGCACTTTAAAACCCCCCTTTCCTGCCCCAAACTAACCCTCCCTCCCCTTCCTTGAATGAATACTACTTTAAGTGCGAAAAGTCTTCTGTGCGCTGGCAATGCCTGCACAGTAGTTTCCCATAGATTTCTATGGGGCCATCTCCTAAGCTTCATCAGCCTCAGGACACAGACTTAAATAACTATGATTTTTTCATGAGGGCAGCATTATAAAAAAACAGCTTTACCTGCAATAATTACCTTCAATGTCCTCCACAGTAACATCTCCACTCTTGGGTGGCATCATCCCACAGTCAGGATGTCAGGTCACCTGAGTCCAGGTGACAGATGCACACCGTTGAAGTTAGGAGTGCACCGCTAAGGTAGTGGACCCTGCGCCTGACTGCTGCAGATGGAACTCTGGGTGGTTCAGGAAGGCAGGTCCACTGGAGCACCAACACGGATCCCACTGGGAGCTAGAGCATAAATTTCCCCAGGGCGCGGAGTCTAAGAGCCAGCAGGTTTTCACCAGAGCCTCTAGTGGTGAGGATGGACTGCGCTGCAACTGACTCCAGGTCGCGGCCCCCAGGGTCTCCCAGCTCACGCTCACGGTAGGCTACAGGAGGATAGAGAGGAAGCAGCAGCCCAGGACAACAAGGGATAGCAAGGAGATAAGCCAAAGGTCAGGGTGACTAGCAGACAAGGATAGACAGAGAACACGCCAAAAGGTCAGGATCACAAAGAAGCAGGGATAGTCAAGAACAAGCCAAGATCGGTAAACGGGATCAGACACAGAGCAATGAGCACACGGAAGCCAAATCACACAATATTGATCAGCCGAGCTGGCTTGCAGTGCACAGGTTAATATAGAGTTCCCTGATCGGGGCTGGGGTGGAGCCACGCTTTGAGGAGAGATTACTTAAGCAGCCAGGTGAGAGTGGCTAGCCTCTTAATATGAACACATGGAGAGGGAAGCTGACAGACAAACATTACTGCATAACCATGACACAGGACTCCTGCACACTGGATATATACAGACTACACTGTATAACACGCCTTAAATTCTCTTCAAGTCAAACATAAACTTCTACCCTGTTTTCAACTGCAAATGCATAGATTGACAGTTGATTGACAGAGAGTGGTGATTTACGCCAAAGAGGAGGCCTGTTTAGCCTAAAAGTGGAGGGAAGTTGAGGTCCTATGTATTACATTTCATTTGTTAGACCTAAGAGGTCCGACAGGGACACAAAGCCTTATTTAAAGTTGGTTTCCATGCAAACAGCTAGAGCAGCCATTCTCAACCAGGGTTCCATGGAACCCTGGGGTTCCTCCAGAGGTTGCTAGGGGTTCCTTGAGCTGTGGCTGATGAACCACCTTTTTGATGGTGCCTACAGAGTTCAAGGTTCAGCATCACTTAGCAAAGCCAGCAGCATGACACAAAATATATTTTTAGCTGTCTTTAAAGCGGAGTACCACCCAAAAGTTGAACTTCCGCTTTAAGCACTCCTCACCCCCTTACATGCCACATTTGGCATGTAATTTTTTTGGGGGGGGAGTGGGGGCTTTGTTAGGAGGGGGACTTCCTGTCCCACTCTCTCCTTCCGCCCAGGGACCGCCAAGGCGACTCCTCCTTTCGCCTTAGGCGGCCCCTGCCTCTAGGCAATCTCCTAGATCCAGGTCCCAGGAGATCGCCTGTCCACTCCGGGAGCGCAGCGCGACTCGCGCATGCGCCGTGGGTGCCCGGCCATGAAGCCGAAAGCTATCACGGCCGTGTGTCCAGAGTGGCAATGGAGACGCCGGCGGAGAGGAGGGGGAGAGGAGCGACGCTCCGTTCGGCCCCATTGCTGGACCGTGGAACAGGTAAGTGTCTGTTTATTAAAAGTCAGCAACTACACATTTTGTAGCTGCTGACTTTTAATAAACATTAAAAAGCCTGGAACTCCGCTTTAAAGGTGGCATTCTGAGCACCATTTCAAGGGGAACATTCTTCCTATTGATCACCAGTATAAGGGGCACTATTCTATTGACCCCTGATGAATTGGTTTTAGTAAGGGTTCCTCGAGACTTGAAAATTATTTTTGGGGTTCCTCTAGTGTTAAAAGGTTGAGAAAGTCTGAGCTAGAGAGCTGTTTTACCTGCCAAAGGATTTGTATTTCTGTTTATTAATTCCTGAGATTTTCACAACTCTGCCACACAGCACAACTAGCCAGGTTTTTTCATGTTTTTTTTCTTCTCTAAAGCAGTTAACAAAACTAAACACCAAGCTTGAGGCCTACAAACTCTTCACCTGTTCAGAGTCTACAGAAACTTTATCCAAAACCAAAGAGGAAATCACCAACATATCCACAGAAATAAAATAAAAAGTGATTTCCTCTTTGGTTTTCAGTTACCACAACCAGCTGCTTTAAGCCTGTGGCTGCACAGTAAGGCTGGGTTCTCACCATTGCGAAGTGGATGCGGGACCCCTGCATCCAATTCGCAATAGCAGGAGATTTTTTGACCGGCTCTCTGTGGAGCCGGTTCACATATCTCCGCAGCAAGTCCGGTGCGTTTTGCAGGAAAACGATGTGCGTCTTTTGGTCTGTTTCAGGTCCGAATTCAGCCCAAAATTCAGGCTGAAATTGGACCTTAAACTGAACCAGACCCCTGCTGTGAGCCGCATGCAGCTCATATGTGAACTGAGCCTAAAGAAGCAACAACAGACTGATGGGTTAATTTAATTGGGTTGTGTTACATGTTAGTAAACGAGCACAGCGATTTGTCTGCTTGTTCTGCTTCCAGTCTGAGTTCTGCTGTACAACAGATTCCAAAGGAAACAGAAAGGGAAGCGAAACCTAGCGCAGTAAATTTTAATAAAACAATTAACCACTTCACGCAAAATCACGTACCTGTATGTCATTTTGTTGAAGTGTTTACACCTGGGTGATGCCTGCAGCACGTGGCATCACCCCGGTACCGTTTATTTTTAGAGCTGGTGGTCGGCTTTCAAGTGATAACAACTAAGCAGCCACTCGGCCATTATCACAAGCTGCGGGAGGGTACGCCCCCCTCGCGCCACCTTCCGCCGCACCGCCCAAGTCTCCCATCCCACCGGGAGACCCGAGCGACCAGAGGTCATGTCCGCCAGCTGGCCCGAACAAAGCTGGAATTGGCTTTGATCGTGTCTCAAATGTACTAACCCGGACGCAACGTCACAACATCACTTCCGGTTTACTCGGCAGCCAACGGTGCCGATTTAAAAAAATCTAAGGTATTCTAAAATACAGATTTTGGCGTTTTGAATTTGAAGTGCAGAGGAGGGGTTTGGGGTCTTTTGTACCCAAAATCCCTCCATAAAGAGTACCTGTCACTGCCTATTACTATCACAAGGGATGTTTACATTCCTTGTGACAGCAATAAAGTGATCCGATTTTTTTTTTAAAAGGAACAGTGTAAAAAAAAAAAAAAAAAAGTTTTTTTAAAGCGCTCCTAACCCTGCGTGCTCACGCACTAAATAGAACGCATCTGTAAGTTGCGCCCGCAAATGTAAAAGGTGCCAAATCACACATGTGAGGTATCGCTGCAATTGTTAGAGCAAGAGCAATAATCCTCCTCTGTAACTCTAAACTGGTAACCATTAAAATTTTTTAAATCGCCGCCTATGGAGATTTTTAAGTACGGTAGTTTGTCGCCATTCCACGAGTGTGTGTAATTTTAAAGCATAACATGTTAGGCATCTATTTACTCAGCGTAACATCATCTATTACAATATACAAAAAATTGGGCTAACTTTACTGTTTTTTTTTTTTTTAATTCAGTGAAGTGTATTTGTTCGAAAAAAATTGCGTTTGAAAGACCGCTGAGCAAATACTGTGTGACATAAAATATTCCAATGACCACCGTGTTATTCTCTGGAGTCTTTGCTAAAAAATGATATGTAATACTTGGGGTTATAATTAATTATCTAGCAAAAAAATCAGATTTTAACTTGTAAACAACAAGTGTCAGAAATAGGCTAATGCCGCGTACACACGGTCCTACTTTTCGTCTACAAAAGTCCAACGGACGCTGATGGACTAAAGCTGGCTGGTAATCCGATCGTGTGTGGGCTTCTCCGGACTTTCAACCGACTTTTTTAGCCTCAAATCCGACGTACTTTAGATTTGAAACATGCTTTAAAACTTTACTTCGTAACTACGACGGACCCCGAAATCCGCTCGTCTGTGTGCTAGTCCGACGGACAAAAAGCCACGCTAGGGCACCTATTGGCTACTGGCTATGAACTTCCTTATTTTAGTCCGGTGTACGTCATCACGTACGAATCCGACCGACTTTTGTGTGGTCGTGTGTAGGCAAGTCCGGTCGTTAGAAAGTAGGCCGCAAGTCCGCCGCAAGTCCACCGAAAGTCTGCCGGAAGTCTGTCGGAAAGGCTGTCCGACTTTTGTAGACGAAAAGTACGACCGTGTGTACGCGGCATTAGTCTTGAAGTGGTTAAAGAACATTAAAATACCACTCACATAGTTCCAACTTGTGTGCAGTCATATCGTAACAAATGATGAACATCAGGTGTGACAGCCCTTCTCCCACACAGCCAGTTTCCCTAAGTCATCAGCTCAATGTGATATATGCAGACGAAGAGGCTTCCCCTGGCCACCTCAATGTGTGATCCAAAATATCAGGAGAGGAGGAGGCACACCAAAGGCAGCTATGACAGTTCTGCACTGACAGGCGGCAGGAATAGATCAGGAGTCCAGCAGGCTTATCACTACCGATGGAGGCCTTTGGGTAGCCTGGTCACATGATGCGTTTTGGAGGCATGGCCCCCTTCCTCAGTCATGAAGGTGTGCTGTGGAATCTGGCACCAGGCCATAAGTAGCAGATACTTTAGGTCCTGTATGTTGTGAGGTGGAGACTCCATGGATCGGACTTGTTTATCTAGCATATCCCACAGATGCTCAATTGGATTGAGATCTGGAGAATTTGGAAGCCAGGCCAACACCTCAAACTCATTGTGTTCATAAAACCATTTGTGAACCATTTTTACAAGGTGGCAGGGCAAATTATCCTGCTGAAAGAGGCCAAAGCCATCAGCGAACACCATTTCCATGAAGAGGTGTACTTGGACAGCAACAATGTTTAGGTAGGTGGTACCTGTCAATGACATCCACGTGAACGGCAGGACCAAGGACTCCCAACAGAACATTGCACAAAGCAACACACTGCCTCAGTCGGCTTGCCTTCTTGCCATACTGCATTCTGGTGCCATCTTCCCTTGGTAAGTTATGCACACACACCTGGCCATCCACAGGATGTAAAGGAAAATGTGATTCATAGACAGGCCACCATCTTCCATTGCTCCATGGTTCAGTTCTGATGCTCACATGCCCATTGTAGGCGCTTTTGGCTGTGGACACAAATCCCTGTAGGCACCCTAACCAGTCTGCTGTTACGCAGCCCCATAAATACCAAACTGTGATGCCCTTTTTTTGTGCTTTCAACAAATCAACTTCAGTGAAATTGTGTTTACTTGCTACCTAATACAGTATCTCACAAAAGTGAGCACACCCCTCACATTTTTGTAAATATTTTATTATATCTTTTCATGTGACAACACTGAAGAAATTACACTTTGTTACAATGTAAAGCAGTGAGTGTACACCTTGTATAACAGTGTAAATTTGCTGTCCCCTCAACACACAGCCATTAATGTCTAAACCGCTGGCAACAAAAGTGAGTACACCCCTAAGTGAAAATGTCCAAATTGGGCCCAAAGTGTCAATATTTTGTGTAGCTACCATTATTTTCCAGCACTGCCTTAACCCTCTTTGGCATGGAGTTCACCAGAGCTTCACACGTTGTCATTGGAGTCCTCTTCCACTCCTCCATGACAACATCACGGAGCTGGTGGATGTTAGAGACCCAATGATCCTCCACCTTCTGTTTGAGGATGCCCCACAGATGCTCAATAGGGTTTAGGTCTGGAGACATGCTTGGCCAGTCCATCACCTTTACCCTCAGCTTCTTTAGCAAGGCAGTGGTCGTCTTGGAGGTTTGTTTGGGGTTGTTATCATGTTGGAATACTGCCCTGCGGCCCAGTCTCTGAAGGGAGGGTATCATGCCCTGCTTCAGTATGTCACAGTACATGTTGTCATTCATGGTTCCCTCAATGAACTGTAGCTCCCCAATGCCAGCAGCACTCATGCAGCCCCAGACCATGACACTCCCACCACCATGCTTGACTGTAAGCAAGACACACTTGTCTTTGTACTTCTCACCTGGTTGCCGCCACACATGCTAGACACCATCTGAACCAAATAATTAATCTTGGTCTCACCACAGGACATGGTTCCAGTAATCCATGTTCTTAGTCTGCTTGTCTTCAGCAAACTGTTTGCGGCTTTCTTATGTATTATCTTTAGAAGAGGCTTCCTTCTGGGACAACAGCCATGCAGACCAATTTGATACAGTGTGCGGCATATGGTCTGAGCACTGACAAGCTGACCCCCCACCCCTTCAACCTCTGCAGCAATGCTGGCAGCACTCATATGTCTATTTCCCAAAGACAACCTCTGGATATGATGCTGAGCATGTGCACTCAACTTTTTTGGTCGGCCAATAGCGAGGCCTGTTCTGAGTGGAACTTGTTCTGTTAAATCTCTGTATGGTCTTGGCCACCGTGCTGCAGCTCAGTTTCAGGGTCTTGGAAATCTTCTTATAGCCTAGGCCACCTTTATGTACAACAACAAATCTTTATTTCAGATCCTCAGAGAGTTCTTTGCCATGAGGTGCCATGTTGAACTTCCAGTGACCAGTATAAGAGAGTGAGAGTGATAACACCAAGATTAACACACCTACTCCCCATTCACACCTGAGACCTTGTAACACTAATGAGTCACATGACACCGGGGAGGGAAAATAGCTAATTGGGCCCAATTTGGACATTTTCACTTAGGGTGTACTCACTTTTGTTGTCAGCGGTTTAGACATTATTGGCTGTGTGTTGAGTTATTTTGAGTGGACAGCAAATTTACACGATTATACAAGCTGTACACTCACTACTTTACATTGTAGCAAAGTGTAATTTATTCGGTGTTGTCACATGAAAAGATATAATAAAATATTTACAAAAATACTGTACTCACTTTTGTAAGATACTGTATATCCCACAACTTTCAGACGCCATTGTAATGAGATAACCAATGTTATTTACTTACCTGTCAGTGGTCATTAAGTTATGGCTGATCTGTGTAAATACTTCATATTTGCCTAACTAAATAAAATGAAAAAGCATCTTTTCATTTTATTTAGTTAGGCAAATATGTCCAGCAAATAAAGAAATACTTACAATATTAACATTCATTCCGTCCAAAGTCCAGCAAAAGTCATTTTTTACGCAATTATAGCCATGTATCCCTATATGTTATGATTAGTAATGGATTTATGCTTGCATATGCTTAAAAAAACATTTAAGTGAAAATACTGCTTTCTCTCCAGTGCTTCATGCTAGGATAGCTGAGTACCCCTCAGCACAAGTGTCCTCACGGAGATTACAGGGAAAATAGGAGATCAGCTTGGCTCCTTTTGATACTGGGTGAGTCTAACGATGGTGCCTAATAGACTGCACAGCAATATTTACACATCTTGCACAGTTCAATATGTATACAAGCCTGGGAGACTATTGACTGGTAATATACGGTTTGCAGACTGCTAATGGTTGAGAAGTGCTTCGTAGCCACCTTTTCTATTAAGGAAAATTAGTTTGTTAAAACAAGAATAAATTGCAAGTGCCTAAGGTGCTTGCACACACTAATGGATTAATTCTGCAGTAAAAAGGGATCCCTAAAAACGTAAGCACTCTATGCTAATACCATTTGCAAATACCATTTTTTTTAATCAAAGGAGACAAGGAATTTAATGTAGTTTGAGGTTGTTATGAGAGTTCCTAAAGGAGAAGTATTTCACATATTTCTGCAAATATGTGACTCAGATTTAGCTTACAGCGGACTAAAAACCGATGTCGACTGACATCACACAACCCGGTCTAGGCTCTGCGGGGATCCTGACAATAATTTTCGGATCTACAGATACCAGCAGCTGGCTCAGCCTCTCAGCCCACCGCTTAGAGCCTAAGCCAGCCATTCCCACCTCCTGAACAGTCGGGCAACTCCAGTGAGCGCTGGAGGGGCAGAGATGAGAGCTGGTGGCTGACAATTTCCGTCTCTCTGCTCACTGAAGACCGAGAACTGAGAGATCAGCAGTCATTTGATTGCACAGTTCTTGGTCTCTGAAGCAACAGGGGACAGCTGAAGCATCAAACTAATGCTGCAGCCACATAGGTGAGTATGATTGTTTTTTTTTTAAATCCCACACTTTTCTTTTAAGAGCTTTAAATAGCTTCTAGTCTAGTGTCTTTTGCTTATACAGTGAGCCTTCCTTTAATTGTGTGTGTAGTTAATATTAGTTAAGGTATTTTAGAAAGCCAGTTTAAAACATGTTTTAGATAATACATGCATGATCACTTCTCACAGATGATTATGACATTTTTAGGTATTTGTGTATTTTCTTGATATCCTATTATATAATTGTAGTTTTATGGGACTTTTTAGGTGCAATAAAAAAATTATCTAGTAGATTTCATTAAAATAATTCTAAATTTATTTTAACAAGAGAATAAAAAGGTATTGTAAAAACATATACAGTATACCTCATATGGTACAGTCTTTATGTTTACAGCGGCATTTGTGTAGAGCCCGACATGTTTTGCCCTAAAACTGGGCTTCCCCAGCACACACATACATACTGTTTATTTAATGTAAAAATATTAATTGTTATGATATGTTATGTGACATTTATAGTACATATTTTTTTTTTCATTAGAAGGCCTTGACTCCAAGCGGATAGTATCCCCTGACGAAGCCCAGTTTTAGGTCTCCAAATAGCAATTTTTTTTCACCTTTACCATTGGGTACATTCATGTGTTACTATTTCTCAATATAACAAAAACTATATCCCAAACATCAACAAAACACACCAATTTATTTATTTACCACACTAATTAATAATTTAAAAAAAGAAGTATTAGTTATTTTTTCACTAATTGACTGTATTTGTGAAACGTCACTGTTGAGCAAGGAAACCTTGGATGGAATGTCTTTAAGTTATGAGGTGTGCCTGGCCCTACAGTGATGGAAAAAGAATTTGATCCCCTGCTGACTTTGTATGTTTGTCCACTGACAAAGAAATGATCAGTCTATAATTTTAATGGTAGGTTTATTTTAACAGGGAGAGACAGAATAACAACAAAAATATCCAGAAAAACGCATTTCAAAAAAGTTATACATTGATTTGCCTTTTAATGAGTGAAATAACTATTTGACCGCTTCGCAAAACATGGCTTAGTGCTTGGTGGCAAAACCCTTGTTGGCAATCACAGAGGTCAGACGTTTCTTGTAGTTGGCCACCAGGTTTGCACACATCTCAGGAGGGATTTTGTCTCACCTCTCTTTGCAGATCCTCTTCAAGTCATTAAGGTTTCGAGGCTGATGTTTGGTAACTAGAACCTTCAGCTCCTTCCACATATTTTGTATGGGATTAAGGTCTGGAGACTGGCTAGACAATTCCAGTACCTTAACGTGCTTCTACTTGAGCCACTCCTTTGTTGCCTTGGCCGTGTGTTTTGGGTCTATGTCATGCTGCAATACCCATCCACGGCCCATTTTCAATGCCCTGTTTAGTTTAGTTGATGCCAAAGAGCTTGATTTTGGTCTTATCTGACCACAACACTTTTAGCCAGTTCTCTTCTTAATCATTCAGATATTCATCAGCAAACTTCAGACGGGTCTGTACATGTGCTTTCTTGAGCAGGGGGACCTTGCGGGCACTGCAGGATTTCAGTTCTTCAAGGCGTAGTGTGTTGCCAATTGTTTTCTTGGTGACTATGGTCCCAGTTGCCTTGAGATCATTGACAAGATTCTCTAGTGTAGTTCTGGACTGATTCCTCACCGTTCTCATCATCATTGAAACTCCACGAGGTAAGATCTTGTATGGAGCCCCAATCTGAGGAAAATTGACAGTTATTTTATGTTTCTTCCATTTGCGAATAATCGCACCAACTGTTGTCACTCTCTCACCAAGCTTTTTGGGATGGTCTTGTAGCCCATTCCAGCCTTGTGTAGGTCTACAATCTTGTCCCTAACATCCTTGGACAGCTCTTTGGTCTTGGCCATGGTGGAGAGATAGGAATCTGATTGATTGATTGCTTCTGTGGACAGGTGTCTTTTATACAGGTAACAACCTGAGGTTAGGAGCACTCCCTTTAAGAGAGCGCTCCTAATCTCAGCTTGTTACCTGTATAGAAGACACCTGGGATCCAGAAATCTTGCTGATTGATAGGGGATCAAATACTTATTTCACTCATTAAAATGCAAGTCAATTTGTAACTTTTTTAAAATGCGTTTTTCTAGATATTTTTGTTGTTATTCTGTCTTTCACTGTTAAAATAAACCTACCATTAAAATTATAGACTGATCATTTCTTTGTCAGTGGGCAAACGTGCAAAATCAGCAGGGGATCAAATACTTTTTTCCGTCACTGTATCTAAATGATAAGTCCAGTGCACAGAGCAAATAGCTTTTGTATTTTGTTTTCTTACTATCATTTTGCCTTGCAGTGACGCTTCATTGTAATTTAGTCAAAAAAACACGAAACTGCACATTTTGTGGCAAACTTTGGTTCAAATATATTCTTATCCCTACTAGACACCTACAGCTTCTTTCTAATCATTCATTCTTGTAAAGTGAATTAATCAGAGGGTAATTCAGTCACTTAAAATGTTCCAGTATGCTAGAAATATGTACCATGAAGCTACTGTAAATGTGTAAATGTATTTTTTATATATTTACCGCTTAATCAGACATGCTAGGTGGACTACCAACACTCCTTCTACCGTAAGAGCTGTCATCTCCCTAAACTTTGCAAATGTAAATATTTTGACTCAAATCCTTTCAAAGGTCATGTTTGCATGTACACTGGAGTTAAACATTGTATTATCAGTGAAAGCATGAAACTTCAAGTGCTGTGTGACAGAATGTGACAACAGTGAGCTACTCAGAATTGTATTTCAGTAATTTAAGCAGAAATGTATGCAGAGCAACATTATTCCATCATTATAATTAACCAATCAAAGCATTTCACTAAATATATCATGTATATGGTATATCTTATGTTATGCCAACAATATGTACTGTAATGTACAATGCCGGTGTTCTGGCACTTTTGTATGAAAATTGTACAGTAAACACCAAGGGCAACAAAACACACATGGAATGCATGTTTATGCAAATGTAATTTTACTATTGTTCTAATCGGAATCTGAATTTTCCATAATGGGCGCTTGGAGAAGTCCAATTTGAGCCAAAATAAGCCCATTGATTTAAAGCAGTTATAACCCTAAAAGAAAAAAAAAAAGCTTCTGTTCCTTTAAAGCCTGATAAATACCACAGTGCATCTGCAGTGTCATTTGTCCCATTCTATGTTGTAAAATACCTGGTTGATCCTGCCTGTTCCTGTGTCCCCCTAAGTGTACTGACCACGATAATCATGGCTGCTGTTCCATGATACCGTAGTCAGTTTACGTGCCTCCATCATCCCGCTATGTGCTCAGAGTCTCTCTGCCTCCCTCCCTGCCTGTCATTTCTGTGAGAGCCGATCTGCTCCCTGCTCCTCCCCTCTCCTCCTGCCGCTATTACTTGCGGCTCTAAAGTAAGATTTACATATGACTGGCATCAGGGCTGCTGTTAGGAATCATGGGGCCCCCGTACAGCCTACATGACAGGGCCCCCCATCTGGCAGGGCCTGGGGCCTGAGCCTGACCACCGCCCCCCCCCCCCCCAGCCCGCAGGCAGAAAGCATAGAAAAAGGAGGCAGCATGGAGTGTGTGCCTTGGAGAAATAAGGATGTGGCAAAACTGCACTAACAGTGGGAGGGTAGGTATCAGGTGTTTGTATATAATTTACAAAATGCAGGTGTCAAGAATATGTAGTGTACAGAGTGCAGGGGTCAGGACTATGTAACTTACTGTCAGGGCTGGGCTCAGCCCTTCCTACTCTAAGCTGGATGCTCAGCTATCAGCTAATTGCCAGCTCCTATCTCTCCACAGTCACTCACCTGTTGATATCCTGCTCGTCAGTCCTGCCTACTTAAGCCGTCCAGCCCAGATGATCTCTGCCTTCGCCTTGGTCACATCTCTAGAGACGCTCTCCTCTGTTCCTGTTAAAGACTTGCTTGGCTGACATTTCTTCTGGCTTCAGATCCTGCGTGCTGTTCTACAATGCTCATCTCTGGCTCCCTGATGTTTTGGCTTGTCTGATTATCCATTCCGGTTCCTGAACTATGGCTATGTTTTGACTGCGTTTACTCTGTTTACCTTTTTTTATTATTATTAAACAAGTGTGATTTAACTGTACTTCTGTCTCAGTCTAATTCATGGTTTCTGACACTTACACAGTGTAGTTTCAGGAGTATGTACTGTACAGTTTTCAGGAGTCAGGGGTATGTACATAGTGTAGGGGTCAGGGGTGTTTAATATATAGAGTGCAGAGGTCAGGAGTGGGTAATGCATGGAATGCAGGGGTCTGGGATATGTAATTTACAGAATAAAATGGTTAAGAGGGGGTAATGGCAGAGGCCACAAATGGGGGTATACAAAAATATCCCCCATCACGTTCAGTGGCCAAATGCATCCCACTCCACTGAATGGGGACAACTCATAACTATGTACAAAGAACACAGTTGTAGCGAGGTGGTGCAGGTTTTTAGGTATTAAATCAGATGGTGAGGAGGCAAAATAATGCTTCCTTGCCACCTGTCAAACACCCTCTGAAAAGTGATCCACTGTAATCCGGAAGTGATGTCATGTCTTCGGCCAGCCGGCGGATCTGCCGGCTGGTCGCTCAGCACTCCTGGTAGGACAGGAGACTGTGGTGGAAGGCGACTGGAGGGGAGGACATCTCCTTCCGCTGCTTGTAATAACAGCCGAGCAGCTGCTGAGCCTGCCATGGCATGCCTTGAATGTGCAGCTGCATGCATCACCCCGGT
The DNA here is from genome assembly GCA_037952835.1 of Lithobates septentrionalis. Lineage (NCBI taxonomy): Eukaryota > Metazoa > Chordata > Amphibia > Anura > Ranidae > Lithobates > Lithobates septentrionalis. The sequence continues at coordinate 72,025 of JBBDGP010000989.1, forward strand.
ACAACCCCTTGAATCAATATTGGTAACATCGGTAAGTTTGTGACCGATACTTCAAAAAAGTGAATATCGGCTGCACCGATAAGCGGTCGACCCCTATTGCAATCTGCCACCCGCTGTGTCACATGACAATTACATACAATGAATGGCTTTCATCCATGCCATCCATTGTGTACTATTTTGTTGATTTCTGTGATTGGTCACAGTGATCACATGGTACAGACAGGGACAATCACAGCTCATCTATGCCATGTGACTAGCTATTGTCAAGTACAACTAACCAAAGTAGTAAAGACTGACTGAATTGATTCAATTCTGTAAAAATGGTTGCTTATTACAGTGAAATTCACTGGTATAAGCAATCATAATGAGTAAAAAAAATCAAAAAATATCTTGATCACTTTCCCAGAGTAGCAGGGGCGTAACTACCACCATAGCGACCCATGCGGGTGCTATGGGGCCCACAGCTGAGTGGGGCCCGGTGAGGATAAGAGCACCACCGGCACAGTCTCCCAGCCAGGGGAAGAGAGAGGAAAGGAAAAGGTGAGCTGTCCGTATCAGCAGAGAGCTGAATTGCCCGATGTAAGAGCTTTCATTAAAACTTCCAGTGTTCCCGGGGCTCACGTCACATAGCTCCACCTTTTGGCCCGGTGCCTTTCATAGACAGAACGCCGATCCAATGCGGGACATGTGACGTCATCAAAGGCGTAGGGCCAAGAGGTGGGGCTATGTGACGATGAGCCCCGGGAAGACTGGAAATTCAAATGAAAGCTATTACAGCGGGCAATCCCACTCTCTGCTGATCTGGGTGGCTTGCCTCTTCCTCTGCATAGGTGGGGCTGTATGGGGCACAGGCAGACCAGGCTGTATTGGGCACAGGTCACGCTGCATTGGGCACAGGTCACGCTGTATGTGGCACAGGTCATGCTGCATTGACACTAGGGCAGCTGTGGGGGGGGGGGGGCTGTTTGCAGGGGGGCCCCATACAACATTTTGCTTTGGGGCCCTGCTATTTCTAGTTACGCCCCTGCAGAGTAGTACAATGTTACAATGGTAACACTATATTGCTCTGTCCATAGTGTGTTTAAAAAAAATTGTAAAAAAAGATTGGATTGACTACTTTCCATAAAAGGGCAATTTGGGGGATATTTGTACTGCCCTGGTGTTTTAAGGCCTCAAGAAATGAGATAGGCTGTCAGTACATGATATACAGTATATATATACATACAGTATATACCAGAAATTGTAACTTACCTACAAACGAAATAATAAACAGTGATTTGGGTTATTTTTACCAATGACATGTAGCAGAATGTAGCTTGGCCTAAATTTCTGAAGAAAGATTATTCATTTGCAAAATTTTAAAACAGAGAGGAAGAAAAACAAGTTTTTTTTACATTTTCAATCGTTTATTTTCCAAAACATGAAAAAAACCCAGTGATGATTAAATACCATTAAAAAGCTCTCTTTCTGTGAAAGAATGTTAAAGATGTAATATTGGTACAGTGTTGCATGACCATGCAATTGCCATTCAAAGTGTGACAGCGCTGAAAGCTGAAAATTGGCCTGGGCAGGAAGGAGGTGGGTTATTTTTACCAACGAAATGTAGCAGAATGCATTTTGGTTTATATTTATGAAAAAAAAAGATTATTTGCAAAATGTTATAACAGAAATTTAACTAAGAAAAACTTTTTTTTCACATTTTTTGTTTATATAGCAAGAAAATAAAAACCCACTGGTAATTAAATATCACCAAAAGAAAGTTCTGTCTCAAAAAATGATAAAAAGTTAATTGGAGGTACAGTTTTACATGCCTGCGTGATTATCATTCAAAGTATGACAGTGCTGAAAGCTGAAAATTGGCTTACAAGTGGGAGAAAATATGTGGACTTGAAGTGGTTAAAAGAAAATGACCCACTGAAATGATTTGCATTGCGATCTGTAAAAGTGTCTGTTTCTCTTCAAAGCTGAAGAGCTGCTGCCCATAGGATGAAATGAGCCTTAAAAGTAGAATGTGGGGCGAATACTGGATATCTGCTCTGTACGGTACAACCTGATGCAGGCAAAGGTAGGGCATCTCTTAAACCTTTTCCCATCGGCCAGTGTCATTTTGCAAGTGGCTCAACATGTTAGTGAAAGATTCTCTAAAATCAGATTTTTCCTAAAGTGCAGAGTGCATTGAATTAAAAGATGGGACTGGTGATTTTGTACATCAAATGACAGTTTTATTTTTATCACATTTTTTATTTCCAATTAGAGAACACAACAATTGTGTACTCTAATATATTCTGAAAAATCCTACTCATTATAAAAGATGACACTGTGTCACATCAATAAATAAAAAATATGTCAATTTAACTGAGTGTTTTTGGGGGAAAAATTCTTGCACCACTGATATCATATAACTTTAACACTGAGCCCTGTGTCTTTCTTATTTATTTTAAGCCCTGTGTCATGGCAGCACTGGATTCACAAGGTTATCATGTGCAAATATAGGACAGCATAAGGGACCACCACATCACTTTAGCAAAATAATGTGATCAGAAGATGCAGCATCTGTATAAATGCTATGATCTACGCTCTATGTCTGTTCACTGCCAAATGAAGCATACTGCAAAGGTCAGTGGGCCATATGTACCAAAGACATTAACAGGTAATGTCATTATTTTTCTAATGTCACCAATCAGATTCAAATCTGAAAGTATATGTTTGGAGTTGCATAGATAAATGGCAATAGTTAGCACTGACTCTTTCATGCATAAAATCAAGTGTTCTCTATGGCTCATTAGTGTCCAAGTGCTGGGCAATTAGAGGAAGGATTTGCAGTACGCAGAACTCCTGCCAAAATCCAGGAACAAATGAAATGTTGAATGACACCTCATCCATATCGGAAACCTTTCTATGGCTTTAGTATGGCTTCCTAGAATAAGCTACAGGAATGGTTGGTGAAAAAAGAATAAATATGCTCACAATGCATACCAGCCCATTTCCAGGTACAGAAATATATTTTAAAAAATCATTTAAAAATGTTTCTTAAGTCCAAATGCCCCTTTTAAACTCAATATTCTATACACAGTTATAAAACAGACTCAAACAATATGCTTTTTAAATATTTCAAGTTGAAACACCAGTCAACAAAATTAAACTTTAAACTATAGTGGACTTTCATATGAATACATTCTCACTAATCAACTGGTGAAAATATTAACCAGATTGTCAGAGGAGAAAAATACTTAGAAGCACAGAGAATCATTTTCACATATACAGTGCTTTCAATCATATAATGACAGCATTTTTTTTTTGTAATTCTTATTTAAGTTCATAGCGCAAACCAAAATTGCTTCTGAATTTTAAAAGTGAAATTTACCAAATTGACAGCTTAATCCTTTCGTTGCCGGGCCTTTCTTCACATTTTTCACCTTTGGTAGCTGGAACATTTTTTTTTTTATGTATTTTTTTTGTTTTTTTACTTTTTATTGTTTTTTTTTTTATTTACAGCTCTGAAAGTCAGTAAAAGACACCCTAAACCATGTGTTTTCTGAAAGCAAAGGATCTGTAGAATTAAAATGTGGTTCTACTAATTTTGTTTGTCCAATTATACTTTTGCAACTGTTTATGTGATATTAAACTCTGCTTTAATTCTTTTATGAAATGGGCCCCAGGTGATTCGATCAAAGATAAATCAAATTGTATGCCACATCCCTAAGTCTAATATACCGGAGCTACAATTGTAGCAAAAAATTGTGGGGCTTTTGAGGCACAGCATATTCATAAAAAAAATAACATTTTATTTCGTTTTTTTTGTTTTTTTTTAATTGACATACAATAACAAATTCATAATAAAGTGCATTTGTAAAACAGTCATTTCCGACCCCTGCAGTAATTCATACAAACAACAGTCTTTCTGCTCAACATTCATGGACACAGTCCTCTTCTTCAGGAGAAAATAAACATAGGTTGTTGCCATCTAGATAGAGTGACAAAAAATGTTTTCAAATAAATATTCATAATAATATAACATCGTTCTACATATCATGCCACAATTCCTCCCCAGGGACTGTAGTGTGCACTTGATTATTTCCTATGATTCAACTATACATGGCATGGGAACCCCCAAGGGGGCACCCCCCCCCTTCCCCTCCTCCTCCAACCTCCAATTATAATAATCCATTTATCTATTTTATTGTTCTATTCTATTTTATTTGATTGTTTTCTTTGATTGGTATGTACTAGGGTTGTCCCGATACCGATACTAGTATCGGTATCGGCACCGATACCGAGCATTTGCCCAAGAACTTGTACTCGGGCAAATGCTCCCGATGCTTCCGCCGATACCTGGAAGTCAGCTGTGATTGGCGCGTGGGGGAGTTACAAGATTCTCCCCCCGCCGGCTTTCAGCTGCTTTAGTGACACAGCGGTGATCGCTCACCGCTGTATGTCACTGCATCCTCCTCCATGCCCCCTCCTTTCCTCTGTGCCTCTCAGCTGTCCCCTCCGTTCTGCTCTCCTTATCTGTCCCCTCCGTTCTGCTCTCCTTATCTGTCCCCTCCGTTCTGCTCTCCTTATCTGTCCCCTCCGTTCTGCTCTCCTTATCTGTCCCCTCCGTTCTCCCCCTCCGTTCTCCCCCTCCGTTCCTCCGTCCTCCCCCTCCTTCCTTTGTGTATGGAGAGAGTCAGCTGACTCTGTCCATTCACATAACTGAAACATTGTAATCTCCTGTGATTACAATGTGTCAGTTTATGAATGGAGAGGAGCCGCTGTCTTCTCTCCATTCATTCTCAGTGCAGCTGACGCTGCAGAGAAAGGGACAGGGGAATCTCTATCCTCGGTCTCTTTCTCTGTCTCAAGGGGGAGATATCAGAGGTCTGTTAAGACCCCTGATATCTCACCAAAGCCCCCCAAAAGGGCTGATTAAAAAAAAAAAAAACAAGAATAAAAAAATATTATTGTAAAAAATAAAAATTGTAAACAAAAAAAAAAATAACACACACATACAACGTTCACCCCCTCCCCCCCCCCCAAAAAAAAAGCAAGCACTGTTGAAAAAAAAAACTGTCACGTGACATTAAAAAAAAAGTATCGGTAATCGGTATCGGCGAGTACTTGAAAAAAAGTATCGGTACTTGTACTCGGTCCTAAAAAAGTGGTATCGGGACAACCCTAGTATGTACCAAAGATACTATCTACAGCTACTGATATTATTTATTTATAAATCTTATATTGAAATAAACTGTATATGTTCTCCTCCCAGGGGGTTTTATCAGGGATTAAACAACACATACCTTGGTTCTAATGGTCTGCCCCGAACTCAAACTGGAGTATTTACCTTTTATATTGTAGCCATATCATGTGATTCTAAACATCTAAATCATTCCTGCTGTTATGATGAAGATGATCCGCTAGACGGATAGTTGACAGAATAAGCTCCTTTCATAGATTAACTCTGGATTCCTCACATTGAGTCTATAGAGTAATAATAACTTAATTTAAATTTACTTTCAATTTCTTCCATTTCCTCTGTACAGGGGCCAATAATAATGATGGTAGTATTATAAAAATAGTAACACTTGTTATAATAATGATACTATCAATGAGTTTAAAGTTAATTATAAAGATAATAACATTCCTCTGCAAGACTGCTTTTAAACGAAAGCCATATTAATACTGACCTATCACAGAGACCTGGTAAGAGCAGGTAATGCTGGTTATGATTGCTTCTAACACAGCACATTCCAAGATTTACAGCCATATATTGTCTCACTTGAGCAGAGACCAACACTGTCTGCAAAATGGTCAAAAACATCAACACACTGTCAGATATTTAAAATTTTTTGGCTTAGAAAAAAAGGGGTTTTCAAAAAGGCATCATGCCTGTGTTGATTCAGCGCTGTCAGACATCTCACCAGCCTGTTTGCAGGCTTAAGAGTAGGGGAGAGAGAGAGACCCCAGGGATACCCACGCCTTATAGGAGAACCTGATATCCTCCAATTGGTCCCAGCTGTGCTCCGCCTGCCAGAACTGATGATCTGGATGCTGGACCTAAACCAAAATGGCGGCAGCAGCCTCAGATGGATCTGCGCATGTGCCATGATGTCATTGCACGTCATATGATGGGCGTTGCTCGCCTCTCGGCATTCTGGTAACCTGTGAGCAAGAGGAGGGGTGGGCGAGACTCCACCCACCCCAGCGCACCAACCCAGGCTTAGATGATCCTGGGCATTTACGCACGCTGGGACGGGGGAGGGCGGGGGGCAAAGCCAACCACATCCACCCATGTCACTGCTCACTCTGTTAGGGAAGGGCACTGCCCATAACCAAGTTGCACTACCACAATGACCTGTGAGGAGAAATTTTACATGTAAGGCGTGATACAGGAATTACTTGAAATGAATACAACCTATAATTGGTTAAATGTTGTCACAATTGACAATTGATAGGATCCCCCATATGTACATCACAAAATGACAGGTTGTAGCAGCCAAGGACACACCATAATTAAAGGAAGTCAAATCCTATAATGACACTCAAAGTAATTAGAGGAACAGTGCAAAACTAATCGCATCGTTAGCCCCGGAGGAGTGAGGGCTTTTAAATGATGTATCCATCTAGTTTCACGTTGTAAAACAAGTTTATCAAAGTCCCCCCCTCTAGGGTCCTCCCGTACGTGATCTAATGCCATGAAACTCATAGCTAGAGTGTTGTGATTGTGTTTTAAGCCTATGTGGCGTCCGATTGGGGTATTTAGCTTCAGTACATAGTAGACATGGTCATGGATACGTTTGTGAAAAGGATGTTTAGTTTTTCCCATGTAGAATGCCCCACAACTTCAGGTCATAAAATAGACCACCCCAGTTGTGGAGCAATCACGTGGTATAGGGGCTTAAATCTTTTCCCATCGTGTAGTCTACATGTGTCAGATTCCCTAACATAGGAACACTCAGGACAATCCCCACATCTGTAGGTACCCAAGGGGCCCTCCTGCGTTGATGAAAATTGTGTGGAATTGCTATAAACTAGTTTATCTCTCAAGGATCTGCTGTGTCTGAACACTATTTCCGGATTTGGTTTAACATATTTCCCTATAATATCATCGGTACTGAGAAGATACCAAAATTCAACTGTTTGCCTAATAATACTGTGATGGTAAGTATAAGTAGTGATAAATTTAACAGTTTTGTTCAATGATGAATCCTATATTTTATGTTTAAAAAGAAGTTCTGAACGTGGGAGGCCACATGCTTTTTTCAAACATTTTTTGCTGTACCCCCATATGATCAGTCTGTTTCTAAGAGCCAAGGCCTCCCTCTCAGAGTCTAATGGGTTGGTGCAATTGCGCTTGATGCTCAAGTACTGTCCGTAAGGAATACTTTGGATTAAATTAGCAGGATGTGAGCTATTAGCTCTCAAAATGGTGTTACCTGCTGTTTCCTTTCTGTATAATGGTGTGGCCACTTGGCCATCAGGTTGAATGGAAACATTAAGATCCAGAAAGGTGATGTTATATATGGTATAGGCAAAATGGAGGTTGAAGGTGTTGTCTTCTAACTTATCCAAAAATGCTTGAAGTTCCAAAGGTGGGCCTGTCCATACCATAAGGATGTTATTGATGTGCCTGTGCCACATTAAAACATGGCACTGGTACATGGGTTAGTCCTCCCTGGAAAAAAGGTATCGCTCCCACCCCCCAGGAACAGGGAGGCATAAGAGCGGGCACACAAAGTCCCCATAGCCACACACTGGATCTGTTTGTTTGTCCAATTATACTTTTGCAAATGTTTATGTGATATTAAACTCCGCTTTTATTTTTTTATGAAATGGGCCCCAGGTGGTTTATGCCATAATGTGCTAGTATACATGTATATTAGCATATTATTTCAAACTAAACCCTTCAGGGCTGTGTTGTCACCACTCCAAATGGTCTCAGTCTTCCTTTTGGGTTTGCTCTCTCCGGGTCACCTAAATAGACAGGCTGCGATGACACCACTTACGCACAGGAGAAACTTCATCATGGCGCAAAGCAAGTGCTGTAAATGTGGTAAGATTACATTAATAGTGTCATGATACTCACTGCTGCAACGGTCCCCCAGTAGTTATGTATTGCTTTTGGATGGTAAGTCCTGGACTGTGGTTCAAGTATATTATGCACTGTAGCGATGGTCTTTACCTAAATAGAGCTGTATTCTTTTGAGAATGGTACAGAATTCTCAGTAACCCGATGTCCTAATGACTTCAACATGGCATTATAATACCTGAACAAGGTAGAGACTGAAGCAATTTGTCTAGGTGGTACATTAAACAGAGGTTAGGAGTCAAGGTTAAATATAAGAAATTATGGAGAAAGTACCAAACACCAAAGCTAAACTGTAGTCTAAAAGTCATATTAGGGCAAGCAGGGTTCAGTGTAGGCAGCAAGGGTGGTAGCCATTACAAACCTTACCTGTAGGCATTGTTTACACTTTTTTTAATGCCATGGAGGGGGTGTACATATGCTGCAGCCTTCCACATTCAACTACACACACACTACAAGCCTTACAGCAATGAGTCCCACAGCAGATCCAGCTTCTCTCCTCTCCAGTTCATGCAAGAGGGGGGAACTGTGCTGACTGGGCACTGTGAGAGTGTCACTGCAGCAAGCCACTGAATGTTTACTGCCTGCTTCTCCCATCCACAAACTTTTACGGATGGGAGAAATCAGTATATTTTTTACAAACCGTCTGTAAAAATATGGAGAGTTATTAACCCAGAATGTTATGGCGGCAGGGATGGGGGTGGGGGAATGGACAGAAGAGGATTTCAACTTACAGAAGAGGCATCAAGGGACACATCCTACCGACTATAAGTTAAAGGAGTTGTAAAGGCAGGTTTTTTATCTTAATGCATTCTATGCATTAAGATAAAAAACCTTTTGTGTGTGTAGCAGCCTCCCCAGCACCCCTAATTACTTACCTGAGCCCCATCTCTCTCCAGCGATGTCCACAAATGTCTAAGCCATGTGGGACACTCCTCCTGATTTGCTGAGACACAGCAGCGGCACCATTGGCTCCCGCAGCTGTCAATCAAAGTCAGTCAGCCAATCAGGGGAGAGAGGGGGCAGGGCCGGGGCTCCATGTCTGAATGGACACACGGAGCTCTGACTCTGCTCCAGTGCCCCCATAGGAAACTGCTGGCTATGGGGGCACTCGATAGGAGGGAGGGGCCAGAAGCAGCAAAGAGGGACCTGAAAAGAGGTGCAAAACCAACTGCACAGTGGAGGTAAGTATAACATATTTGTTATTTAAAAAAAAAAAAAAAGCCTTTACAATCACTTTAACCATTTCAGCCCCGGAAGGATTTACCCCCTTCCTGACCAGAGCACTTTTTGGGATACGGCACTGCGTCGCTTTAACTGAAAATTGTGTGGTCGTGCGACGTTGCACCCAAACAAAATTGAGGTCTTTTTTTTCCCACAAATAGAGCTTTCTGTTGGTGGTATTTGATCACCTCTGCGGTTTTTAATTTTTGTGCTATAAACAAAATAAGAGCGACAATTTTGAAAAAAAGCAATATTTTTTACTTTTTGCTATAATAAATATTCCCAAAAAATATATAAAAAAACTAATTTCTTTCTCAGTTTAGGCGGATACTTATTCTTCTACATAGTTTTGGTAACAAAAATTGCAATAAGCGTATATTGATTGGTTTGCGCAAAAGTTATAGTGTCTACAAAATAGGGGATAGATTTATGACATTTTTATTATTAATTTTTTTGTATTGGTAATGGCGGCGATCTGCAATTTTTATCGTGACTGTGACATTATGGCGGACACATCGGACACTTTTGACACTATTTTGGGACCATTGTCATTTATACAACGATCAGTGCTATAAAAATGCCCTGATTACTGTGTAAATGACACTGGCAGGGAAGGGGTTAAACAATAGTGGGCGATCAAGGGTTTAAGTGTGTCCTAGGGAGTGATTCTAACTGTAGGGGGGATTGTCTCACTAGAACATGACAGAGATCACTGCTCGCGATGACAAGGAGCAGTAGATCTCTGTCATGTTGCTAGGCAGAACAGGGAAATGCCTTGTTTACATAGGCATCTCCCCGTTCTGCCGCTCCATGACACGATCGCGGGCCTCCAGCGGACATCGAATGCTCACAGAGTACGTGCGCCCACTATGCCGCGATTTAAAGGGGATGTACCTGTACGCCCATTTGCCCAGCCGTGCCATTCTGCCGACGTATATCGTTGTGCGCTGGACGGCAAGGGGTTAAGTCCCTTTGTGCTGATTTTTCTGTTTTTTTATTGTAGCTGCACTTAGTGGTACTGAAAAAAAAAAGATACTAGGGGAAATAAATACAACAGAACATGATAAAAAAATTAAAGATCAGCAGAAAAATTATAGTTAAAGAAGGGGGGTGATTAAGGCTGATTAGGGTTAACTAAGGGTTTAAATGTGAACACCTCTAATCTCAAAAAAACTGAAAAAATATATATTTTTTTCTATTGTAAGGTTGCATTAAAGTGTTACTAAACCCATGACCCTGCATTCACTATATCTGGTCTTCCACAGTACACAGAACCTGTAAATGCAATAGTTTTAGTAAATATAAATTGCTAAATACTTTTCTCATCAGCAGTTAAAGCAGTCTTGCGACTTCTATCCATGTCTGGGTAAAGCTTGTAGGAGTTTTCATTCTACTGTGACTGTCCTATGAGGCCACAGGACCCCTGACCCTCTGTCGGGACAGTGCTGATTGGCCCTGTGCTGATCACATGCACTCTCCCAAAAAAAAAAAGACTCTCTAGCACTACACACCAAACTGAGCATGTGCTGCTTGTCCCCTAGCCTCCGTACTATCCAGAGATGGTTGGGGACTCTGGAAGAAGGGGAGGATCAGAGAAGACAGGATCAAACAGCCTTTTTACACAATGCAGAGGATTAACCCCTTATGTTCCACAGTGAGTATAAAAATCATGCTTTACTGCATCTACAGACTGTTTTTACTGTTGTGGGTTTAGTAACACTTTAATTGACACCAAGCAGCTCAAAGGAAACTCATTTGACCCTGATATATATGAAACAGAGTAATGGAAGGGCTCTTGCACGCGGCAACAAAAATGCCACATTTTAGACTTCTTTTTTTGATCAGTATAAAAGAATCTGCATTACTGGTCAGTATTTTACACTCAAGTATGCACATATGCATGTAAATTACATGTATCTATCTATATTATTTGATTATTTGGCATTTTGGGAGCTCAAAAAATGTATACACTTAAATGTGCATGTTGTCGTACTTCCTTCATTTCTAGGATTCTATTTGTAAAATTTGCAAAGAGATTGAAAACCATTGCACTCCAGGAATTAACCCATTCGTGCTAGTGTCACACATATATGCAGCTCCTGTATTTGTGTTGGATGTACGCTCTATTGCATGGCAAGCATATAAGCTTAGTTGTCACTGAAAGCCCTGGGCCTTTTACTAACGATTGGGACAGCATTCGATCATGAGATCACTATGACTGGCTATCACAGTGATCACTCTCTGTAAATCGTGCCTCTGTACTTTCTTTCTTCTTTTGAATGGAGAAAAAAAGATATATTGCATCCTTTTGTCCTAGACCTAGACAGAGGAGAAGAACGTAGGTCAGGGCTTGATCTAAGTTAGGCCCCTTTCACAATGGGCGGATCCATCTGAGCAGAATCTGCCTGCTTACCGGGGGATCTCTCCACTGATCTTCAATGAGCAGGCAGATGACAGGTCCCGCTCCCCTCTATGGGGAGGTCAGATGGAAACAGAGTGCATGTCCGTTTCCATCTGATTGTCATCCAATCTGACCCGCTGGACAGATGGCAAACGTATCGCCATACGTCCGTTTTTGCAGATTTTGTTGCACGAATGCCAGGCGGGTGTCAGCAGACACATGTTCGCTGATATCCGCCTCCCCATAGAGGACAATAAGTGGCCCGATCAGGTTCGCCCAAAAAAACCGACAGGCGGACCCAATCGGTCCAATCATTTGAAAGGGGTCTTAGGCTCCATTAACATTTGGCATTTTCAGGAACAAGCTATAATTCACCTGGCTATACCACATAGTCACAAATATTCACATATACCAGACATAGGGAGAGTACCTGCCTCTTGCAATATGCACAATTTTACTAACACATTCCAAAGTTGCAAAACTGGGTTCAGACATTACGATTTCTTTTACCATCATGAATGGGGTTAAGTAAATATTTCATAAGAATTTGCTAGGGATTTACCCCAATGACAAGTGTTATTATATGACCAAAGTGGGTCCAATAACTTGTCATATATATTAGCATTCATTCCATTAACAACAAACCTGCCCAAAGGTCCTCTGGTTCTGATCTTTCTCACCAGGCCACAAAAATTGAATATCAGGGTATTTCACATACAAACTTCCATCACTAAATGTTACCTATAAGTAAGCCTATAATAAGGCTTACCTATAGGTAGCATAAATATCTCCTAAGCGGGCACCGTTTAGGAGATATTTACTGTACATGCAGCCAGTGACATTACTGAAGCATGCGCTCTGAAGGAACGGCCACCCAAGCTGTTCCTTCAGAGCCCTGTGCCATGAACAGTGATGTCATCACGGCCAGTCACAGAGCTGAAGTCCACAAACCCGGAAACAAGACGGGTGAAGATGGGAGCGCCTTGCAGCTGTGACATCTCGGCATTGGAAGAGCTTTGTTTTAAGGGAAGTTTAACATAATGTGCTAGTGTACAATTCATACTAGAACATTATGACATTACCTTGCAGGTAAGAAACAAGATTAAACAGCCAGTGCTTTACAACAGCTTTTAGGAAAAAAAATAATAAATACACATATTTTTGCAGGAAAAAACAGGTGCATTTTTTTTCCCACAGGAACCTGCAAAGCATTGCACCCATGATCAGTGGATCGCGGGGGCAACATTAGGCTCCTGTAGAAACTTCCTCCAGCTTTCCGCTTATACCACCATATTGGTTTTCAGGTAGAAAATTGGAGGAAGTGACAATAGACTATGAAAGCAGGTGACAGATGGGACTTGTACTTTATTCATTCACCCCCTTACATCAGTGTCCACAGAGTGCGCCCTTACATCAGTACCTTCCAGAGTGTCCTCTTACATCAGAGCCGCCAGAGTGCCCCCTTACATCAGTACCTTCCAGAGTGCCCCCTTACATCAGTACCTTCCAGAGTGCCCCCTTACATCAGTACCTTCCAGAGTGTCCTCTTACATCAAAGCCCCCAGAGTGCCTCCTTACATCAGTGTCCCCAGAGTGCCCCCTTACATCAGTACCTTCCAGAGTGCCCCCTTACATCAGTACCTTCCAGAGTGTCCTCTTACATCAGAGCCCCCAGAGTGCCCCCTTACATCAGTGTCCCCAGAGTGCCCCCTTACATCAGGGCCTCCAGAGTACCCTCTTACATCAGGGCCCCCAAAGTGCCCCCTTACATCAGAGAACCCCCAGAGTGCCCCCTTACATCAGTACCTTCCAGAGTGCCCCCTTACATCAGTACCTTCCAGAGTGCCCCCTTACATTAGTACCTTCCAGAGTGTCCTCTTACATCAGAGCCCCAAGAGTGCCCCCTTACATCAGTACCTTCCAGAGTGCCCCCTTACAACAGTACCTTCCAGAGTGTCCTCTTACATCAGAGCCCTCAGAGTGCCCCCTTACATCAGTGTCCCCAGAGTGCCCCCTTACATCAGTACCTTCCAGAGTGTCCTCTTACATCAGGGCCTCCAGAGTGTCCTCTTACATCAGAGCCCCCAGAGTGCCCCCTTACATCAGTGTCCCCAGAGTGCCCCTTACATCAGGGCCTCCAGAGTGCCCCCCCTACATCAGAGCCCCCAAGTGCCCCCTTACATCAGAGCCCCCAGAGTGCCCCCTTACATCAGTACCTTCCAGAGTGCCCCCTTACATCAGTAGCTTCCAGAGTGTCCTCTTACATCAGAACCCCCAGAGTGCCCCCTTACATCAGTGTCCCCAGAGTGCCCCCTTACATCAGTACCTTCCAGAGTGTCCTCTTACATCAGAGCCCCCAGAGTGCCCCCTTACATCAGTACCTTCCAGAGTGCCCCCTTACATCAGTACCTTCCAGAGTGTCCTCTTTCATCAGAGCCCCCAGAGTGCCCCCTTACATCAGTGTCCCCAGAGTGCCCCCTTACATCAGTACCTTCCAGAGTGCCCCCTTACATCAGTACCTTTCAGAGTGTCCTCTTACATCAGAGCCCCCAAAGTGTCCCCTTACATCAGTGTCCCCAGAGTGCCCCCTTACATCAGTACCTTCCAGAGTGTCCTCTTACATCAGAGCCCCCAAAGTGCCCCCTTACTCAGGGCCTCCAGAGTGTCCTCTTACATCAGAGCCCCCTTACATCAGTGTCCCCAGAGTGCCCCCTTACATCAGTACCTCCCAGAGTGTCCTCTTACATCAGAGCCCCCAGAGTGCCCCCTTACATCAGTGTCCCCAGAGTGCCCCCTTACATCAGTGTCCCCAGAGTGCCCCCTTACATCAGGGCCTCCAGAGTGCCCCCCCCTACATCAGAGCCCCCAAAGTGCCCCCTTACATCAGAGCCCCCAGAGTGCCCCCTTACATAAGTGTCCCCAGAGTGCTCCCTTACATCAGTACCTTCCAGAGTGTCCTCTTACATCAGAGCCCCCAGACATCAGTGTCCCCAGAGTGCCCCCTTACATCAGGGCCTCCAGAGTGCCCCCTTACATCAGGGCCCCCAAAGTGCCCCCTTACATCAGAGAACCCCCAGAGTGCCCCCTTACATCAGTACCCCTAGAGTGCCCCCTTACATCAGGGCCTCCAGAGTGCCCCCCTACATCAGAGCCCCCAAAGTGACCCCTTACATGGGTGTCCCCAGAGAGCCCCCAGAATCCAACCGTACACCAGAAGCCTCACAGTGTCCCCCTACATCAGTACGCATAGAGTGCCCTCTTACAGCAGAACCCCCAGAGTGCCTCCTTACGTCAGTTCCCAGTTAGATAAGTTCCCTCAGAGTACCACCTTACATCAGTGCCCCCAGAGTACCACCTTTCATAAATGCCCCCAGAGTACCACCTTACATCAGTGCCCCCAGAGTACCACTTTACATCAATGCCCCCAGAGTACCACCTTACATCAGTGCCCCCAGGGTACCACCTTACATCAATGCCCCCAGAGTACCACCTTACATCAGTGCCCCCAGAGTACCACTTTACATCAATGCCCCCAGAGTACCACCTTACATCAGTGCCCCCAGAGTACCACCTTACATCAATGCCCCCAGAGTAACACCTTACATCAGTGCCCCCAGAGTACCACCTTACATCAGTGCCCCCAGAGTACCACCTTACATCAGTGCCCCCAGAGTACCACTTTACATCAATGCCCCCAGAGTACCACCTTACATCAATGCCCCCAGAGTACCACCTTACATCAATGCCCCCAGAGTACCACCTTACATCAGTGCCCTTTACACACACCTTCCTCCAAGCATGGACTGGCTGGAAAAGGCTGGAAAATAACTCCCCCTGTAGTTGACCATTCGGCTGGCTCCAGAGCAGTGCATGCCTGCCTTCTACATATTGTCCGTACTTTTACAGACGGTCAGCAACACTGCTGGGGATGGACACCGTGCAGGCAGTCTTATTAAAGTACATGTGGCTGAAGAGCCTGCATGGACACGGCATCTGCCCTCCATAGGACATCCATGTGGGTGCAGGGAAGGGGTGAAAGGGACTCCTTTAAACACAAGGAAATGGTAATGTATTGCAGAGGTACACTACATAGGTGTTCTTTGCGTCTCTTTATTTAGGTCTCCACACCAGAAACGTGCCAGGAATAGAGAACACCTCAGACAGGCGCACACAGCCCAATACAATACATACACCACATGCGATACTGTACACTACATCACCTAATCACACACGAGGACATGCCCCGCCCCAGACACGCCCCCTCATTACCCCATACACGCCCCCTCATGACTCCAGACACGCCCCCCTCATTACCCCGTACAACGTATATTGATAAGACGTCGTCTGTGATTGGCGTGCTAGAACTTCACTCACAGAGTTGGCCGCTCATGTCAGCTTCTCAGGGCTGCCGTAGAGAATACTAAGAAGAAGAGAGCTGAGGCAGGCACGTTGCATGGAATCCTATGTGAGAAGAGTTCCATCACAGGAGAATGTTGTGATCTCTGCTACAATAAAGCGATCCGTCGGAGCAGCCAATCACGAAGTCATGCGCTTGTTGTCCCGCGGCCAATCGATAGCAGAGGTGGGCGGTCCCGTGTGGTAGCGGGCGGGGCCAATGGATGCCTGTGTATTGTGCTGCCCCGGGGCTCAGTGAGTGCCGAGTAGAGGCAGGAGGAGGACGGCGTACATGTGTATAAGGAGTGCGGTCACCTGTCAAGTGTTCCCCGCCCCGGGGCTGGGGGAGTGAGCGGGACAAAGTCCCCCCCCCTCTGTTATTAGGAAGGGATTCCCACACTTCCCTCGCTCCTCCCCTTCAATAAACTCTGACAAACGGCCCGGGAAGTGAAGGCAGACTGGGGACGGAGCGCCCACCAACACGCTGCTCTGTGTGTGAGCGGAGCCGAGGCGGCCGGCAGTGCTGTGTGCCCGTGTAGTGCCCAAAGTTTGTAGTGACCAGAAGGGGGAGGCAGTGCCCCTCGTGTAGTCATGCCGGTGGGCAGCCTGTTGCCGTTCAGTGTGGCCCCGCTGGGGTCGGGGAGCGGAGCGGGGGGCGGGCCCGGTGTCTCTCCCCCAGGAGGTGGGGTGTCCGGACTCCACTGGCTGGGCCCCGCGGGGAGGAAGCTCTCCGGCTTTAGACTCACCGAGAAGTTCGTCTTATTGCTGGTTTTCAGCGGCTTCATCACCCTCTGCTTCGGGGCCATCTTCTTCCTGCCCGACTCGCCCAAACTGCTGAGCGGAGTGTTGTTTCAGCAGCAATCCCCTCCGGCCTCTCTGCAGAGATTCCCCCTCGGTACCATGCAGGAGGAGGAGAGCGGGGGGCGCCTGGCCCGGATCAGAGAGGAACATGAGAGGGCACTACGAGAGGCTAAGGATACCCTCAACAGACCCCTCGAGGACATCCAAGGGGACATCCAACGGGACAAGGACAAGATACGGGCCCAGGGACGTCTCACTACCGGGGGCAAACTGCCACCTAGACCCTTCAAAGAGCCCATCGGGGTACAGGGGGGAGAAGCCACCGATCCGGAGGTCAAGGAGAAGAGGGACAAGATCAAGGAGGTAAGAGGAGCATCACTCTAGGTCAGGACATATGTGGGGTGACATCGGTATGTGACATGTGTGTGTCAGTATGTGACAGGGGATTTGGGGGCTGTCATTTCTAGGCATGGGGTGTCATCACACTGTGGGGTGTCATCAGTCTGACAGGTTACATGTGGGGTGTCATCAGTCTGTGACATGTGGGGTGTCATCACACTGCACACTGTGGGGTGTCATCAGTCTGACAGGTTACATGTGGGGTGTCATCAGTCTGTGATATGTGGGGTATCGTCAGTCTGTGACAGGTGACATATTGGGTGTCATCACAATGTGGGGTTTCATCAGTCTGATATGTGGGGTGTCATCAGTCTGTAAAAGGTGACATATGGGGTGTCATCACAATGTGGGGTGTCATCAGTCTGTGACATATGGGCTGTCATCAGGAGATATGTGGGGTGTCACCAGTCTGTGACATGGGGTGTCATTAGGTGTTTTTTTTTTTTGGGGGGGGGGGGAGGTTGTCTGGTGATATGAGGTGTCCTTAGGAGATATGTGGGATGTTGTTAATCTGTGACATGGGGTGTCGTTGTCTCGGTGTCATCAGGAACAAGTGATTTTTAGGGTGTCATCAGTATGTGAAAAATGGGTTTTCATCAGGAGATGTGAAGGCTTTCATCACAATGTGGGGTGCCATCAGTCTGACAGGACATTTTAGGGTTTCATCATATGTGGTGTCATCAGTATGTAGCAGGTGAATTGGAACATCAGTCTGTGATGACATATGGGGGTGTCTTCAGCCTGTAACTGGTAATATGGGAGGTGAGATCAGCAGATCTCAGGTAATGTGGGGTGTCATCAAGTCCTATGTGCATTGTCATCGGTATGTAGCAGGTGATATGGGGGGGGGGGGGGTGTCATCCATAGGTAATAATGGGGGGTGTTATCAGTAAGTATGTAAGGGATGGTGTGAGGAGTGTCCACAGTATGTAGTAGGTGATCGATGGGATGTCATCAGCTTGTCCCAATGTCCTCCACACTTCTCCCCACATAGGACTGGAATACAATGTGTCTCACACAATCTCTTTAACCTGTACACATCAAAGTGATGTTTGGGGTGTCATCAGTCTGTAAGAAGTGAAATGTGGGGGTTTCATATCTGTTCATCCCATCACAATGTGCTCCAGTCCTCTACTCTCCTAGTACAAGGTGACACACTCTCTCTCTCACACACACTCTAACCTGTACCCATTGAAGTGTTGTCAGTTTGTAACAAGCGGTATGTGGGGGCGTTCTATCTGCTCATGCTATCACATTGTGCTCCAGTCTTCTGGTACAAGGTGTCACACAGTTCCTCTAACATGTACACATGACACCAGCTTGTAGCGTTGTAACAGAGCAGTGAGTTGTCCCTGACTGATGAGACCTCAGTAATGGTTAGAGTGGGTTGCAGTAGGATGCACGCTGGCATTGAATGAGCCTGTGCTGGAATGTGTGTGTTGTGTAGGCTCTCCTGCAGAGCTGTGTCCACCCCGATGACTGGAGCAGATTCCAGGTCACTGTCCTCTCTGCACATGTCACACGAAGCACAGCACACAGGATGTGTCAAGCTGTACATGCGGCTAGATCAGATTAGGATGTGAGCAGATGGCCAATGGCTTTTTTCTTTTTTTCATTTGGGGTGTTTAGGCTGAACCCTGTGCTCTGAGCACATAATGCACTTTTGATGCCAGCACTGGAATGTGTGAATATAAGACGTGTTTGTCTCCATGTATGCAGGGAGTCCTTTTGGATTCCTTCTAGTGTAATGAGTGAGAAATGCGCTGCTGCATTAGCTTCCAGGGGAATACAACTAGATCAAGCTTGTGAAGAGCTTTGTGTGTGTTTTTTTTTTTTTTTTTTTTTTTTTTTTTTAACTCGTTTTACTGTATACTTGTTACTCTACTAGGAAGGAACATTTCAATCATGTCATTATAGTATGTAGTCTGGCAATAGGCCATCTTCCTTTTTATAAGCCTCCAGGGGAACTGACTTATTACTTCTCTTTATTCTGTGGTTGTGAACTATTGGAATGAGAGCTCTGACAGCCTAATAGGGCCTCACTAATGCACAGCGTACCCCAAGAACAAGGAAGATCCCAATACAAAGGCTGGAAACACTCCTCATTGTACCCAAATGTACCAGTCACAGATGTCAACTTGTCACTTCCTAACACTACTGCTGCGTTATGCTGTCGTCATGGTGAATGTTATTTAAACATGCTGTAAATGACAGGACTTTTGAGCTGTGTTGATTAAAGATTAACATTCTTGTGTATGACCGCTCTATAATATATGTATTTGTACAGTAGGCATTAACATGAATTGGCTTCATGATTGTATAATCAGAACTTTCTGTTGCTTGGCAGCAGAGTTAGAATACATGAACAGACTGTACTTTCAGAAAACGAGTATTGGACGCTAGTTATTGGTTGTGCTCAGCAGACATCATTTGTAGCCTTCTAATAGTACATAAGCTGACTTATTTTCCTACAGAAAGACTTAAAGTGACACTAAATGATATCCTTGTCCACAAAGAATCCATACACATCCATTACCTAATGGCTCTGTAATCTGTTCTTATGAAACTGTTTCTTAATGTGCTTTTCTGCCTCCTTTTTAACGTCCCCTGTGAGCTCTCCATCTTCTCATTTTCCTCTTCGCTCAATTTTTTTATTTTATTTTTATTTTTTAACAATCGGTGCATGTTAGTTGTGGTCATGTGCGCTGCTCTAGACACACAACAAATGCCATAGTCCATCTTCGAAGCAAGCAAAAGAGGGTGGTTCTGTTTATACATACGATGGGATCGAGAAGAATGAACGTAGAAGGTTATATCACAGCAGGGAAAAAACTGGCTGTCTGGGGAGGATGCATTTAGTATGTAGTGTACATGCAATGCAAACGTTTGTATCCTATATGTCGTTCTAAGTTTTTCAGGGTAAGGGCAGTTTAAATTAAGTGTTTTACACAAGCTGTCACTTTCAGTGTTTTATATCAGATTAGCCCCTTTCATTGTCTCCTGAGCCAGGATCCCAACTTTTAAAGCAGAACTAAAGTCAAAACTTTTTTTTTTTTTTTTTCAACTTGCTGGTTGCACAAAAAAAGATCTGATTCCCTCATCCACACATTCAAGGTGGATTGGGGGGGGGGGGATCCTTGCTGCTGTGGTATTGTGAAAGTGGAGAGCCTTCCTCGCTGTCGGAATGCAATGATCAGGGTTGCCAACTATAGCCGGCAACACTGATTGGGAAAAATCCCGACAGTTGTAAACGAGTCAGTTGACAGATGTGCAACCAGCCTGCCCACACATGGATCGCAATTCGAGGGTACCTTCTCAACTGGACTTTTGATTCATGTATAAAGAACATAAAACGGGGGTTGGGACTTTAAATGAGGCGAGCAAAGGAGGCCACAGGGACAGTCAAAATTGCATAAAAAACTTTGATACATAGTAGTGCAATGACGCAATTGGAGTTCAAGTGTAGATTGTAATAGCAAGTCATATAGCAGTCACATCCTAACCGATACATGGCAGACATGGTAAACAGCCCCCAAAAGGATGCAAAGCAAATAATCCTAATCTAGAAAAAAATATTCAATAGAGTAACATAGAATCACAAAGTAGATAAAAAAAACTTGTAGGTATATAATTGTCTGGTGCATGTCGTAAGCACGACGAGTTTCGTGTATTGAACACTCTTCAGGGGCAATATAGCACCAGGATCTACAAAGGAAAGGGACAGTGTGATAACTGTAAGAAGAAGAAAAAGAAAGATGAATAAAGGGGAAACAGAACCCCAAATCTCCAATGGGTACTCGCATGCCACACGATAGTGAATCTCAGGGGGTCCATGACTGCAGGCAGCCAAATAGCCCAGGTCCGGGAGCTGAGGGAGGAGCTCAAAGGGAGGGGCCGGGAGAGACTCAGACACAACACAAGGGTCCCCAGAGAGAGTAGTGGGTCCACACTGGTAATAGGTGGGGATAGGAGTTCTAAAATAATAAGAGTAAAGGTAAAATGTATAAGGTGTAGCCCCAAACATGGCTGGGGCCCCTGCCCACAACAAAAAGTACAAAGATATCCTTATAAGACCCCCCTTACCTAAGGATGGTGGAAAGTGGCCAGCCGGATTTGATCCGGTGATGTACATGCTGCCTGAGAGCAGGTTGAACCTGAATGAGGACCCTATATACAGCCAGTCCCCGCCCCAATCAGAGGGCTCCCCCCAGCATGACGCGGTGCAGGCACACAAGCGGACGGAGGACTCCTCCAGCGCAGCGGCAGCCACCGCCCACAGCTGCTGGGGAGGCCGCCATCCACGTGTCTGCACGAGATAGAAAACACAACGTCAACGCCGTGACACTCACATAGAGGTCAAGTGCGTGGCGAGGAGGTGTGATGCCGACGCACAGCGGGAAGCCTGCCCCAATCGCCCGTCAAGGAAGATGAAGGAGGGATCCCAGCCGTGCCTCGCAGCTGCCCACACATGGATCCCAATTCGAGGGTACCTGCTCAACTGGACTTTTGATTCATGTATAGCCGGCTTAAGGGGCTTCTATCAGGTTTTTTTTTTTTTTTTTCTTTCAATTTTTATCTAATTGGAGAGATTTCCCATTACTTCCTGGGTCACAGGCACAAGAGTAGGCAAGTGGCAATCTCTTCAAAAATGAGGACATTTCTGGCTGTCCCAGGGTCACCAGTGTCCTCCATTGGAAGGTTTTCCCTCTATTCTATTCTTGTTCTGATGACAACTCAACATTTGGGTTTACTTTTACTTTCAATAAATATTTTTGAAAAATCAAAAGATGAATACAAACCAAGGTTTTATGGTGTGGGACTACATAGCTTAGAAGTATATGTAGGTAAGGAGCCGGAGGGTATTTTGAACATTGCAGACCAGAGGGGAACCAATACCTTGTAGATTGATCGAGAGGATCCCAAGGTGGTAAAGAGGATTAAATAAAGGGTGGGCTGCTTCCACGCTGCCTTTAAAAAGGGAGGATAGGTGGAACCAGCCCTAAGAGTGGCTCCTATCGCAAGGCATGGGTCTCTTTTTAACCTTGTATCTCAACACGAGAGGTATTGAGGTCTATTGCCCAGAAAAGCCTACTAATGAATATTAATATAATAAGCAACCAAAATCAAGAATTACCTTTCACATTTAATGATAATGGAGAAGAATAAATAGCAAAAAAGGTGTTCTAATATATCACTTCATCCAAAATTTTAAAGTCTTTAGATCGGGGCTCGACGTATCCCCAGGCCCATGGGCTTTTGTCAGCCCATTCACTTGTTGCAGGGAAGCACAATTTGTATCGCCTGACGCCCAGGACATGAAGTTTATGGACGCCAGACAGATAGTCTTATTCTGCATTTTAGTGCATCCAGGAGCTTGTCAGGTGGAAGCATTTGGTTGCCGCAGCCACCCAATTACTTCCACATATGCAGGTAAAGTGCTACTCTCCTCCCCATCTAGTTCTTGACCTGGAAGCGACGCGTGGGACGTCACTTCTGGGTTCCTGTTGACAGTTTACCCAGGCAAGAATGTAATGCAGTACGATCTGCACTGCATTACATTCAGTGGAGCACAGAGAACGTGTCACTAAAAAAATCATCACATAGGGGACTTTCTGTCACCTACAGTGGGGACGGAAAGTATTCAGATGTACACACAGCACCCCATATTGACAGAAAAACACAGAATTGTTGACATTTTTGCAGATTTATTAAAAAAAGAAAAACTGAAATATCACATGGTCCTAAGTATTCAGACCCTTTGCTGTGACACTCGTATATTTAACTCTGGTGCTGTCCATTTCTTCTGATCATCCTTGAGATGGTTCTATACCTTCATTTGAGTCCAGCTGTGTTTGTTTATACTGATTGGACTTGATTAGGAAAGCCACACACCTGTCTATATAAGACCTTACAGCTCACAGTGCATGTCAGAGCAAATGAGAATCATGAGGTCAAAGGAACTGCCTGAAGAGCTCAGAGACAGAATTGTGGCAAGGCACAGATCTGGCCAAGGTTTACAAAAACATTTCTGCTGCAGTTAAGGTTCCTAAGAGCACAGGGGCCTCCATAATCCTTAAATGGAAGACGTTTGGGATGACCAGAACCCTTCCTAGAGCTATAAATATAGCTCTAGCAGACTTTCAAGAGCAGTTTTTGTTGGGAAACGATACACTTCATTTAATTAAAATAAAATAAACCGTAAACTTAGCCCAATTTTTTGGGGTAATCGTGATCTTTATTCTAGGCGAAAAAAAAAAATTGTGATTCGCATTTTATCCAGAATCGTGCAGCTATACTTTTGATGTCTGTTTCTCTCATACTCCAAAGACACGCTGTAGGTTAAAGTGGTAGTAAACTCTTTTTTTTTTTTTTTTTTTTTTTTCTGTGCATACTAGCACATTGTATTACTTTTGCAGAAGAAAACGTTTGTTTTATAGAAAAGAAAAAAAGGTTACTACCGCTTTAATTGGCTCCTGTCTAAATAAATAAAAAAAATATCCTGTTGTGTGTACGGGAAGTGAAGTAGGACCTCGCTAATGGTACACAAATGGCAACAATCTCCATTGGTTTTATGCTTCACCTCTGCTCTACAAAATGACAAAACAGGTTACAGCTTTGGTTATCTCTAAACCTGTTGGGTTGCTTTTAGCCTTTTTTTTACATTTTTTGCTTGCTTCCTTTTTCATAAACCAGTCCTAGATGAGATTGAGCAGAGAAGTACTGAATCCAACTAGAGATTTGAAGTAAAATAGGAGCATGCTTAATAAGCAGTATACTTCTGAGACTGTATTAAAATAACCCGACCTTTACCCCTTGTTCACATTGGAGCGAATTGACATGTCAAATCGCATGCCAACTTGGCGGCAATGGCACCATCCGACCATCCACCATTTGGGGCGCTGCACCGATTCCCAAAATTGGTTTCTGTACTACTTTTGGCAACTTCGGGGTGCAATTTCCATTGACATCTGTGAAGCAACCCGCACAGATATCTCTGAAATCTCCTCCGAAAGTCTGGAATAACATGCAGGAATGAAATCATGCGAGTTCAGCTGAATTTGCACAATTTCATTCCTGCTGTCAGAGTGAACCAGGGCTCAGTAGGTGCACGCTGCTTCTATCTGAGAAGTAGTACACTCTTTTCTGCTTTAATCTCATGTAATCCCATAAGGTTACACACTTGAGGGTGACGCCAGCGAGTCCAGTCATTTTGAAAAAAAACTTGACTTTTGAGGGTTTGTTGCAAAGAGAATTTCTCAAACTCACCCCTTTGTGACCGGGTCATGTTAGTATAACTGTAGATATCATGGCAACTTTAGTGTATCCAGGTATTAGGCTTTCATTTTGTGCTAAATGGTACTGGATATTCCCTGAATTGTGGTTTTTTTTTTTTTTTTTTTTTTTTTTTTTTTACACCCAGTGTTAGTATTTGAAAACCTGGTAATGCATGTATTGTATTTTGTTCTGCTGTTTTGACCTTTTTACATTTAGTGCTGGTAGTAGCTACTAGCTGGAAGATATTTGGTGTCGTTACTGTGAAATTTGATAGAATGTATTTTGTTCTCAAATGGAGGGAGAAATGAAAATGTAAAACTTTTCATGAATACTGTAACTGATGTGTTAGAATTGAAAGGTGCCAAAACAAGGGGAGGAAAGTGCACCAGAGCTAAGCCACGTCCATAAAACATTGAGGATACAAAATAAGGTGGTACTGAGTATTACCAGGGAGGCGGACTTTTTAGGCTAAGAAACAGTGGAGAAGATAAAGCAGTATAAAAAATATAAATTTATTGAAAAATACAAATATCTAAAAAACAAAATGACAGTTGTAACATAAAGCATCTATGATTATTGTGCAGTGAGCCCTTGTATGTCACTGACATACAAGGGCTCACTGCACAATAATCATAGATGCTTTATGTTACAACTGTCATTTTTGTTTTTTAGATATTTTGTATTTTTCAATAAATTTATATTTTTTATACTGCTTTATCTTCTCCACTGTTTCTTAGCCTAAAAAGTCCGCCTCCCTGGTAATACTCGGTACCACCTTTATTTTGTATCCTCAATTGAAAGGCGCCTTACTTATGCTGGCCATACACTATATGAAAGATCGGCCGAACCCATTTTCGAAAAACAAACATTCGGCTGTGAGAGCAAACGACAGTACCATCATGTAATGACCGATAAATCGTTCAGTGGACATAAATGAATTCCTTTTTTGTTGTTGTTTTACATATACCTAGTTCAACCTGTTTGGACTGGAAACACATTAACCTATCAATTGTTCATTCATCAGAAAATTTCCAAACTTGTCTTTCGGTTTTTCGTCTCAAAAACGTCCCAACAATTATCAATTTTTGTGCCCATTAACTGGCCTGAAAAATGGCCAGCATTACACTGTATATTTTTTAACATATAGTAAATGACACTAATTTTAAGTGCATACAATAAAAAAAAAATACTGGGTGTGCCTTATTTAGTTCAGTGAAAGCAATCTTGGAGGAACCCTTCTCACGCTATCAGTTACTTTACTACACTTGTCACCTATGGATTTGATGTTCTGTAGTGAAAAGTTTAACTTTAAGGTGTCATTTCATCCTAGTGTACAACTATAATCCACATACTACATCTATTGTGCCCTGTGCCGACACTCTGGTTTTTCATCTATCAGTCTTCAAAGCAACTCATGGTGTCTGTCAGCCCTCCTCACACTCTCCACATCCTGTGATTGACTGGTTATGGACCAATAGGAAGTATGTTCATGTAGTTTCCCAGTCAGATATTGCAAAGGTGATGGGTGTTCATTCTAGACAGGAACTACTCACCTTTTTGTGAGCACAATGAAGATTGGCCGCAAACTCATACTAAATGCTGTAAATGGAAGTGCACAAATTGATCTGTAGATGTATGAGTGTATTTTCACTTGTCATTTACATGTTTACTACAGCAGTATATTGCTGTTTTAATCAAAATACAGTTGAAACAAAGGACTAAATTATTTGAATCAATTTAGTTATTGTAAGAAGTTTGGGCGACTCTAGATGAGCTCTCCCATGACTGGAGCTCATCTCCAACCAAACTTGTTACAGTAACTAAATTAACATAATTTAGTCCTTTATTTCAACTGTATTTTGATTAAAACAAAAATATACTGCTGTAGTAAGCATGAAAATGACAAGTCCATGTATATGGAAAAAAATATTAGCAAAGCGTTCTGTTCTTTGGTTGTCTCTCCTCAGGCTTCTCTTAGTCTTGTGCATCTGCCAAAGCTCAGAGTTAAAAGCCCTGCACAAGTTCCCACATGATTAACGACCTTCCCTTCACCCCTGTGTCACTTTGCTTGGGCCTGGCGATTGGCAATTCAGGCGCTGAGCACTGCTTTATGGTAAGAAGGAGAAATGGCATGCGCCAACGTACCTGAAAGAACTAGGTATTTCCAAGGGAAGTGCCAGCTGAACAAAGGTGGGGAAGCACAGCTAAAGTATCAGCAGAACAAGGAAATGACCTGTCACTTTGTCCTCAATGGGCTTCTTTTAAAACCTGAAATCCTACAAGACAGGAGGTTAGTTTTAACCTTCATAAAAAGGCCATATCTTAGTGTCTGTTTTTCTTCAACTTTCACATGGAGATAATGCAGTTCTTGGCAGGAATTTTTTAAATCTGTGGGAATGCGAAGCTCTAGATGATTGTTCTGGATATACAATTCATTCTTTTGCTCAGGGTATTTACCATGAATGATTGTAAATGCATTTCAAACCCAGCACCACCTCCTATTTTAAATATAACTTTTATGTGTCCTTTTTTAAAACTGAGCATTGGTCATTTCATATGTAAAAGAAGGATCTCTTCATATGTGGTTTGCACAAGGTAGTGCCCCCCCCCCCCCCCCAATTCTCTGTGCATATATATAACTGTGTACAGATGTAATGCAGTCAGCCGAATGCCAACTTCCTGATAGCTCCAGTCATTGGGGACATCTCTGCCTGTACTGGTAGATTTATCGTACCTCTCCAAGAGCCCATTATATAAATTCAATATGAACTGGATACCAGTCAATGAAGTGGGGCAGAAGTGGATGGAAAGACTGCCTATGAAATGCAGTAAATTACCCCATGTAAGAGACCATAACATAAATGTCTTTGCTGCCTACACAGTATAAGTAGGTGACCACACAAGAAATGTGTAGGCAGTCTGCAAGGTTGGCTAGTGACAAAATGACATTTTCAGAATGTTTGTCCAATTTCTTTCTGGCTAGTGGGATTAGGTAGGTAATGTTACTGTAGTGGTTAGAAAATATTTAAAGGAGTTGGGTGTAAATTTTTTTTGTGAATGAAAAATTCCAACACTGAATGTGGTTTTCATTTGGGAAAAAAATCATACATATTGGTAGTGAAACCTGTTTATTATGTCTGGGATTCCATTCAAATAGCATATCTTGATGACGTTTGGGGTGCTAAAAAAAACAAGACAAAAAAAAATCCATCCAAACTCTCCTCAATGCAGCAGCTGTCCCTGCCAGCTCTAAGCCCGAGAAGTGAATAATCGCATGATCGCTCAGTTATCTGTCCGATCAGACCAGAGGGACTCTTCAGTCACAGATTTGCTCCCCCAGTGCTCAGTGGAATGCCATGCTATTGCGAGGTGGTGGAAGCGGCTGGCTTCATCTTTCAATTGCTTGTTGATGGCTGGATCCAGCTAGCTGTCAGACAGCTGGGTGAATCCCGACAATATGGTCAGAATCCTTCCAGAACCTGGAGCAGCTCTGTGACGTCGGCTGACAGTGGGCTTTAGGCTGCTGATTCTGAGTCACAGGAGAGCAAAAGTAAGTGGACACCTGTGACCCACAAGAGAAGTATGGCCACAAAGCATTGGTCATACTTATCTCTTGAGGGTTTTTGTAATGAAAACGCAATGATGGCAAGCAAGCATGTTCTAGCAAATGATTTTTCAGAATTTCTGAGTGACTGAAAATCTAATTGTGTATGAGCAGCTTTATCATTTCTAGTATGAAGAAGCTCACTCTTAATATTTAACATTTTATACAAATCTGTTCCTGCCATTCAGAAATATTTAGTAGTACCTTCTCCTATCACAGAGGCGTTTGCAATCTACTTAAATTATCACAAGTTGGGACTTCATGCAGATGGTGCTCTTAGAACTAAAACCAACCTTGTGCAGCCAGTGTTCCAGTGCTATCTATCTTTGTTGCATCATTGTTTGTTTATTGTTCCCTTATATGAATAATGCATTGTTGAATGTACTATGTGTAAATAGATTCTGTGATGTTCCTTCCTAAAGTTTGTATCGTGTGTATATATATATATATATATGTATGTATATATATATATGTGTGTGTGTGTGTGTGTGTGTGTATATATATATATATATATATATATATATATATATATATATATATATATATATACACACACACACACTAAATATATATATATTTAGTGTGTGTGTGTATATATATATATATATTTAGTGTGTGTATGTATATATGTATATATGTATATATATATATACACACATATATATATACACATATATATATGTATATTATGTGTGTGTATGTATATATATATATATATATATATATATATATATATATATATATATATATATATATATATATATATATATATATATATATATATATATATATATATAGTGTATATATACACACATTTATACTTTTTTTTTTTTTTTTTTAATTTATTACACACTTGCCGATCTCTTAATTACCCCTGTTTGAGTATATTTTGTCTACTGCGAATGACAAGCATCAGAAATCTGTAGAGTAGTATCAGTGGACAGGCATTAGGTACATTTTTCGCTGAAATAAAGAGCTGGTGGCTATTAAATGTCTGTAGTTTTCATGTTGCTGCATACTGTGTGACTGCTCAGGAGATATTAAACTGTGGCAAGCACTTAAATTTTGTACGTTGCGTTTGAACTCGCAGTATCCCCTTCACCTCGGACAGAGATGTGTTAAAGAGAATTTCAGCACCAGGAACGTGATTCAGCTTCACAAAATGACTAAAGTGGGATTTCCACAAAGGTTTCTGCCTGCTTGTCGCTTTTTGGAAACTTATTTTCTAATGAAAGTGACAGCTTGTTATCTTACTCTAAAGTCTGCTCCCACCTACACCTTTGAAAACAAGCAGCTGTTTTTAAACATAGCATCTTCCTTTCCTTTCACTGTACTCCCAGACATATTACTACGCTTGATTAGATTTCATGGAAAGTCAGACAGCTTAAACAGAAACTGGTCATTTTTAAATGTATTATTGTAGCTTTTAAATGAAACTACGTTCTCGTGTGACCTTGGCATTTGTACTTGTTTGCTGTTCCAAATTGCTCAATATCTTGATTATTGTAGTTTAGGCACAGAATTTAAATGCTCCATGCAGGACCTTCTATATCAGGGAATATGATTTGTACATAATGCACATTTGTAAATGCTGTATGCAGAGGTTGTAGTTATTTTGTAATTCAAACCATATTAAACCTCCAAAGCAAACATTTTATTGTTTGCAACATAGCTGTTCTTAGGTGTGATGGCATGCATTTGTTTTTTTCCTTTCCTTTTTTACCTGGTGATCCAGCCAATAAGTCTGTTATTTCTTTAATAGAACAAGCTGTTCTGCAGATGTAACTGTTAGAGGGTTGAGACAAGGCATACACTGGCAAGCGTGCTTACATTCATCAGCTTTTATGTAAAATCCTTGTTGCTGGATTGTAACTTCAGTGGTGAGCTGGAGTTTGGCTTCAATTTTGTTAGTGTATCTAAATCTGCTAGTCCATCTTGCCCCCTCATCCCTCCAGACTGACAATGCTGCTGTCCATAGGTACCTTCTGTGCCTCCTTATCCAGAGTGGGGGCGTCCTAATATAGGAGGTGTGTGACTGGCCAGATCACCAGGTGAAACCGGGGGGGGGGGGGGGAGCAAAAAACAAAAACCTAATGTAACCATCACATCTAATGATTGGTAAGCTCTGATTTTCATTTTTTTTGGTTTGGAGTTTAATGCCACTTTAAATGTTATCAAATATTACCTGTGTTTCAGTTTACAGCTTCTCTGGGGAATAAGTTTTGGCAAATGCTCCAAAAAAATCTAAAAGCAAAAGAATTGCAATAGTATTTTGTAATATTCAGACCATGTTATGGGATTCTAAATTAAAATTCTGAAATAAAATAATGGAGACTTGGAGCCCATGAAGATCAGTTCTATTTTGCAAGTAAGCACCCTCTGTGGTGTTTTTTTACATTTGAGTCTGCTTTCTTATACAGTCCAATATACAACCCCTGGCAAAAATGATGGAATCACCAGTCCCTGAGGATGTTCCTTCAGTTGTTTATTGTTGTAGAAAAAAAGCAGATTACAGACATGGCCAAAAACTAAAGGCATTTCAAATGGCAACTTTCTGGCTTTAAGAAACACTAAAAGAAATCAAGAAAAATAATTGTGGTGGCCAGTAACCGTTAGATTTATAGAACAAGCACAGGGAATAAATTATGGAATCACTCAATTCTGAGGAAAAAATGATGGAATCACCATGTAAATTTTCATTACAAACACTAACACCTGCATCAGAATAAATCTGCTTGTTAGTATGTAGGTAAAGAGGGTAAATCATCACACAGTGTTGCACAAGATGTTGGTTGTTCACAGTCGGCTGTGTCTAAAACATGGACCAAATACAAACAACATGGGAAGGTGGTTAAAGGCAAGCATACTGGTAGACCAAGGAAGACATCAAAGCGTCAAGACAGAAAACTTAAAGCAATATGCCTTGAAAACAGAAAATGTACAACAAAACAAATGAGGAACAAATGGGAGGAAACTGGAGTCAACATCTGTGAACGAACTGTAAGAAACCGCCTAAAGGAAATGGGATTTACATACTGAAAAGCTAAAAGAAAGCCATCTCTAACACCTAAACACAAAAAAACAAAGTTACAATGGGCTAAGGAAAGGCAATCGTGGACTGTGGATGATTGGATGAAAGTCATAATCAGTGATGAATCTCGAATCTGCATTGGGCAAGGTGATGATGCTGGAACTTTTGTTTGGTGCCGTTCCAATGAGATTTATGCAGACGACTGTCTGAAGAAAACATGCAAATTTCCACAGTCAATTATGATATGGGGCTGCATGTCGGGTAAAGGCACTGGGGGGGCTGTCATTAAATCTTCAATAAATGCACAGGTTTACATTGAAATTTTGGACACTTTTCTTATCCCATCTATCGAAAGGATGTTTGGGGATGATGAAATCATTCATCAAGATGATAATGCATCTTGCCATAGAGCAAAAACTGTGAAAAAATTCTTTGAAGAAAGACACAAGGTCAATGTCATGGCCTGAAAACAGTCCGGATCTCAATCCAATTGAAAATCTGTGGTGAAAGTTAACTACTTGACGACCGCTCACTGTATATGTACGTCATTTTTTTGAAGATGGATATCTCGGTAACGGCAGCAGCTGCTGCCACAACCAAGGTATCCATCTTTGCAGCGAGCGGTTCTGTACACGATAATGGTGGTCTCTGCGGCGGGTTCGCCGCAAGATCACCGTTATCTGCGGCGGGAGAGGTGCCACCCCCCCTCCCGCCGCTCTCCCGCGCCCTCCGCCGCTTACCGGAGCCGTCGGTAGCGGCGGAGGAGATCGGGACCTGTCACTGCTGAGGTACTGAGACCAGTGAGGCCAAGATGGCCCCCACCCGTCTCTATACCA
Source organism: Lithobates septentrionalis (assembly GCA_037952835.1). Lineage (NCBI taxonomy): Eukaryota > Metazoa > Chordata > Amphibia > Anura > Ranidae > Lithobates > Lithobates septentrionalis. The sequence goes on from JBBDGP010000989.1 coordinate 104,056, forward strand.
TGTGACGGCCGGAGCGACGTCATTATGACGGCTCCGTCCACTTCTCTTAAAGGCACAATTTTTTTTGTGTCATTTTTTTTTAAACGGCTTTTTTATTTTTTTATTTTATTTTTTTTGCATTTTAGTGTAAATATGAGATCTGAGGACTTTTTGACCCCAGATCTCATATTTAAGAGGACCTGTCATGTTTTTTTCTATTACAAGGGATGTTTACATTCCTTGTAATAGGAATAAAAGTGATCCAAATTTTTTTTTTTTTTTTTAAAACCGTGAAAAAATAAATAAAAAAAAGTAAAATAAATAAAAAAAAAAAAAAAAAAATCAATTTTTTTAAAGCGCCCTGTCCCGACGAGCTCGCGCGCAGAAGCGAACGCATACGTGAGTAGCGCCCGCATATGAAAACGGTGGTCAAACCACACATGTGAGGTATCGCCGCGACCGGTAGAGCGAGAGCAATAATTCTAGCCCTAGACCTCCTCTGTAACGCAAAACATGCAACCTGTAGAATTTTTTAAACGTCGCCTATGGAGATTTTTAAGGGTAAAAGTTTGACGCTATTCCACGAGCGGGCGCAATTTTGAAGCGTGACATGTTGGGTATCAATTTACTTGGCGTAACATTATATTTCACAATATAAAAAAAAATTGGGCTAACTTTACTGTTTTATTTTTTTATTCAAAAAAGTGATTTTTTTCCAAAAAAAGTGCGCTTATAAGACCACTGCGCAAATACGGTGCAAAAAAAAGTATTGCAATGACCGCCATTTTATTCTCTAGGGTGTTAGAAAAAAACCCATATATAATGTTTGGGGGTTCTAAGTAATTTTCTAGCAAAAAAACCTGTTTTAAACATGTAAACACCTAAAATCCAAAACGAGGCTGGTCCTTAATGGTCCATGACAAGGCTCCAACCTGCAAAGATGATTTGGCAACAGCAATCAGAGAAGGCTTTAGCCAGATTGATGAAGAGTACTGTTTATCACTCATTAAGTCGATGCCTCAGAGACTGCAAGCAGTTATAAAAGCCAGAGGTGGTGCAACAAAGTACTAGTGATGTGTTGGAGTGTTGTTATTGATTGTTTTTCATGAGTTGTGTGATTCCATAATTTATTCCCTGTGCTTGTTCTATAAATCTAACGGTTACTGGCCACCACAATTATTTTTCTTGATTTCTTTTAGTGTTTCTTAAAGCCAGAAAGTTGCCATTTGAAATGCCTTTAGTTTTTGGCCATGTCTGTGATCTGCTTTTTTTCTGCAACAATAAACAACTGAAGGAACATCCTCAGGGACTGGTGATTCCATAATTTTTGCCAGGGGTTGTATTTTCAAAACTCTACTGCCTAGAGAATTGGTTGACCCCCCCCCCCCCCCCTGCACTTACAAGTTCTATGTTAACCACTTCATTACCCGCCCATAGTCATATGACGTCCACAGATGGGATCTCCCATCCTGGGTGGGCGTCATATGACGTCCTGGGATTCCCGGCCGCCTAGGGGGCGAGCGCGCGCGCCCGCCGCGTTCCTCGGCACCCGGTGCGTGTGCCCGGCGGCCGCGATGTCCGCCGGGCACCCGCGATTGCCGGTTAACCGGACCGGCATGTGGATCTGTGTGTGTAAACACATAGATCCACAGCCTGTCAGCTCTGAGGAGACCGATCTGTGTTCCCAGAACGGAGGAACACTGATCGGTCTCCTCCCCTAGTGCGTCCCCTCCCCCTACAGTTAGTAATCACTCCCTAGGAAACATATTAACCCCTCCCCGCCCCCTAGTGGTTAACCCCTTCACTGCCTGTCACATTTACACAGTAATCAATGCAATTTTATAGCATTGATCGCTGTATAAATGTGAATGGTCCCAAAAATGTGTCAAAAGTGTCCGATGTGTCCGCCATAATGTCGCAGTCACGGAAAAAAATCGTGATCGGCGCTAAAAAAATAAATAAATATATATTTTTTTAAAACGCCATAAATCTATCCCGTATTTTGTAGACGCTATAACTTTTGCGCAAACCAATCAATATACGCTTATTGCGATTTTTTTTTTTACCAAAAATATGTAGAAGAATACGTATCGGCCGAAACTGAGGAAAAAATTAGTTTTTAAAAAAAAAAAAATTGGGATATTTATTATAGCAAAAAGTAAAAAATATTGTGTTTTTTTCAAAATTGTCGCTCTTCTTTTGTTTATAGCGCAAAAAATAAAAACCGCAGGAGGCGATCAAATACCACCAAAAGAAAGCTCTATTTGTGGGGAAAAAAGGACGTCAATTTTTTTTGGGTACAACGTTGCACGACCGCGCAATTGACGTTTAAAGTGCGACAGCGCTGAAAACTAAAAATTGGCCTGGGAAGGAAGGGGGTGAAATTGCCCTGTATTGAACCGGTTAAAGGAAAAAAAAAACGGTCTTGTAAAGGTATGGAGTTCTTGTCCCTTCTGGCAGAGATTTATGTAACCTTCTTGCCAATTTATATGTGCTGGTAGCAGTTGTCTGTGTGCTTTTGCAGCATCTTGGCTAGGCATGTTTGCACCCCTTTTTGTTGACTACAACCATAAATGTCCATGGTCATGACATATTGCTTCTTATAAAATATATATTTTATATTGTGTGTGTGCGCACAAATCCTGTTTTTTAAATATCCAGCAGTTTTTTGCAGTGTTTTATTGCATTGCTCTTATGTGATTCAAGAACATTGGACTGACTGCTTTGACTTCTAACATTTTGGTACCAGTTTTTCCCGCACCTTGTAGTGTCTGCTTACTGAACACCTGACTTTTCTACAGAGTCACTGCCTCCTCTGCCAGTTGGGTGTCCCTCTTTGATAGTGTCCATGTAGGAAGCATGTCTTGCTATTGAACTGAGTGTACCCCTGTTCTATTCCCTAGCTTTGGCCAAACATATCAGAAGTAGGGCTTCTACATCCTCTCGGGAGTAATGAAGCAGCTATGTGTTTTGCTTAGCATTTCACTTGTATGTATCTTGAAGGCAGCAGTGGTAAAAACAGTCAAAATCACCATTAAGGCTAGTATTTAAGAAAATCTATTTTATACAGACTTCGTTTATATTATAAAATGAGTCAGAAACATCTAGATGTATAATCGTGAAAAGTCTTAGGAATGCTGACTCATTCCTGAAAATGAGCTCTTTGAAGGTCAGGAAATATAATTGAATATAATTCATGGCACTGCTGATTGTAGGAGTATCCATTGCTATGTGGCCACAGTCTTTCAGTGATAATGAACCTTCGTGCTAGAAAAGATGTAACCGTGATTCTCACAGCAGGTTGATTCAATACCTGAAGCTTTAAAATTATTTTTTAACCAGCATGTTCTTTTTACTTTATGGGAGCAGGACATGAACATCCCCAGCATCAAGCTGGCTATGAGTTCTCAACATGATCCTTCCAAGCCAGTCCTGAGCTAGTTTCCATTAGTTCCTATAATTTGTCTTTAAAGAAGTACAGTTGGCTTGGGGTCTCCTGTATGTGTCAACATAAGCCAAAATGCATTTTTTTTATTTGGTAGGGCCTAAAACATTCATAGTACATCTAATGGACCATGAACAGATGAATGCAAAGCTATTGGCAGATCCAGGCAGCTGAATTTCTCTGTTTAAAAAAAAAAAGTGATAAGCCTAAAAACAAAAATGTATTCTAGCGTACCGGGCTTTAAATGTGGTGATGTATACACATTTTTTTTTTTTTTTTTTGTTCTTTTTTTTTTTTGATTTGGACAGCAGTATTGTGTACATGTGAAGAGGGTAATATGTTGGTCAAATCTGTCTCAATTCGCTAGTGCATCTAACAAATTAAAGCCGAACTCCAGTTAACACTTTTTAAGCGGTTACGTGAACCATTTTTATTCTTTTAGGATAAACCTTTTACATAAATGAATAAAAGCTGACCATTGTAAGCAGCCCTGTCAGTGCTTAAATGGTTTGTTTCAACCCTCTAACTGGCACTTGTTTTTGTGGGACAATTTGGTCTGTTAAAGAAAGATGAAAAATAAGGCCCCTCCATTCTGCCCAGGGCAGGTTCCCATATACCCCTTGGAAGACCTCAGGTTATTGCGGAGTGAACCCAAATCTTATAATTTTATGTTTAGGAATGCCCGACACCATGGGTACAGCCAGATTATCAGCTTATATTGTACATTGCACGACTGTCACTAAGGGACAGTAATTGTGAGGTTTACATCAGATGGGATTTAACATGGGAAGACTATCAGAAATGTAATACTTGCAGTATCTATTGTAATAAGGTTTGCTGTCCGGGTCCTTTTAATCCTACCAATGTTTCTGACATTCCTCAGCTGCGCCTGACAAATTAGAATGTTTGCACAGAGTATACTTATTGTGTTGTCCTAAAATGTGTGTTTGTTTGTTTTTTTAATTTAACTGTTTTCATATGAATGGGCAGGGGTCTAAAAAAAACTTTATGGCACTAAGAAAGTTGAGTAGCAGTTTTACCATCTCAGGAATGCCCCCCAAAATTCTTCCATTAGCCACATGGGGCTGTACATATGCTAAAACTGTAGCAATTTTAGCTCGACTTGTCACGTTTTGACAGGAGACCGCATGTCATTTGCCCATTAAAGGATAAGTTCACAATTTGAGAACATGTTACATGATCTGACTTTTTAGGGCGAAACGTGTAACATGTTCACAATGCTGCAGTCGCTGCCCGGTTTTATCTCTTTATTTATTTTTTCAAATCAACATCCCCCCCCCCGACAGCAGTACATGGAGAAGTTCCCCATACTAGCTGTCGGTTTTTGAAAATCGGCGTGGCCGTGTCATTCATAGAGAGCTCTGTGTGAACTGAACTACAAGTCCCGAACATCCTTTGCGGACGTCGACTTTTAGTTCTCCTCCATGAACTACCACAGCGCTGTGGTAGTTTGAGTCTTCCTGTCAGTGTATCTGCTCGCTACATCTTGTATGTACAGACACCTACTATGAGAGGTCTGCAGGAGACCTGCATGGCACCAGCGATCTACTGATCGCCGGTGCAATGTTTTCAGGCACCAAAAAAAAGGAACTTTTTTTTTTTTTTTTTTTTTTTTTTTTGTGCATTTATTTATTTTTAAGTGAACTTATCCTTTTTAAGTTCAATGGGAGTGTGCTGCAACTTGAAGCCAAACGCTTGGGTTGTGGTCAAATATTTCAGTAAAACTCTCTCTTGTGATTACAAAAAAAAAAGTCACATTTTACAAGGTGGCAGGATTGCCTTCTGGATTCATGGCAGCTACTGCTAAGCAATCCACCTCGGATTGCTTTTTGTAGGACGATACTCTTCACTCATGTGAAAAGAGTTCTTACTGGCTGGGTCACCAAGTAAAGTTATGATACATGAATGCAGCCATTCCATTCATGATATGCTATGATAGAAGAAATGTGTGTTTTTGTTTTGGGGTTAATGTCACTTTAAGCCTGTCCCGGCCTACCTCCCCCAGCTCTGTTGGTTAGTGAAGCCATCCATCACATTGAAGGACCAATAGAAATTCTCATTCAGTAGGAGGTGGAGGGGATTGTTTTGAAGTAAATTCATCTGGTTAGTATTTTCTGAACTTCAGGCAGAATTCCTGTTTTTCTTATTTTCATTCCAATTCTTTGTAACATTTTTGTACTACTACATTTTGCAGTGGTTTGTTGTTAAAATATGCTGTGGTATAAAGTCAGTTTCTTGTGTTCATGCATGACCAATTCCTTTAATTTCAATGTTTACAATGTGGGAGCTCCAGTTTGTGTGTGTGCAATGCACACAGCATTGTTTTGTACAAGCGGGCAGTTTAAGATTTAAGGGCCAATCAATAACTAGATTTTAGAAGGGATGGGAATCGAAGAAATGTTCTTGGCGATTTGTTGCTGGTTGTTGAACTTGAACATTGATATCAAACTATAAAAAATCATTTGCTTTAGGCATACAGAACAGCATTCGCGTGTGTGTTTTTTTTGGGTTTTTTTTCTAAAAACGTCCTAAATGTGGGGGAAAAGCCTTGTGTTTGTGTGAGCCTTGTTTATTCCCTAAACTTTTATATAGCACAAGCATAATCCTAGCCTTCAACTGTGTTTGTTTTTTGTTTTTTTTTTCTCCCGTCACTACTTCCATATAATTGCAAAAGGCTTTCTTTCATTTATACAGAACATCAAACTTTTATTTGATTATTATCCATGATCATAATGTGTCTACAGACCCTCCTATTAGTGGTCAGTTTTCCATAACAGAAAACATTTTGTGTACATTTGTGATTAGTCTGTTGCCGTGTAAGGGCAAGCGTTGCTGGGTGATGCTAGTTTGTTCTTTTTTCAGTATATCCTGTGTGCACTGCTATTGTCTACACTACAGTACAGTACAGTACAGTACTTGACCGGGCTCCTATTGAAGGCACTGTCTGCTCATATCCTGTCATTTAGATTGAGCACTGTAGCTCATTTCAACGACTCTACTGAAACCATGACATCAGAATTACTTTTTTTTTTCTTTTTTCTTTTCATAAACCCAGTTTAATGTTTTTACAAGAAGAAATCACAAGTGTGGTAACTACAATTTTGGTATTCAAAAGAAGATGCACGCATACACACCATGCTTAAAGCCGAACTACAGTACATTTGAACATCACAAACTGAAAACACTATTTTTAATACATTTTTAATCTTAAAAATAAACTTTATCAATCTATTTATGTCTCTTTGTTTTATTTTGCTGAGAAATTACTTTGAGATCTGCCCCCTAGAATTTCTGGCTGTGGCCATCTTGAGTAAGGGCAGATGATTCATGGAGCAATTGTATTTATTGGCATATAACACTCACTTTTTCACCATGAAAATTGGGTGCAAATAGTGCGTGCGTGTTATACGCCAATACTTCAGTTTTAGCTGCCTCGGAGGGGAGAGGGAGGGGGGGGGGCAGGACGAGCACCGTCAGATTACATAAAGTGAGAATCTCCTGTTTACTTGGCGGCCTCTGTAATAGGAACTCCCATCTCCTGGGCCTCCATTGGACCACTGTTCTGTCTATCATAGGAGATTCTCACTGTATGTAATCTGTCGGCGATCGTCCCACCCCCCTCCCTGTCCCCTCTGGGCTGCAGAAGGGCATTGATCAGGCTGCACTGATGGCAATGGTGAGGCTGCATTGATGGCACTTGTGAGGCTGCAGATGGGCATTGATCAGGCTGCATTGATGGCAATGGTGAGGCTGCAGATGGGCACTGACCCTTATTTTGCTTCAAAGTTCCTTATTTAAAATTTAAGTTTTTTTTCCTGAAACTTCCCTGTTAAAATGAATGTGTGTGTTATACGCCTGTGCGTGTTATATGCAGATAAATACGGTACTTCCTGGAATTCATCTTCCCTTAGCTCAGGCATACAGGCAGGAGGGGTCTGCTTAGCTGAGAAAACCCTTCCTCCCCTCCTGAAAGCTCCTGGGATGCATGGCATCATTTTGCCTAGGCCTGAAAAACAGGAAGTAACTAAAGAATTGTGTTTTTACATTTTTAAATAACTAAAATAGGCATAAATACGATATACTTTTCCTATTTATTTACTAATGCTAGCAGCATGAGGATTAAAAATAGTCAGTGCTGATCGAGAGTGAAGTTCTGCTTTTTATGTTTGATTTTTATTGAGAAAAAAAACAATTAGAACTGCGCATGCCCTCTCCTACTGGCCCTGCAGTACTGAAAGGAGGAGGAGGGGGCCCCAGATTTCTAACATGCCATGGAGAGCTCCGACAGAAGTGGGGACAGGGTACCTGGCTTTTTTTGTTTGTTTTTGTTTTACAGCTTTTTAGAAATGTATTAAAAACGTTTTTACAGCTTCAGGCATTTTTGTTTAACCAATAGAAAGCACTAGAGGGAGGAGAGGAAATTAGGGGTGGAGAGCTGCTGTTTCAGCAGAAAACACTAAAAACGCTCAAGTCAAGTGTTTCTATTGAAGTCTGTGGGGCCAAAATCGCTTGTAATCTGCCAAAAAGAAGCTCATGTACTCATGCATTTTGCTTCAGGCGACAGAGTGCTCAGTTTTGAACAGGACCCATTTGAAATGAATGGGATTTGGCTTGTTGAGCGTTTTTTAGAACTACAGTTCAAGCTGGCTTCACACTAGTCCGGTGCTAATTGCAGTTCCATTTTCTGCACAAAGATAAAAATGATGAATTCAGCGGTTCTTTGTTGTAGCTGCGGATCAGCTGACCTGGGAGAGGGGGAGGTGTAGCAGGAGGGGGGAGAGCTTTCCTGTTCAGAATGTAACACATCTGCGAATTGGGTGCGTTCCTATTGAAGATTATGTGCCTGAAATTCGCACCGCACTCTCTAGAAAACGCACACGATCTTTGTGCAATGCGGAGTACGATTGCAACGCACATATGTGAACCATACCTATTGAAAATGTTTTCAAATGTTCTGCGAATTGGATGTGGTGTAAGCCGCATCCAATTTGCAATAGTGTGAACTCAGCCTTAAGCAAAAAATTGCTCAGGTGTGAACAGGGCCTTTTTTTTTTTTTTTTTTTTTTTAAGTGTATGTAAACCCTCACATATACCCAGTGAAGTAAACAGCCTCAGATGATAAACGGAGATGAAACCAATCTCCCTACATAAGTTTTACATGTATATCTGCTGTCTTCAGCTTTATATATTCTTTAGAAAGTGATCATCGTGTTAGAATTTTATTCTTCCTGTTCAGCACTGGGAGTGAAGTCTTGGCATACACTGTGTGACAGCTGATTGGAGGAAAAGCACACACCTCCACTCCACATGGGCGAAGGAAGGAATGTGCAGAGCTGTGCTGTGAATGGGCCAGCTCTCTGCTAATCTATTTATAGCACCCACCCTGACACACATTTCAGGCTGGTTTTATCTTGGTTATCGGATAACTTTTCAGAACTCATCATGCTGATAACAGAAGAACGGAGCAGCAGAAAGACATGGGACTTGGGAGTTTGGAGAGGGATAAGTAAACACTACAGATATATGGTCTTAGGTTAAATTTCATGAATGCGGTTTACATCCAATTTTAAACCCTGTTCACACTTGAGCGTTTTTTAGCTCGACGCTTAGAAATGCTCAACAAGCATAATCTCATTCATTTCAGTAGTCCCTGTTCACATTTGAGTGTTTTGCTGCCTGTCGCTCAAAGTAGATGAGCTACTTTTCAGGCAGATTTGAGTGTTTTTTTTTTTCCCCCTTAGACTAAAATGGAAAACACCCAAACAGCGAGAAATTTGCTCCTTCCTTTTTTCTTTTTTTTTTTTTTTTTTTTTTTTTTCCCCAGGCATTTTAAGCTGAAACAGCAGCTCCCCTCCTCTTTTCTAGCATCACCCCACGCAGGTTTCTATTGGACCCAGCAAAAATGCTTATTATATGTACAAATCTGCTCAAACTCTTTTAAAAACAACTTTTTTTTTTTATCCTTAATCTGATGCACTTGCAGTGTTTAATGAGGAAACTTGCAGGGGCTGCATCTTCTTCTTCTTCTTCTTTTTTTTTTTTTTTTTTTAAACTATTAACCCTTTTTGGAGTATCTTGCCATGTTTAAGTATTTTTGCAGAAGAGGTCTAAAATCTGACTTGTGCAGAGTTCTGGAAAAATCAGTGAGTCAATTGCACAAGCAGGAAATTACATTTTCAGTGGAGTGTTTTTTTTTTTTTTTTTTTATTTTTTTTTTTTTATTTTTTTTTTTTAATGTTTCCATATTGTATTGAATTTTACAGAAAATGACAGCGGCAGATTGAAAAGGAAAAGTTATTCCTTTTTTTTGCAATTTTTTTTTATTCAATTTTATAACATACAGACAACACAATCCACAGATTGTGGAAATCAGCCACCAGCTACAGTAAAATTACCGGTGTACATAAAACAAAACAAAAAAGGAGGGACAAAACAAAAACTATAACCGCCCCCCTCTCCCCAGAAGAGAACTTTTGCCTAGACAGATACATTCATTGCTTGAACCTCCCAGCTGGAGGTAGACACATAGTGACACAATGATATAGCTCTGACACCCTGAGCAGCCCTACCAGATGATGGCGATACTGTGATTTGAAGTTTGCTAGGGGTGCTGAGCACCTCCAGCATAAAGATTGTTGGTTTCCAAACATCTTAGCTAGTCTAGCTGGGGTGAGATAAATTCTATGTAGGAATTTTATAATGGATCAGTCTGTCTCTGGTAGAAACTAGGTACTGAAATGCAGTCCCCCACATGTCCTCCCAGTCATCTTTGTCCAAGCCCGGGGCTACAGCTTCCCAAGCCCCTCTGCAGGGCTCTAGCAATTTTGGCCATTTCCTGAAAGAGGTCTTTGTATAGGCTAGAGACTGGTTTAGGTAAAGAGTTGCTGCGTGTCAGTAGTTCTAAGTCACTGGGCTCAAGGTCAAGAGGCTCTCTGCCAAATTGAGAACAAAAAGCATGCCGTAATTGAATGTACGTAAAGAAAAAAAAGTGAGTTGGGTAAATCATAATAGCGTTTCAATTCACTGAATGTCATTAGGGTACCATTTAATACTATGTGATGTAAAAGCTTCATTCTATATTTAGTCCAGGCTATCGGGTCCGGGTAGTCAAAATGTGTTACATTAGGATTTCTCCACAGAGGGAGGTTGGGAGTCCCTGAGTCATGGACCATGCCCTTATCACTGAGTGCATGGACGTTGTCAGTGAATAGGGAACCCTCAGACCCCTGTAAACAAGGTGAGAAAGCGCCTCATATGAACCCACACAAGCAGCCTCCAGAGACACTGAGGCATCATCCAGAGGAGCGATCTGCCAGCGGTGAGCCACGGTCAATTGGCCAGCGAGGACGTATTTGTGAAAATTAGGTACCGCAAGCCCCCCCCCCATGGCTGTTGTAGTATGGCTAATCTGCTGTCTATTGATTTTGAAAATAGACTTTGGAATCCACACTGGAGAGTTCCTGAGGGTGTAAGGGTAGGATTTTCATTTTAATCAGGTTTATCTTCTCAATGAGGGACATGGGGAGATTTTTCCATGTGTGGAGTTTCTTAGATGGGATGGCAAGCAGAGGGGAAAACATTAAGGTTATAAAAGTCAGTCACTGAGTGTGAGATCTGGAGTCCTAGGTACTTAATTCACATTACCCATCGCTTGGGGTCAGCCCGTCCAGGTACAGGATGAGAATGCAGGGGAAGTACTTTTGGACTTAGTCAAGTTAACCTTGAGGCCAGAGACAGCAGTAAATTTTACCTAGAAGTGACAGCGCAGCTTGCAAAGAGGGTCCAGTATCTCTGAATAAAACTAGGTCATCTGCGTAAAGGGCTGTAGTCTCGGTCAGGGCGCCCACTCCAATCCCCCATATATGGAGCACAATGCAATTGCCAGGGGTACCATAACCAATGCGAATAGTCCTGTGAAAGGGGGCACCCCTGTCTGGTGCCCCTGGACACTGGAAAGGCGTCCGAAAAATGGAGGGCAGCAACCGGATGGTCCTACAACAATGTTATCCAAACCCTATGCATTGCAATACATGAGTCATGAATCCCCAATCAATGGAATCGAAGGCCTTTTCCAGCTCACAGAACACCAGAGCCCCCAGCCCCCCCCCCCAATGACATTTCTGTATCCAAATGAGTATGTGTATACACCCCCGGAGATTTATATCAGTAGCCTTCCTTGGCATAAACCCGGTCTGGTCAGGTGATACTAAGTGGTGCAGAATTTTCGTTAACCTTCCAGCAATCATTTTCGTAAGTATTTTTAGATCCATATTTAACAATGCTATGGGCCTGTAAGAAGAGCAGAAGAGAGGGTCCTTGTCAGGTTTGGGGAGTAATACCACATGGGTCTCATAAAAGCAAGTCGGTAAGATCAGGTTTCAAAACAATCCCCATAAAGTTGCAGAAGTCTGGGGCATAGAAGGTCTAGATTTTGTTTGTACCATTCTGCGGGGATCCCGTCAGGGCTTGGTGAATTACCATTAGGAAAGGAGGCAATAGCAGTCACCAATTCTTTATCGGTTAGAGGGGCCTCAAGGTTGGCCACCACCTTATCTGGTAACACCGGTATCTGAAAGGGATCCAGCAGGTCAATCAGAACCTGGTGGTCATATGTTGGGATAGAGTACAATTCTGAATAATAGCAAACAAAAGCTTGCATGATACTCTCCCTGTCCCTCACAAGTGTACCCTCTGGTGAATAGACGCAGGGGGTCGCTGAATGCGCCTGAACATCTGCAGTCAGATAGGCCAACCGTTTCCTGTTCTTGTCCCCCTTCTCAAATAATTCTTCTTCAGCTATGTGTTTAAAGGTACAATGGGTAAGGTTTTGGAAGTGAACAAATAAGGCCCTTCTGGTCATTTGTAACTGTTAGGGAGGAGGGGGTGGGAGCCTCAGCATTGGTCTTTGCACATTGTAATTCATTAACCTGAAGCACTTTGGATTCTGAATTTTGCTCAGCTCCAGCTGCTTTCATGGCCGATACATATATCCCTCGAATGGATGCCTTAAATGCATCCCATACTACAGGCCTGCCGAGCCCTCATTTGTGATCCCAGTATTCCTTTTTAAATGTGGTGAGACCAGTGCCTCCACCGAGGACTCCGTCACCCACCGTGGATGCAGCCTCCAAATCTCATGACTGCCACCCCCCGTCAAGACTCATCAGTACCTGCAGGGGGGTATGATCTGATAGGTCCCCAGTCAGGTTAGACCTCTGTAATCTGGGGCAATAGAGCTGGGTTGGCAAAGGCCAAATCAATGCGGGAGGATGTACTGAAAGATAGGAGTAACCCCTCTCGCCAGGATGTTTCCAGAGCCGCTGAGTCTGTTTGTCCAATGTCCATGTTCTGCACCCGGGTTGGGTTAGAGGTCGTCCAGAGCATAATCCAGGCTCTTATTAAAATCACCAGCCACAAGCAACTTTAGTGGGCCAAAAGTGGCAAACTTTTTCAGGACCTGGTATAGCACGTCATGCTTGAAAGTGGGTGGAACATATATGTTCACTATTGCCAGGAGCTTGGTTTCAATTGTAAGGACCACTACTATATATCTCCCATGGGGATCAATTACCACATGCTCAATAGAACATGACAACTTCTTATGAATTTAAGATCGCTCCCCTGGCATATGAGAAATGAGTGGAATGTATGCTCTCTGTATCCAGTTCCTGTTTAGGGACAATATTTGGGGTCTCTTGTAAGAGGACAATATGGGGATTCTGGGATACAGGTGTATGATGGCATTCTCATACTTCAGCTCAGGGTGTTTGCGGGCCTCTGTTAGGATCAAGTCTCCTGTCCCTGAAGTTGAGCAGGCGGACCAGAAAAGCACGTGGCAATAAGAAAATTGTGAAAAAGGCCACACAGCAATTCTTCAGAGAGGGCAAACCGGTGAAAAAACTATTAATCATTTATTAATTATCCATATTGAAAAGGTTACAAGAAATATTTAAACAAAAATGAATGGAAAAATTGTAAAAAAAGGTACTACTATCCCCAACACATTTAAAAAGACCTAGTGTCTAAATAGGACATCGGTGGCCATTTCCCCAATTACACCATACATATCCCTCACATCCACACATACACATTCAGACCAGAATCGATCCACAGATCGTTTGGAATTGCTGGTATAAATGTCCATGAGTGCTGTAAAATGACAATTATTTCTGAGCTCTCTTCCTTAATAATATGTAACCATTCATGGCTGTCCCTCCTTGGAACATGAGAAAGTTCTAAAAAACTGGAAGGTGCTGGTGCTGCGTGAAAGTTCCTTGGTGTGCTCGATATTGCTACTTATGTTGCAAAGGAGCTTCCTTGTTTTAACAAGTGCACATTTATAATCCGAGATCACTGGCTGGTGACACTTAAGTGGGGTTCCACCCAAAAAAAAAAACATACCTAAAAAATTCTAAAAAAAAAAACAAAAAAACATTTGGATATTTTTTTTTTTTTTTACTTACCTCTAAATGCCTGTTGCTAGGTGGTCCCTCGTAATCTGCCCCTTCGTCTGCCTGGGCTGGTGACATCACTTCCCCCTGGCACAGGAAGGGCTCGGCTCTTCTCCCTCCCTCCTGTCAATCATCTGGGACCCATTGCAGGTCCCAGGTGATTGAGCGGCCAATCACGGCGCTCGCGCATGCGCAGTGGGTGCCAGGCTGTGAAGCCACAGCCCGGCGCCCACAGTTGAAATGCCGGTGCCGACGAGCGGAGGGGGGGGGACGAGCGGGGCTTCGATCCCCCGCACCGCTGGACCCAGGGACAGGTGAGTGTCCAATTAAAAGTCAGCAGCTGCAGTATTTGTAGCTGCTGACTTTTAATTTTTTTTTTTTTTAATGGCCCCCCCTGGGTGGAACTCCTCTTTAGTATCAGAACTGAATGTTACACAGATATTTTGCTTATATAGTATGTAATAGTTCCTGATAACAGTAGTTAGGAGATAATACAGCTCACCACATCTTCGGGTAAGGAGCTACCCGCAGCCTCCGGCATCTAGACGAGATTTCGGTGATTAATCTGTTACCGTCACAGCCGCTGCATGGAGATACAGGTGAAGAGTGGCAGAGCAGTCTCCTCTGTTTATTTGTAGATAAGAGTCCATATCAGGAAGAAAAGGAGGGGGATGAATCATCCAATAGTTTAAGGAATCATTCCCAGAAGTGTACTGCAGTGGTGTCACCCGTAGTGATTGTATCGATAGCCGGTTTCTGGTGCTAGTTAGCGGTCCGAGGGGGGAACCGGGTGAATGGGTGGCGATCGCTATGTCCTCATCACGAATACCATGTTGTAATCATGCCTACATGTTTCACTTTATTCAAAGCTTCTTCAGAGCATGACCAGAAAAGCACATGGCCACACACCCAGCAGGCCTCTGACTAGTGGGCACCCTGTGTGCACGCTCCACCCCCCATGTTGAGGGCATGCGGCCTGGTACAGTCCAGGAGGGGGGGGGGGGGGTGCTCGCTCGTCCCCACCCCCATTCCTGACCGGCCGGGCTGCGTGCTCGGATAAGGGTCTGGTATGGATTTTGGGGGGGACCCCACGCCGATTTTTCGGCGTAGGGGGTTCCCCTTACAATCCATACCAGACCTAAGGGCCTGGTATGCCCCTGGGGGGGAACCCACAACATTTTTTTCATTTAAAACTTGGCGCGGCGTTCCCCCTCTGGATTCATACCAGACAGCTGTCAGCACTGCCTGTCGCTCATCGGGAAAGGAAAAAAAAGTTTTCCTTTCCCGATCAGCGAGCCAGGCTTGTGCTTACAAAGTCGTACTGAAGTCGTGTCTATATTATTCAGGCACGACTTGCATGCTACTTCAGGGTTTAACATTGAGGTCTATGGAGTACAACTCGCATAGAAGTTGGACCAAAGTAGTGCAGGGACTACTTTCAAGTCGGCACGACTTAAAGTCGTGCCAATATGAATGGTAGTCATTGCAAATCATGGAGAATGACTTGTCATACGATTTTGCAGTACAAAATCGTGGGACAAGTCGTATAAGTGTGAAAGGGGCCTAAAGGAAACCTGTCATGAGAGAAACCTAAACTGTGTCATTGCTGACCTGTGTTTGAAAATATTTGTTTTTCTGACTGTCATCCTGTTCCTGCTTTGGTGTTTGAGTAACCTTTTTTAGGAAAAGAATGCAGGTGTGTTTTTTTTTTTTTATTATTTATTATTATTTTTTTTTCTCTGTTGGATCCACTGGATGCTGGCCCAGTATTGACACGAACAAGAATGTCTCCTAGCATGTCAGGAGAGACAGCCCACTTGAGTGGATTGGACGTTCTGTTTTAGCATGGCTAGAGACTCAATATCGCCACAGAGTGCTCAAAGATGCTTTGATTTAGTCCTCTCTCTACCTATTTTCTATAAAGGAGAAAAAAAAAACAAATTTATGGATCTGTTAAACAAAAATAGTTAATCTATAGTATAGTGTTCTGCTTTTTTTTTTTTTTTTTTTTTTAAGCCAAACTGCATGCTGATCAATGCATGTATAGATGAAATGCATATATAAATTGTCATATCTGTGAACGGTTTTGTAATTCTGCCCAGGTTTTCCAAATCACACATCAAGGAGGAATGATGCTCCGTTTTCATTCGAGCTAAGATACAGCATGCTGTAGACACTTGTAAGGCTGAGTTCACACAATTGGATGCAAAATCTCCGCATCCAATTCGCAGAAGCAGGAGATTTTGACCGGCTCTCTATGGAGCCGGTTCACCTATCTCCACAGCTGGTCCGGTGCGTTTTGCACAAAAACGCTGTGAGTCTTTTGGTCCAAATTCAGGCCAAAATTCAGGCTGAAATGGTGAACCAGCACACACCAGACCCCTGCTGTGAGCTGCATGCGGCTCATATGTGAACCGAGCCTGAGTGTGTCTGCTGCAGGCTATCCCTCTGACATGTTCTCTGTAAGCCCTTGGACATAAGCAGGGCTTTTAATGTTGCCTCTCCCAGTACTGCTGTACAGGAAATTACAGGAGGCTGATATAAAGACCAATTCAGGTAATTCTCCTAGCTGTATAATACATCTCATTTTGATCTTATTGGAGTTTGGCTATCAATTTTATACATTGAAAACCCCCCCAAGCTTTCACTTATCACCCACATTGTGCTCTTTCAACCTTTTTAATAATTCTTAATAAGTCAAAGGGAAGGATCCATAAACTGCACATCAGAAAGCAGTGAGTGTGAAGTGAATGGCAGCCTCAGTCTGGACTCCAGCCAGGCCACGAGCCCAGGGTCACACATTTTTGATGTGTGTCTTTTGGACCCTTCCCTTTGACTTTGCTGCAGCTTGGAGCTAGGATGAGCTCCTTGTTCCTGCCGCCATTCGCAGCGATCTAGTTTGAACTTTACCTCCTCACCTGAGCGGCACCTAAACTTTTTGTCTTTTTGGGCTACAATAATTCTTCATAGATGGCCAATGATGTAAGGAGGTGTTCATGCGCAGGAGTTGCATTGTCTTGCCATCTGGTTCCATTCTTTGCATTATATGTGGGAAATGGATTGCAGACTGCATTGTGCAAAAAATTACTTGGGGGGGGGGGAGGAAATGTAAAGGTGTGTGTGTGTTTGTTTTACCTGCCCTAGCATTTTTAAAAATTCTGAGATCTAAATTAGTAGGTATATTACAATAGTTTTGCTTGATTCAAAACTGGAAAGAAGCCATAACACAATTTTCGATATGTCTTGGTAGTTTTTCTATTAGCACCTCATAACATTGTAAAAAAGAGCACAAGCTGTTCCTCACCTGTCTGGGATATTATGAATTGCAGTACTTCTTTTGCTTTAGGGTTTCTTTTAATGTATATGTCCTAGAATTCACAACTTAGAATGCAAAGTAAATGACAGCTTTTTCTAAATTAATCATTCCGTATGCCATGTAGATGCATGAACTAGATGTTTGGGATACCTGTTTGCCACGTTGGCTGCTGCTTTTTTTTCACCCGTTGTTAAGGGCTTGGTCTCCATGCACACTAGCTTTTTTTTTTTTTTTTTTTTTTTTTTTATTTTTTTTTTTTTTTTTTTTTATATAACTTTTGCAGTTCCTTTAGGCTGGGTTAACACTATTGCTACTTGGATGCCGGTTTCCCCGCATCCAATTTGCATGTCAAATTGGGACCGGCTCTCAATGGAGCCGGTTCACACATGTCTGGAATGGCTGTGGAGCGTTTTGCAGACGAGTTCTGTGCGTCTTCTGCTTTGTTTCAGGTCCGAATCCAAGCGAAGAACAGGGACCCACTGGACTGCTGCTGTGACCCACTTCGGACAGCAGTGTGAACCAAGTCTTAAAGAACTGGGAGGAAAAAAGGCTCAAACGCTGTTAGTAGACTCTACAAAAGCAATTTTTTTTTTCCTGCTCCTAGATGCTGAAGTTCAAACGCTATTAACCTAAAGTAGTGTGCATGAACACATATATAGCACCCTGGAGTTTAGTCAGGGAGCTCCTCACAAATTTACTTACCAAGAGTAGTTATCTTGGTCGATTTTGATAGGGATCTATTGCTTTCTCCCTAAGCTTGGCCTTCTTGCACTTTCTCTTCTACCACTAGGGGGCTGGGTATTTGGCGGTAATAGATACGAGAAGGGCAACCCAAGGTCAGGTTATGGGTATGTGGGTGTCACAGCCAATGAGCAGGAGTTTTCCTTAACCCCTTGGCCTGCTGGGAGAGCCTAATATATTCGGGTGAGGTCAGGTGATCTATGTTCTGTGCCACCCGGACTGCCGTCTGGGTGGGCGTGTGTCTGCCCCAGCTGCTGGGCCGAAGATTGGGCCTATCTCGAGGGCATCTGGCTGCCAGGCTGTGAGAGAGCCTATCCAGAAGTAAGAGGGCAGTCCAGGGTTGGGACTGCGGCTTGCAGTCCAACCAGAAGTGACAGTTCTGCTGGCTGGAGAACCTGTCAGTGTTCGGAGGTAGAAGGGAACCTGTCACCACGAAGGGACCAATCTCCTTTAACGGGGACCACAGTGAGTAACTAAAGCAAGTACCGGAATTATATTCTCACAAAAGGGCACAGTGGAGAATCGGGAAACTTCAGGCGGTGATCAAGTCAGGGACCTAACCAATGGAGGAGATACTTGGAGAGCAGCCTTGTGTGTCAAACCAGGGACTGAGTCGGGTAGCAGGGGTGAAGCTTGAGGAGTACCTGGAGTGGCAAGCTAGGGGCCCAGCAGAGAAGCCGGGGTGACGCTTGAGGGGATACCACTGCCAACCTTGGAAGAGCTCAAGGGATTCTTAGTCAGTGAATCAGTGGGTCTAGTGAGAGACCAGGAGCTCATTATTGAACTACAAGGAGCAGTTGTAGTGGAGCTGAAAGAACTGATACGTTGAGTTAGGAACTGTCAAAGGACTGTTGCCATGAGAGACGGCCATCCTGCACGCGCAGAAGTGGCGCCTTGCTGGGGTCTTTCCCTGTATGGCTGGGAAGTCTGCCAATTGAGTTTGCAACCAAGGGTGTCCTGGCCCTAACCCTCTTTCCCCCAAAATATATAAATGACTGTCAAAAGAAATTTAACCTCTTTTATATCCAAGAAGTGTCTGGCTCCCAATGACTTTTACCATCTTTGCACCCACTATGCCTCACAACCCACCACATATCGAAGGATGTCAGCTTTTGGCCTTGGAGGTTCTCATTAGACCAAAAGAGGTAAACTACCTTGCTACACATATATAACACTTTCTAGGAGCAGAAAAAAATGTTAACAGTTTCTAGGAGCTCATAAATATATTCACCTGCAAAGCCTGAAAACTGCATTAAAAATGCAATGTGCATTTTAGTGCATTTTTAAATCCTATGTCCATACTTTCCAATGAACTTTCAAAAATGTAAAGGAAGAAAATGAGAAAATGCATGTAAAACAGGTCTTGTGTTGCATTACATTTTTAACACAACAGATTAAAAGCGTGCAAAAAAAATGCATTATGTGCTTTGTGTGTTTTGTAAATGCTGTGTACGGGCTGTAAAGCTCTGTACGCACAGGTCATCAGACAGTGGAATACAACTTTTTAGATGAAAGGTCTCACATTCTTATGTTCTAGACCAGGGGTTTCCAAACGATGGCCCTCATGTTTTTCAGGAACTACAATTTCCATCATGCCTAGTCATGTCTGTGAATGTCCGTTTATAGAATGCCTTATGGGGGTGTATAGTTCTGCAACTGCTGGAGGGCTGTAGTTTAGCGATCCCTGTTCTAGACTAATGTTTCTCAACTCCAATCCTCAAGTATCCCGAACAGGTCATGTTTTCAGGATTTCCCTCAGATGAAAGGCTGTGGTAATTACTAAGGCTGGGTTCACACTGGTCCGACAAACGCTCCGACATTGGGAGCTCATGTCGCATGACGTGTGAAATCCAATGTTTCCCTATGGGAGCCGTCCTAACTGGTCCGACACAAGTCGTTCCGACTTTAGAAATGCTCCCTGTACTACTTTGGTCCGACTTTGATCCTACTTCAGCCTATTGACTATCATTGAAGTCGGATCGCCGTCTCGCATGATCCGACTTAGGCACGCGACTTGTGCTCAGGTGATCTTGAGGGGGAACTCGGCGCCAAATTTAAATAAAAAACCGGCATGGGTCCCCCCCAAGAGCATACCAGGCCCCTAGGTCTGGTATGGACCTTGAGGGGAACCCCCTACGCCGAAAAAACGGCATGGGGGTCCCCCCCAATCCATACCAGACCCTTATCCGAGCACGCAGCCCGGCCGGTCAGGAATGGGGGTGGGGACGAGCGAGCGCCCCCCCCCCTCCTGAACCGTACCAGGCCGCATGCCCTCAACATGGGGGTGTTGGTGCCTTGGGGGAGGGGGGCGCGCTGCGGCCCCCCCACCCCAAAGCACCTTGCCCCCATGTTGATGAGGACAAGGGCCTCTTCCCGACAACCCTGGCCATTGGTTATCGGAATCCGGGAGCCCCCTTTTAATAAGGGGGCCCCCAGATCCCGGCCCCCCACCCTATGTGTATGAGTATGGGGTAAATCATACCCCTACCCATTCACCTAGGGAAAAAGTGTCAATTAGAAAAAAAACACTACAGATTTTTAAAGTAATTTTATTAGACAGCTCCGGGGGTCTTCTTCCGACTTTGGGGGCCTCTCCGGTTCTTCTCCGCGCTCTCCAGGTCTTCTGCCGGGCTCCTCTGCTATCTTCTGCTCTTTTGCCGCTCTTTTGCTATAGCGGAGGAGCCCGGTCCGCTGCCTTCTTCTCTTCGGGGGTCTCTACGGTTCTTCTCCGCGCTCTCTGGATCTTCTGCCGGGCTCCTCCGCTATTTTCTGCTCTTTTGCCGCTCTTTTGCTATAGCGGAGGAGCCCGGTCTTCGATCTTCTGCCTTCTGCCCTCTTCTCCTGATGTTGACACGACGCTCTCTCGGGCTGGAATGTACTCTGGGCGCTCCGCTCTGACTTGTATAGGCGGTGACCCCGCCCCCTTATGCCGTCACAGTCCCTGGGCATGCTGGGACTGTGACGTTTTAGGGGGCCTGGTCATCGCCCGATGACCACGCCCCCTTATGCCGTCACAGTCCCAGCATGCCCAGGGACTGTGACGGCATAAGGGGGCGGGGTCACCGCCTATATAAGCCATAGCAGAGCGCACAGAGAACATTCCAGCCGGAGAGAGCGTCGTGTCAACATCGGAAGAAGAGATGAAGAGAAGAAGCGGCGAGACAGCGGTGACAAGACAGTGGCAGCAGACTGGGGCCCCCTGCTGGCAAAAGAGCTGGAAGAAGATAGCAGTGGGGCCCGGGAGAAGAGGCGGAACACCGGGAGAAGTCCGAAGACACCCCCCCCCCCCCCCAAGTCGGAAAAAGTTCCCGGAGCTGCCTAATTTAATCTTGAAACCTGTGTACTGTGTTTTTTTTATTTTTTATTGACACTTTTCCCTAGGTGAATGGGTAGGGGTACCATGTACCCCATACTCATTTACATAGGGTGGGGGGCTGGGATCTGGGGGTCCCCTTATTAAAGGGGCTCCCGGATTCCGATAAGCCCTCCGCCCGCAGACCCCGACAACCAACGGCCAGGGTTGTCGGGAAGAGGCCCTTGTCCTCATCAACATGGGGACAAGGTGCTTTGGGATGGGAGGGCCAGCAGCGCGCCCCCCTCTCCCCCAAGGCACCAACCCCCAATGTTGAGGGCATGCGGCCTGGTACGGTTCAGGAGGGGGGGCGCTCGCTCGTCCCCACCCCCATTCCTGTCCGGCCGGGCTGCGTGCTCGGATAAGGGTCTGGTATGGATTTGGGGGGATCCCCACGCCGTTTTTTTTTCGGCGTTAGGGGTTCCCCTTAAGGTCCATACCAGACCCAAGGGCCTGGTATGCTCTTGGAGGGGGAACTCATGCCGGTTTTTTATTTAAAATTTGGCGCAGAGTTCCCCCTAAAGATTCATACCAAACACAGTGCCGGGCATTGGCGGGGATCCAAGTCGGATCCCCGTTCATTGAAAGTCGGACACATGCCGGCTTCATGTCGCAGGGCAAAGTCAGATCCAAAGTAGGACGGCTGTCGTGTCGCACCAGTGTGAACCCAGCCTAAGGCAGTGAAACTGATAAAATCACCTGTGAAAAATAGTAGAAGGCCTGAAAACATGACTAGTTGGGGGTACTTGAGGACTGGAGTTGAGAAACCTTGTTCTAGACATTAACATATTTAAGTGTTCACTACACATTAGCCAGTGTGCTTGTTAAATTCATCATGCCGTGTATCAGATATTTAGTCCAGGTGAATAAGCAAAGTCTATCTTGCAGCTGTGTATACAGAGAATGCTCATGGAAAGAGCCTCCTGATTTTTGCAGGTGTTTTTTTTTTTTTTTTGCCATAAATGACCTCCTAGCAATTTAAATAGATTTTACATTTATTTTTTTCCTAATTTTTGCTACAAAAGAATTCACAGCCATTAACTTTGGGTGTATGGAGACCAGCAATTGAAAGTGAATTTTGCCTTGGGCAGGATTCCATCAGTTTAAATTTGCAGTGTGTCTCCTGTACCAGGTTTGATGCTTTTCAAAAAAAAAGTGATTATATTAGGCGTGCCATGTCTAGTTTTGCTAGCAACATTTAACTCTGCTATGCATTCTATTTTAAAGTAATGCTAGTTAATGTATTCTAAAATAAACGCATCTATCTTTTCTCAAGTCATCTTCCAGGACGGTACCCTTAGAGATGGCTGGTCCACCTGACAGGAAACGCAATCAATCAAAGAGGTTAAAAGCCCTTGCCCCTCCCCGTGCTCCTCAGTTTTTGATTGTGTTTTTCCCCACAGCGACACTGTTATTTTATCTATAGACCCGAGCCTGGGGCTGGTGGTCTCCCCTGGGAGCCGGACCAAATGCCTGGGAAGCCTCTGGGTCCGGCCGGATATTTTATCCTTCCTAGGTGGGATTTCCTCTATCCTTTCCTCAGGGGGGGGCAGCTCAAACTGAAGAACCCCCCTGAGCCCTGAAGGTCCCTGGGTACAGTGGTGTACCCAGAACTTCAGGGGCCTATTTTCCTGCCTCCTCTCCTTACCTGTACGGTGGCCGTGCAGAAAAGGAGCCTGGTTGTCCTCCCATTAGGGCGGTGAGCTGCTTGCCTTACCTTTTCTGGGATTCCCTAGTGCAGAGGTGCTGGTTAGGATTGTGTCTTTAATCAGCAGTGGGATGAGGAGGGGGAGCTGAATTGATGCTCCATGGCTAAGTCTAGGGAGTCAGAGGCCCATGCCAGTAAGGACGCCTCCTCCCAGGAGGGCTCCGCTTCCTCTAGGGGGTCTAAACGTGTCAGGTGAGAGGATCGGGATAACCCAAAGTACTCCCTTTCTCAGGATTCGAAGGAGGAACTCGAGTCCGAATCTTTTGAGCAGAGATCTTCGGATGAGGGGGTAGCGGACAGCCAGGAGGAGGAGGAGGGGGAGGACTTCAGGTCTAGTAGGCATATTTTTTCAGCCGACGACATGGAGGGCCTCCTGAGGGCCATTTATGCTTCCGAAGAGATTCAGGAGCCCACCGAGCAGGTCTCTGCCCAGAATAAAATGTATATAGGCTTAATAAAGCCACAAGCCAGGGTTCTTCCTGTACATTCTGCCCTTAAACTGAGGAAAAGTTTAAGACCCCTAGATTAGACGCCTCCTTAGCTCGTGTCTAAGCAGTCCGATCTCTCCTTTTGAAGACGCGGGCAATATAAAGGACCAAATGGATCGGAGGGCAGAAACCAATTTACACAGGGCCTGGGAGGCTAACGCTGCGGCTGTGAGCCCCGCGTTGGCCTCAGCTTGCATCGCAAGAAATGCGGATATGTGGGTATGTAAACTGATGGACCGTGAATTTCACCGCTTCATTCTCCGGCATTCTCAGAGGAGATCGTTCTCCTCTGGATGCCAGTTTATGAAGCTTTGTAGATCGCTTCTCCTTTGGAGGAGTGAAGCGATCTACAAACGATCTGAACAGTGGAGAACGGCCCCTAATACTGGAATCTCATGAGACTATGAGATTACAGTACCAGAAATTCACAGAAACACATGTCAGCTTATTAAGCAATGATAAATTATCACTGCTCAGTATATGGACAGACGTCATGGTTAATGCTAATTAAAGTCCCCCTACATAAAGTGTATGTGTTATATATTGTTACTCTCTGGGGGGGGGGGGGTCTGATCATGGTATAAGGAGGTTTATAATCTTCCTCTTTCCTCCCCAGATCCCCCCCCCCAGATTCTCTCTTGACTCCCCAGTTCTCCACCTCTGAGCTGGTGAATCGGGGAGAGTGAATTCTGACACAGATCACCAGTGAAGTGCTGAGATCGCAGCTTCATAAACTGGCTGTTTCTGTGTCAGTCAATGAGGATTCTCAGTGTGTGGAGATCGGCGGGAGAACATGTTCAAACTTGTTCTCCCGCGATTTATCACTGGTCCATAAACCGTTTATGGACTGATCAGTGGCAATCCTCTGGATCACCGCTGTTCACTTCTTCATAAACGGACACCTCAGTCACTAAGATTCTTTTTCTGTATTCTGCAAAACATCTAGTTAATCCTGCTGTTCTCTAACTCTCCTTCTGTTCATGTCCCCAATTCAGCTAGGGATTTTTCAGCTGTGATGGTAACTCTGCACATGCTCAGTTTTGGGTGAGTTTCTATACTGAGCATTTCCTCCCCATCACATCTAAGCAACCCATGTGACTATAGTCACATGTCGGCATATACACAGTGGTAAATGACAGTCACCTCCCTCCCTCCTCCCTCATACCTGCTAAACACAATGGGGGTGGGATATTACATTTGGACTCATGATGGCTTCACCTCCCTCTTATTCTAAGACAGGGACTGGAGTGGTGTAACAGTCTGTGACTGGCAGAAATCATCCCACACCGTATTGCCAAAAAATAATAAAAATTTGATTTCAATTTTTTTTATTTGTATGTCAATTTACAACAGTTTGATTATGTATTTGTATTCTGTATGCCAGGGTTGTCCAAACTTTTTTCAAAGAGGGCCAGATTAGATGAATAGAACATGCTTGACATTCTTAAACCATTAAAATTTGGTCTAAGTGTGTCCGAGCGCTAATACACGGCCCAACAAGAATTCTCTTGCCTTTGTGCTGTGTGTGGTGAATAGATAAGCTCAGGCGTGTTATTTAGATATATCGTATTTAATCGGCTTATAACACGCACCTTCACTTTAAAAAGGAAGTTTCAAGAAAAAAAATCTTAAATTTTAAGTAAAGAACTGTGAAGCAAAATAAGGGTCGGTGCCCATCAATGCAGCCTAATCAGTGCCTATCTGCAGCCCCTGCCGTACATTGCCCTGAATGCAGCCCCCGCCGACAGATATACAGGAGAAACTCCTGTTTTTATCGGCAGCCTCTTTAATTGAAAGTCCCGCCTCCTATGATGGACAAAACAATTGTCCAATGGCAGCGCAGGAGACGGGACTTTCTTTTACACAGGATGCCGTGTAAACAGGAAATTCTCCTGTATGGCGCTCGTCCCGCCCCCTCCAAGGCAGCCAGCATATCTATCTTTTGTGGCCCCCGGCGCTCGGGGATTCGTTGGGGGCCACAAAAGATCTATATGTCAATTACCAGGCGGGCCATCTTCTGATTTAAACAATGCTTTTGTAGATTGCTTCATTTTGTCTTTCTTTTTTTTTTTTTTTTTTTTTTGATTGTGCTGGAATTTTACATGTGTATTCCTGTAAAATGTAAGCATTGTGATGCTGTGTTTTCTTTATTTCCCCCCTTTGGAATTTCGAAAATACTAGTTTCTGGTTCTTACACAATATGCATTAGCACTGTTAAGTGCCTGTTTGATGTAATCCCCTATAGCATAATAAAGCTGCCCACAAACATTGAATGTTGGCCAGCCGGCCATGCACAATTTGTCCACTAAACAGGTTTTACTGGTAACAGTTGTCATACAAACATGCAAACACAAGATAACATCCAGAATTGTAGGCCTTGGCTGTCTTGTGTGAAACTATCATCCCAAATGGTCCATCCTTTGACTGTTTTTCCTATGCAGGTTTGGCAGTAGACATTGAAGAGCCCTTACAGCCTTTCAGCTGTTACCCCTTTCAACCTTAAAATGGCAAATATGGGTTAACATGCTCTTGTGTCCATGTTAAAAGCAACATCTTACCCCTCTGCTTATTTATCAGAGAGAGAGTTGACTGAAATGTTTACAACTCTCTGTATCGAGCATATGAAGGTTGGCAGTCATCTGTTCCAGCCATTTGCGTTCCTCTTGCAGATTGTAGGGTGTTTTTTTTATTTTTTTAAAAATTATTTTAATTGTGTAATAGTTTCGCTTTGTCTGTTTTTGCTTCTACAGGAATCCTGATAACAGACATTTTGTAGGCTACCTTTGACTTCTGAAAATGCTCACTACCCAATTTTCATGCTGATCTAGAATCTCTGAAGGTCAGGAGATCTGACTTCACTTGGGACATTTTTGTTTTGTTTTTAGTCAGCACGCCAGGAATTAATGCAGCGTGTGCAAACTAGTATTGGTTATCTAGCAAGCTAGTATTAGAAGACATTGATCAGTGGTAGCCTACATATAATTCTCGTGACAAGTCAGATTCATTTTAACTAAACAAAAGAAAATGTTAGATCTCTGCTTTCAAGCATTATTATTATTATTATTTTTTTTTTTTTTTACTGCTATTGCTAAGGCCTCATGCACACTGGACGTTTTTACAGCTGCTGTTTTTGGCATCCAGATTTTTTTTTTTTTGCAGCCAGTAAACTCTCCAGCATGCTATCCTATCTGTCCATGCACACATTGACTGTTATCAGCGTTTTCTAGCTGGGAAAAACCTCCCAGAATTTGTGGGTTTTAAGAGAAGTTTTATAGCTGTAAAAACGCTCTAGCTCTGATAAATGCAGAATAGCCGCGTTTTTAATCTTTTATCAGCGTATTTGAGCCATAAGCTTTTGTGGCAGTATAGTTTTGCTAAAAAAGCGCTAACACTACTGGCGTTTTTAGAACGTCCATTGTGCATGAGGCAATGTGCATTGTGACGGCTCCTGTTAAGGGCTTCTGGTTGTTCAGATGCCAGCTCCCAAACAATCAGTCACTCATCTCCACCTGGCTCATTCAGATGTACAGGCATACCCCCCTTTTAAAGGGGTTGTAAACCCTCATGTTTTTTTTCACCTTAATGCATCACATGCATTAAGGTGAAAAAACACCTGGCAGTCACTATTCCCCCCACCCCCGATGCGATCTTCCTTTGCCCAGGGTTCTCGGCTCTTGATTGTATAGATAGATAGAAGCGCAGCCATTGGCTCCCACTGCTGTCAATCAAATCCAATGACGCGGGGCAGGGCTGAGTCCGGCATTCGTGTCTATGGACGCAAATGCTGGACTCGGCAGCGCGCCCGCAAGGTAACCCCCTGGGAAAGCGCTTCTCCTAGGGGGTTATCTGATAAGAGCAGGAGCCGCAAGAGCCGCCGGGGGACCCCAGAAGTCTGTGTTCAGGGCCACCCTGTGCAAAACGAACTGCACAGTGGAGGTATGTATTACATGTTTGTCATTTAAAAAAAAAAAAAAGTGAACCTTTACGATAACATTAAGTACACAATGGGACCAGAGCATGTATGTAAAAGGAAAATGTACTTAAAGTGAATCAATACCTTTTTTCACTTCTGGGGGGTCAGGGGTTGTAGTAGTAGTAGGATCAGGGCCTATAGCGGAGGGCCATGGGCTGCAGTGGGAGGGTCAGGGAGTAAAGTTTATAGTACTGTACAGTAATCCACTTACGTCTTAGGTGGCATCTCTTGGCTGGAGGGCAACTCCGGGGTGGCTGGCGGGACTTTGCCTCTTCACTTGCGACAACTTCCAGGCTATGCTGCGTGGGAATGTTTGTACTTGCGTGCCACTTTACTGTACTTAAAGCGGGGTATGCCTGTACCTTACAGATTAATGTAAACAAAGGGACTGGACAGTGTTTGAAGAAATGGCATGCCAGTCCTGACCAATTATGTCACCTGCAAGACCCCACCTCTTTGTATACCTTAGCAGCAGAGACTTGGAGATGTCATTCAGCACAAGGGACGAAACGGGGGTTTGGACATGTTGGTGGGTGTCTTTTTTTTTTTCTTTTTTTTTTTTTCTTTTGGGATTATACCAGAGCAAATATTGATCTGTCAATTGAGGTGCATCCCTCTGTCAAGCTTTGATGAGCTTGCAGTGCTGGTGGTAGTTTTATCACTTCAAGTAGTCTCGCAATTCAAAGTACTAACAATAACTTACAAAGCCATCCACAACTCTGCCCTGAACTACATCACTAGTCTGATCTCAAAATATCAACCAAGTATTAGCGGTACTCATGGGCCTTGAGCAGGAATATCTGCTCAAACAAATGCAATTTATTCTGTCCCAGAAAGAGTAGACGCCTCATATTTGGACACCTAAGACCCATGAGTGCCTCCTACTTTTTACATGATTGTCTGCCAGTGGTGGCCAAAGGGGATTCCTTTAAAGGCCGGATACCCACTATGAGAAAATTGGGCAAACGATCGTCGTATTTTCCATGCTTTACAACAAGTCTGAAACAGCCTCAAGGAAATGTATGAAAATTCTCAAACGACAAAAGCTTTTTTTTTTTTTTTTTGTTTTCTGATCATGTGCAGTCTTTCGTTTTTTGATTTTTCTGGTACAAAAATCGTATGAAAACTGCATGTTGAATGAAAAGCATTTTTGTTCTGTTCACATATGAGAAATTTTGGAGTTTGTTCCTTCGGAAATTTTGCTTTGCAAAGTCTGAATTGGATGTCGAACGTTGCGCACACATTAGAGCTGCACAATTAATCGTTAAAGAATCAGATTCCATTCCCCCCCCCCCTTCGTGATCTTAACAATGCATTTTCCCGATTCTATGCAGAGTTCTCTGCTCACAGTTGTCTAAAAAATCAAACAAAAAATAAAAAACAAGGCTGCCTGCCAAGTTTATGACAACATCGCTTAGACAGAGATAAGGAAAAACATTGTTAGCACTTTGTCCTTTTTAGATCAAAGGAATGAACTTCGGTCTGTAAATGAGGGAAGTTTAGCCACTAAAAAGACTAAACCTTTTACTGACACTTGTTTAAAATCAGTATTTTTTGCCTGAAAATTACTTGGTACCCCCCAAACATCAACACTCCTCCTCCTCTTCCTCCTTCTTCGGAAAAAAAAACACACTTTTTATTGAAATAATAATAAACTAAACAGTAAAGTTAGCCTTTTTTTTGTATAATGTTACGCCGTGAGAATTGTGATCTTTATTCCAAGCAAAAAAAAATTGTGATTCTCATTTTGGCCAGAATTGTGCAGCTCTAGCACACACTATACAAATATTGAACGATTGTGCCTCGTATGGAATTTTTCTTCTGATTGTCTCATTGTGTACCCCCCTTATACATGTAAATGTTGCACAAACATTAAATGCATATGGACAACCAAAATAATGGATTTTGGCTCCCTAAAAGATCCTGTGTTTTTGAATGCTTGTCTGAATGACAATAAATGGTTGACACAAAAGGGTTGATTTACTAAAGGCAAATCTACTCTGCACTACAAGTGCACTTTCAAGTGCACTCACTGTAGATCTGAGGGGAAGCTCTGGAATGAGGGGAAGCTCTGCTGATCTTATCATCCAATCATGTGCAGGCTAAATTGCTGATTTTTATTTTCCTTGCATGTCCCCCTCAGATCTACAGCATCTGCACTTCCAAGTGCAAAGTGGATTTGCCTTTAGTAAATAACCCCCAAAGTGTAAGTGGAAGCAGAAACCCATTGTAGCTGTGAAAACTCTATTCACATTTGGTCTCTGTAACACATGTATGAAAATGTATGCATATGGTATTCATGGGATGAAAAACTTTCATTCAAATAGCTGTCTTTCAATGTTTAGCTGCAGTTTTCTAAAAGAGCCTGTCAGCAGCTTAGATCTACATAATTGTGTCTGCATACTCTGCGCTTGTTCAGCTTTCAAGCTCTCCAGAACTCCTCTGAAGTGTTGCAGCAGCTTTACATCGATTGTAACATTATCAGCATTTCTGAAATTTCTGATTTTTCCATGTTCAATGTTTACATAAACACAAGTTGTGTGCTGCAAACACACGTAGCAATGTGCAATGTTAATGAAAGGAATCAAATGGGTATAAGAAATTTTGATTCTGATAAAGAAGCCCCATGCTCCAGGTTGTTCAGTGGAATTGGTTAAAATTAGCTAAATGAGTTTGTACATCTCCCATTTCTATAATATACCAGAACATTTTGGTATCCTCACTCTGCTTGTTTTAGTTATAGTAGTAGAAGTGGTATGAAAATGGAGCTGATATTACAGGAGTTTTAAAGGCAAAGTTCACCTTGAATAAATGCACCTGGGTTTTGCAGGTAAAAATGTTTTGTCTGGAGCCTGCAGAGCATTTCACCCGTGATCAGCAGATACTCGGTATAATGTCAGACTCCTCCATAATATCAAAATAGTTGTCTGCCCGTGCCTTCGATATGGGCAGACAGTTACCGGAGAGCAGTAAGATCAATGAACTATGAGGGTACTCACCAGTGCCATCATAGTTCATGGAGGACTACAAGCTGTCTGCAGCAGTGGCAGAATAGTATTGGTAGTTCAGTCATTCACAGATTGCTCTATTTACATTGTGACAGCGGGTGTTGGGAGAAGATCCCCTGCCCACTGTCACAGCAGGGGATCAGAGGGGCGCAGGCAGGTGCTTTTTGGTTACATTTTACTTTTACGCTCCTATGAGTTTAACATTTTGCTAAAGGTGAACTTGATTTTTAAAGCAAAGTAAGGTATATTTTTACTTTTAAAAGAGATTCACTCGCGACCACTTTCTCTTGCTTTTTAATCCATGATTGTGTTAAACATGGCTTCTTAAACTTTTTTCCCATTTTTGGATGGGTTACAACTGTCAGGTGTGGTGTTTTTTTTTTTTTTTTTTTTTCCCATCTGTGTCCAATTGGTGAGATTTGTAAATAAGAAACCTATGCCATAGTCTCTAATCCAATAATAAAATAGGCTTTAGAGCTACTGTATCCAACACAAAACTTGTGTAGCATACAAATATATCATAAATAACATCCAAAGTATATAAACCACGTACCTCATTCTGCTGAAAGGGTTAGGCTATACCTGTTTTTTTTTGTTCTTCTCATTCAGGAAGATGCATTCCAGTGAATCCCCACTCCCTTTCCATATAATTACCACATCATTTATGAGTGAGGATTTACTGGAATGCTTCCTGAATGAGATGACCAGGTGGATTATACCGTGTATATTATCAAAAGGAAAACTGGCCCAAAATAGTGTGTGTGTGTTTTAGAATATATATTTTATATTTCTATTTATTTCTTGCTATAACCTTTCTACCGAAGAACAACCCAAAATAAATTAACCTGATTGCAGCGATGCCACATATGTGTATGTTATTTGTACCCTTATGCCACGTACACACGATCGGAATTTCTGTCAAAAAAACTTGGATGGTTTCTCCGACGGAATTCCACTCAAGGTTGCCTTGCATACACACGGTCACAAGTTCTCTGAACTTTCGACCACCAAGAACGCGGTGACGTAAAAAACGACGAGCCGAGAAAATTAAGTTCAATGCTTCCAAGCATGCGTCGTTTTTTGCGCGTCCAAATTGCATACAGATGATCGCATTTTCGGATAGGAACTTTTCCCGACTGAAAAATAGAGAACCTGCTCTCAGTCTTTTGCTGGTGGGGAATTCCACCAGCAAAAGACCGACCGAGCATACACACGGTTGCATTTTCCGACAAAAAGCGCTCATTGGAGTTTTGCTGGTGGCATTTCCGATCGTGTGTACGGGGCATAAGTACAGCCCAGCAACAGTAGTGCACATTTTTGCTTTTTTTATATCCTCCCTAAAACACTGACACTGGTACTAATTAAAAAAACAAAAACTACCTGAGCTATTTAAAAGTGTGTGTGTGTGTGTATATATATATATATATATATATATATATATATATATATATATATATATATATATATATATATATATATATATATATATATATATAAAATTTATTAGCTCAGGTAGTTTTTGTTTTTTATATATATATATATTATATTATATAATATAATTTTTTATTTTTTTTCTTTTCCCCTCTCCAAGGACGGAGCGACATACAATGTATCTCTTTCCTCCATTCACAGACATAGAAAACACAGGGTTGGGCTTCACAGTGACTGATCCAATCACAAGTATTAGGTGACCCGGCATCAGGAGTTCTGAGTCCAGATCATTAGTATGGGGCCCAGTGCTCTCGGTGAGCCCCCAGTCTCTGCTGGTAGTGCTGCCCGGCCCCATGGGAAAAAAAGCCCTGTTCAATGGGGCCACATATTTGCGTAAGCTTAGTGCCAAGGGGTTAAAGACACTGAGCATGTGTTTTCATTCCCTTGGAAATTGAAGCACGTGACAATTTGGAGGCTTTTTCAATGTACCGTACTTAATTTCGGATGTGCTTTGTTTATTATGCACTTCGATGGACTTTTATGTTGACATTGTAGTTTACATATTTTTAATTGCCCCGGTGGTTTATATACTTTTGGATGTTTGCACGCATAGAGCTTTTTGATATATTCATTGGGGAGATTTACTTTTTTACTTCCTGTCCCATAGCCAGGAACAGGAAGTTAGAGGAAATATCTACTAGTGTCCCCATTAGAAGATTTCCCCTCTATTACTTTTCTGGGGACAACCTAAAATTTGGGATATTCTTTTACTTCCAATGATGATCACCATAAATGGAACAAATAATCTCCCTAATGGGGGCACAGACAGCAATAAATATTAGCATATACCCCAAGCTCCACCATAGGAGAAGCAATCTGATTCTTAATGTTCAACAACATGATGCCACTTACACTGTACCTAACCAGGTGACTGGAGAAGACTGTTTTTATTGCTATGTCCTGAAGTGACCAAGCCATGATGTTGGGGCCTAGAATTCTTTCAAGCCACACTGTAGGTTTAACACCTTTTTTATGTAGGCTTGGTGTACATTGCACCCTTTCAGTACCCATGTTTGTTTGGGACAGTGTGTAATTTTGGGGTGATGGCAACGCTGCCTAAGTTACCTCTTTATATTGTGACATGTATTGCCGTACACATACATACTATTATCTGGGTCTCTTTTGTGGATATTGTGATATACGGTATTTGTTTTAACATATTATGGTAAATATTTTTGTTTGAATAAAGAAGGTTTTCTAAAGGGTGGAGCTCCAGGTCTTCATTGATTTGGTGATTTTTTTTAAATTTTTTTTTTGATGGTATATACACATTTAGTCCATATAAATCCACAAGCAGGTTGTTTTGTGATTTGTAAGTAAAAGTGCTCTTGTCCCCCAGACTAAATACACAGTTACTCCCTATAGTGCAAGGGGGGACTTTTTAGTTTTCCGGAGATCAACTCTAAACACTTAAGGACCGAGGCCTCTTTTTTTTTTTTTTAGATGTGTTGTTTACAAGTTAAAAACAGTCTTTTTTGCTAGAAAATTAAGTGGTTAAAAGCCCCAAACATTATACATTTTTTTTTAAACACCCTAGAGAATAAAATGGCAGTCGTTGCAATACTTTGTCACACCGCATTTGCGCAGCGGTCTTACAAGCGCACTTTTTTTGGAAAAAATACACTCTTTTGAATTAAAAATAAGACAACGGTAACGTTGGCCCAATTTTTTATATATACCGTATATACTCGAGTATAAGTCGAATTTTTCAGCACATTTTTTTGTGCTGAAAGTGCCCCCCTCGACTTATACTCGAGTCAAGCACTTTTCTGCAGCAAAAAATGTCATTTTCCGAACCGACTTTGGGGCCCCGTATCTCAGGGCCACTTGGTGCTAGGAACCCCAAATTTGGTGTGCAAACCCAGTGGAACTGGTACAATAACATATCCAAAGCTGGGGTTCCTAGCACCAAGTGTCCCTGAGATACGGGGCCCCAAAACCGGTTCGGAAAATGTCATTCTCTGCTGCAGAAAAGTGCTTGACATTTTCTGAACCGATTTTGGGGCCCCATATCTCAGGGCCACTTGGTACTAGGAACCCCAAATTTGGTGTGCAAACCCAGTGGAACTGGTACAATAACATATCCAAAGCTGGGGTTCCTAGCACCAAGTGGCCCTGAGATACGGGGCCCCAAAACCGGTTCGGAAAATGTCATTCTCTGCTGCAGAAAAGTGCTTGACATTTTCTGAACTGATTTTTGGGGCCCTGTATCTCGGGGCCACTTGGAGCTAGAAACCCCAGCTTTGAAAATTTTATGGTGCTAGTTCCCCTGGGTTTGCACACCAAATTTGGGGTTCCTAGCACTAAGTGGCCCCGAGATACGGGGCCCCAAATTCGGTCAACTGTGTCCATCTGCAGCAATGTCATTTCGGGACCCTTTGGGTTCAGAGACCCCCAATTTTGGCTGCAGCTAGGTGGCATCTAGGAACCCTTAACTACCGAGTTTGAAGTTCAGGGGACCTATGGCTGCAAATGCGCACAGTGAGGCATGCAAATGGGCACAGTGATGCTGCAAATGGGCATTGTTGACCCTCTTTTCCACTTACAGTAGCTGTGCATTTCTCAACCTCGTCTTATACTCGGGTCAATAAGTTTTTCCCATTTTTTTTTTGTGGTAAATTAGGGCCTCGACTTATACTCGAAACGACTTATACTCGAGTATATACGGTATTGTGAAAGCTAATGTTACGCTGAGCAAATTGATACCCAACATGTCACGCTTCAAAATTGCACCCGCTCGTGGAATGGCGACAAACTTTTATCTTTAATCTCCATAGGCGAGGTTTAAAAAATTCTACAGGTTGCATGTTTTGAGTTACAGAGGAGGTCTAGGGCTAGAATTATTGCTCTCGTTCTACCGATCGCGGCGATATCTCACTTGTGTGGTTTGAACACAGTTTTCATATGCGGGCGCTACTCACGTATGCGTTCGCTTTTGCACGCGAGCTTGGCCGGGCAGGGTGCCTTTTTAAAAAAAAAATTTATTTTTTTTTTATTTTTGATTTTTACACTGTTTAAAAAAAAAAAAAGTCACTTTTATTCCCATTACAAGGAATGTAAACATCCCTTGTAATAGAAAAAAAGCACGACAGAACCTCTTTAATATGAGATCTGGGGTCAAAAAGATACTACACAAATTTACACTAAAATGCAATAACAAAAAAAAATTGTCATTTAAAAAGATGATTTAAAAAAAATGGCCCTTTTAAGACCTGTCACTCGTCTCCATGCACAACAAGTGAGAGGACTGGATCGCCTCTGCCGCTGCCAACGGCTCCGGTAAGTGGTGGAGGGCACCGGAGTGTGGCGACAGGGGGGGCGCTCTCTCCCGCCGCCGATTAAAAGTGATATCGTGCCGAATCCGCCGCAGAGACCACTTTTATTTTGTAGCCTGCCGAGCACAGGGTCACCAGGGTTTTGGCAGCTATCTACTGCCATAACGATATCCGTCCTTAAAGTGAGGACATATATCGGCGGTTGGCAAGTGGCTAAAGAAACCTGTACTAAGACCCCCTGTTCACATCAGTGCTACTTGTCATGCGAGTTAGATGCGTGCGGTCGTACCCCATTGCCAGCAATGGAACTGTTCATATCACCACGACTCATGTCGCAGCGATTTATGAAAAGGTCCCTGCGCTAGTTTTTACTGATATTTCATTGTGACTTGCATAGCTTTAGTCACAAGCCACAATGAAATTGGCCGTGCAAATTGCACTGAAGTAGCTCAATTTCAAAGCTGCACTGGTGTGAACAGAGGCTTAGTATGGAGGCAACCATTGCTTACCTTTTTACTTTTAAAAAGGCTTGTTGCCTTTTAATTTTTATATTTTAAAGCAAAGTGAAAAGTGCTATTCGCACTCATAGCAACAGCTAACATTTTATGTAGGAATAACATTTTTATTGCTCCCCTTTATCCCAGGTAGGATATTACCGTGCCATCTTCCCTATTTAATAAAAGAATAAAGTTCAGATTATAGCAGTCAGAAATTGTATTAGAACAAAAAGCTCCAAAATATTGATGTTTTTGGGAATTACATTTGAAATAAAATGTACGCATCGTTGCACTCTGTTTTTCCCTGTGGGGTATATTCAGGTTTAAAATTTCTGTTTTGGAAGGGTTTGTTCCGAAGTGTATCTGTCAAAATCCATGAACTCGAAGGAATGTAAGGTTTTGTAATGAATAAAGCATTGTCGGCATATGCCACAATCTTGTAATTGTCTGTAACAACACAACTTAGAATGGGCCTTCTCCATTCACCTTCTGCCCCCTCTTCTCACAGAATTGGATATTTTTTATTTTTAGGAGGGTGGGGGACAATGGTAAACCTTTCTTGGGACACCCCTGGTTTCTCACCTTGACAGGAAAGACAATTACAGTACTGCAGCCCCCTGGGATACCTATAGTTTTTGACAGGTGTAAATGCTCTAAAATAAGAATGCGTTCAGAAATATATATTTTTAATTTTTACCAATTTACAAAATGCTTCTCCTATGGTGGAGCTTGGGGTATATGCAAATCATTGTTTGGTGTGACTACCTTTTTGACTTCAAAGCAGCATCACTTGCACACAGTTTTTGAAGGCACTTGGCAGGTAGGTTGTTCCATCTTGGAGAACCAATCTTCTATGGATGTAGACTGCCTCTAATCCAGACAGATTCAATGATGTTAAGGTCAGGGCTCTGTGGGGGGGTTAAACCGTCAATTCCAGGATTCCTTCTTCATTAAACTGAAGATAGTTCATAACCACTTGCCATGTGATTCTGCATTTCTGGGTAGGGGTGCGTGCCCCGACTGGTTGTGCTGTGATTCGTCACAGCACATGTTGATCACCGGGTCCTGGCCATCGATTGACCGCCAGCACAGAACTGTGTTCAGTGACTGGATCTATTTTTTTTTTTTCCATGCCTTGTAAAAGCAGGGAATGAAAACGACTAGATCCCCAGTGAAAGCAGCACATATTTAACCACTTGATCGCCATAGATGTTAATCCCTTCCTGCTCTGTGTCATTAGTACAGTGACAGTGCATATTGGCACTGATCACAGTAAAAATGCCACTGGTGATGTCAGTGGAAGTTAGTTCCCACAAAGTTTCAGATTGCCCACTGTCCCGCTTAGGGCTGGGGGAAAAAATCAATTTGAATCTTGAATCGAGTTGAGAGGTCAAATTGATTTTTTTTTTTTTTTTTTTTTCACCCGGACCGGCTGGAGGCCGCAGCTTTGGCCTAGTCCGCTAGGCCGAAGCCGCGGCCTTTGCCTAAAAACTCCTGCCCGCAGCTCCTCATGACCAGCGCAGTGCCCATCAAAAAAAAAAAAAAAACTATTCGAATCGTAAATCGAGTGTTTGTGTGTTTTTTTTTTTTTTTTTTTTTTTTTTTTTTTTGGGGGAGAAAATCGCCCAGCTCTAGTCCCGCTATAGGTCACTGATCACTGCCATTACTATTATAAAAAAATAAACATATTCCTGTGTGTGTGTGTGTTTATTTTATATTATATTCTATTTTATTCTTTGCTATTCCATTATATTATATATATCATAGTTTGTAGACGCTATAACTTTCACGCAAACCAATCAATATGCACTTTATTGGGATTTTTTTTTTTTTTTTTTTTTTATCAGAGAGATGTGGGAAAAATGCATTTTGGCCAAAATTTATTAAGAGATTTGATTGAATGCAGCCCAAACTTGCAAGAAAACTCCACCGTGTTTCACTGTTGGCTGTAGACTCATTGTTGTACCACTCTCCAGGCTGCTTAAAAAGACGTTTAAAGCTGCGTTTTGCGCACATTTTTTAATCGCGTTGAGCGTTAATGGTTTCCACTGGCCAGAATATGAATTTATGGCAACTACTGGAATAAATGCTCAAGCATTTAAACGTGACTAGTGTTTAGGCATGTTTAGATACGTTTTACATGCATTAGGTGCTTCAAGTGTTTTTTTTTCTGCACAAAGGCTCCTCTCCTGAATGCGCTCGCTGGTGTTTGTTTTATTTTGCCTGTAAATGCTTCTCTATTAATCTGCCTATATGCATGGATTCATCTGCTAACACAGAGGTGCTTTTACAGGCTGAAAAAAAGTTGTCAAACACCTGTAGAAGTGGTGGTTTTCAAAGGCCGGTGTGCACGAGCCTTAACTTTTATGGAATTCAACCCCTTTGCTGACCCTCTACACTACACAGAGGAGGCAATGTAACAGCATCTCAATTGTGATGTAAAAACAGTGGGCAACCTGAATGGAGGGGGCAGTTCACTTTCTCACACATAGGAAATCCTTTTTATTCATATGACATCCAGGGTACATGCACTACATTTTCCGTTGTGTTAAGTTGAAGAATGCCTTAAAGCTACTTTGATCATTTTTATAATCTAATTGTGGAACAAATTTTGGGAAGCAGCCAGTGAGTTTTATCCGTTTTTTTAATTGATTCAGGCTGTTGCTGCCAATAGTATGCTTGTCAGACTCTGACTTGATTATACTGCTATGAAATAAATGTAAAACAGCATTTTTAAAATAGAGGATATCCTCCAGAGTACTATAATATAAACTGGTGCCAAAGAATAGACAAAAGTCAAAAGTGAATCTGTTTTTTAACCATTTGACCTAACATACAGCCAATGTCTTTAACTACTTCATCTTCAGAAGATTTAGCCTCCTTTCCTGACCAGGCCATTTTATATGTCACTGCGTTACTTTAACTGACAATTGTGCGACACTGTACCCAAACAAAATGTACTTTTTTTCCCACAAATAGAGCTTTCTTTTGGTGACATTTGATCACCTCTGCGTGTTTTTTTTTTTTTTTTTTTTATTTTTTTTAATTTTTTTTTTTTGTGCTATAAACAAAAAACAAACCATTTGGAAAAAAAATTAAAATTTTTTACTTTCTGCTATAAAAACTATCCAATAAAAAAATTCTGATTTCTTCATCAGTTTAGGCCTATATGTATTCTGCTCCATATTTTCGGTTAGAAAAACCCAAATAGGCGTATATTGGTTTGTGAAAAAGTTGTAGCGTCTACAAACTATGGGATATATTTTTTTTTTCTAGTAATGATGGCAAACAGCGACTTATAGTGGGATTTTGATACTGCGGCAGACGTTCTGACACTTGACACTTTTTGGGGACCAGGGACACTAATACAATGAAAAGTGTTTTAAAAAAAATGCACGGTCACTGTACTAATGACTGGAAAGGGGTTAACATCAGTCGCGATCAAAGGGTTAACTGTGTGCCTAGCCTGTGTTTCCCTTTGCAGGAACACTGGAACATGCCTTCCCTACTGACAGAACAGCAATCTGCCTAATTTACATAGGCAGCCCACTTTTCTGCCTCTGTACCAAATGATAGGCGGGTGCCGGCAGACATCGAGTCTGCAGTACCCCCTGATCGGCTCCCGCTGTCTATAAGCATGTGTGCCCCCTACCCAGGAAGAGCTCACACACACACACACACACACACACACACACACACACACACACACACACACACACTTATATTTACAATACATTTTTAAGTGCAGCAATCCTTTGGACTTTTCTTGTTTTTATATGATCAGTGGGAGGATCAGATTGCGCTGATTACAGACTGGGTGGGGCTTTCCTCAACTTCAGTGTGTGTGATGCGGCACACAGCTAACGCCCTGTAGCAGTTAGCTCAGGTTCACATTGAGGGCGTATTCAGCTAAACTCGCACAATTTCAAACCGGCAATGCAGTCCGACTTCGGGGGCGATTTGACAGACATCTGTGCGGCTTCATGCACAGATGTCTATTCAAATCCCCCCCCCCCCGAAGTCACCAAAATTAGTACAGGAACTACTTTTGGGAATCGGTGTGGTGTCGCAAAGTCGGCAATAGCCGTTGATTTGACATGTGAACGTGGGCTAAAACCGCTATGGGGCGGGAACAGCAATTGGTTAAAACAAGAATTATTTTTAAATTGCAATTTTAATAAAATGTATTAAACTGAAAATTCTTCTGGACCTAAGAATGAATGTACTGTCAAACTCCCCTTTTTGCCCTTGTTTTGTGTATCTGGTTACTGATCAGAACGCACCTGCTAGCATTTATGTTGCAAGGAGTTTCTGAAACCATGGTCTGGATGATAGAAACATGCCCTTCATGACTAATGTCATCTATATAGATTATTTCTGCTGTGTAATTCTAAGACCTGGTATGACATTTATAAAAAAAATAACCATCTTTTTACATGGGATTTTTTTTTTTTTGATTTTGTAGATCTCCTTGATGCCTTAGTATGCTTTTTTATACTTTGTGCATTTTCATATTATCTGCATTGTTAAGGGTTTATTGTAAACCTGTCAAATGCAAGGTAAGCACTTGAGTGCCAGGAGGGCACTTTGACCTAAGGTAATTTTTGCCTCTTGATGGAAAATTGTTTGTAGTCTAGCATCTTGAATTACATTTTATTGTGTTAGGTGCAGCTGAAACAAAAGGTTGTGTTCAGAAGAACAAACTGATCCTAATTGGTATGGTTATTTTTACTGTAAATTTTAAGTGGCTATATGTCAGTGTTTTTTTTTTTTTTTTTTTTTTTTAATAGGTTTTAGCTGTACAAAGGGAGAAAAGCCATTTTTTATCAATTCGCCAGCAACAGATTTTAATGTGTTACTGTGCAAATGTCCCCTGAGTTTGACAGTATGAAGGACTGTCATAAGACGAAGTAGAATTATTCATTGTTGCCTTTAAGGCACAGAATCATTTTGTGTAACTGGCTGCCAGTCCTAATGTGCTCAAGTGGGACTTTATGCTGTTTTCTTTGCCAAACATGCTGTTTGGATCAAGCATCCAGGTCCCTCTACTTCCTCCCATCAAAGTTTTAGGAGCATGGCTTCAAAGGCAGCTTCCTACTATTGCCTACTCCCAATGGAAATTTCATCTCTTCAGTCTACATCATTTTGCTAGCTATGGGATGGGGGCTTCTATATACAGAATAAAATTCTATAAATGCTTTGAGAGGATGCAAGTCATCTGCACCTTGTACATCACTGCCTTCTGCACTAGTCATTTGATTTTTGGAGAGGTTTCACTTTATAAGGCACATTCCTATTAACCAGGATCACTTCCAGGATTGGGTTTGTGTCCTAGTTTATGCTGACAGGCAGAATGCTTGTGTTATTTGGTTTACAATAAAAGAAACATTTATTTCTATTTTGCTATGTTTTGTAGAAAATTTAATGGACAAAGCTCAGTTTCTACCATATCTGGCTGCTTTCACATTTTCTAAGGAAGCTTCCTTGTTTTCATTGCAGGTAGTTGTATATTGTAATATTTACTGTAAATTGTACTTTTTTTTTTTTTTTTTTTCATTATATACACACACAGTATTTTCCTTTTTGCGTAAAAAGGCAGGGCAGGAGATATACGCTGTATCCTTCTTTGATGACCCGCCATACTCTTGTTAATAGTTTGTGTATGCTTATAGTAAAACTTTAAAAATGAAACTTTTTAATGTTTCCTACCCAGGGTTTTCAGATTTTGGGCCTGTATGTTTTCGCACACATTCATTTCAATGGGCTGCTAAAGACATTGGAATTCAGAAAGTATTTCAAACACTACCAGAATACATGGCACCCGCACGGTACTGCGGTAGCATGTAATTTGGTGCCTGCAAGCGCAGCACGTTTGCAAGAGGCGTTGGTGTGCCAGTAATATCTCATTGGCACCCGGATGCTCTCGTAAGGGCAGCACGTTCACCTGCAATGCAGGAAACACGCATAGAATGCGCCTTTCCCGCACCACGATTTTGTGTGAACTGTGTTTTTAGTACTGAAGCTGGAAAAAGCAGCTTTTATTTTTCTAAAGATGCCAGTCTGCTTATAAGGTAAAAATAAATTATATAAAGTTGTTTCCATCCAAATTAGAACAGTTCCAAAGGGATGATTGTGTGACACATGATAGACCAGCCTTTCTCAACCAAGGTTCCTCCAGAGGTTGCTAGGGGTTCCTTGAGCAATTTCTGCTTCTCCAATATGTAGCCACTGCCAGCATATTTTCTTAGCCATCAGTAAGGGGAGCATTCTTGCCACTGACCACCACACAGTTGTACTGTGAGTGTTAGATATAGTATTTATTGGCAAGGGGTTCCCTTGGACCTGAAAATTACTTTAAGAAAAGTAAAGATTGAAAAAGTCTG
Source organism: Lithobates septentrionalis (assembly GCA_037952835.1). Taxonomy (NCBI): domain Eukaryota; kingdom Metazoa; phylum Chordata; class Amphibia; order Anura; family Ranidae; genus Lithobates; species Lithobates septentrionalis. The sequence goes on from JBBDGP010000989.1 coordinate 146,184, forward strand.
CCATAGACCTTGCAAGGAAATGCCCCTTCAGGAAAACTGGCTTTACACCTATGCATTGCAGTAACCCTTAAATACACCTTAAGGGCCCGTTCACACATAGTGAAGACATGTGTCTCCAGTGCAGGGCTGTCCTTTTTACCAGCACAGGAATGCACCAGTGTCCATTCATACTCTTGGGACATGCGGCTGCACAGGCACAGCTGCTGTGTCCTAATATGCGGGTGTGGGTCCCCTGTACACATGTCTGCGTCCTGTGTGAATGGTGCCCAACATGTTTCAGCACACCACAACACACAGATGGGGGGGGGGGGGGAATAACTGGGTGTATAAAATAAACTATTGTATCTTTTTAAAATTCAAGCAGAGTAAATATGTCAACTTGATGTTTCTTCGATCCCCTATGCTGGGGCACTAAGAGTGAGGGGCAGGACTGAGAGCTGGACAGGATCAGGTGTGCTGCAATAAAATGTATTGACAAGGAACATGATAGGAAGAAAGGGAAGATCTCATTAGTCTGCTGTTTTTTACTTCAGCAGGCTGGGGAAGAAGACACCACTGTGTGTTGGTACTACAGCCTTACACTGTAACAAAAACTGACTAGCTGCATGCTTATCTTGGGTCAAACAACTCCACCAGAATTCTGGTCAGTTCCTGCTTTGCTTTAGGCTGGGTTTACACTGCCGTGCAGAGCGGCTCGCAGCAGGGGTCCAGTGCGTCCCTGTTCACTGTTGCAGTCTGAATTTTTGGCTGAATTCGGACCTGAAACGGACAAGACACACAGGACTCCTGTGCAATTTGCTCCTCAGCCGTCCTGGGGATGTTTAACCGTCTCCATTGAGAGCCGGTCACAGTCTCCTGACATGCAAATTAGATGCGGAGAAACCCACATCCAATTCGCAATAGTGTGAACGCAGCCTAAATGTTCAACACCATTTAATCCAGTTTTTGTTCTCTACGATCAGTGGTCATCAACCCTGTCCTCAAGACCCACTAACAGGCCAGGTTTTATGTATTATTTTGGGGACATGCAGACTAGAATACTGCAATCACTGAGCAGCAAATGATATCACCTGTGATGTATTTCAGTTATCTTGCAAACCTGGCTTGTTAGTGGGCCCTGAGGACAGGGTTGATGACCACTGTTCTACGTATGAACCCTCTTAGGGCTCTTTCACACGGGAGGGATCCATGATGATCCACCCCGTGAACACCTGCTTGCTCAGCGGGGATCTCTCTGCCGATCCTCGCTGAGCAGAAAGATGACAGGTCAGTCGCTGCACACTGTGCAGTGACGGACCTGTCAGAGTGCCGCTCTTCCCTATGGGGGATCGGATGATGACGTACAGTAGAGTCCTTCGTCACCCGATCCGATCACGAATGGAAAAGTAGGTTTTTCCTCCGTTACACTTTTTCGGAGTGGGTCGGATGTCGGCGGACATGTCACTGCTGACATCCGACGCTCCATAGAGGTCTATGGAGGGTCCGTTCAGGTCCGCCTAAAAAACTGACAGGCGGACCTGAACGGATCGCTCATGTGAAAGAGGCCTTAACTGTGCGCCAAGAGGCCAGTACTAGGAGCCATGCAGGCTCTATTGCATTGCACAGTGCTCTCTGTTTGACAATAGAAGTGTTCAGACAGCAGAAAAGTGCAGTAGTGATCTTATTAGTGTGCTAATATGCCTTCAATGTCCTCTCCTATGCTGGGATGATTCCTAGACAGAGCTGTGTTACTGATTTGCAGTACTAGAACCTGGCTTAGTTATTTGCAATAGCCACGCTGTTTCTGTGCTCCATTAAACAGCTACCACCTTTTGAGAGAATAGTGGCCACAAATGGTTTTCAGTCCTCTACAGGTGTACGAAGAATGAAACGTACCTGTCCATGTTGTATGTACAGTGTGTATGTATATATGGAGAGGGGGATGGAGAGGGGCAGAGAGATGTAGGTGTAGAGATCTGTGTGTGCTGTCCCCAGAAAACCCCCCATGATTGTGTGCCCTAGCTGCTGCTTTTTTTTGTCAGTTTCATTTTTGATGAGGTTACATCTTCCCTTTATAGACTGTGCTATCAGCCTGTTCTCTGTAGCTTTGCTATCTTCGGCGTTCAGAGTTTCCTGTTGTTTACCATATTTCCTGTTCATCTGGCCTTCCAACATCCCCTTTTCTGGTGTTTTTTTTGTTGGTCAGACTTGGGCCTTTCCCTTTCCTTTCACCTTTTTGGCTTTCCACAGAAAAAATATTATGACAAGCCAAATCTTTGTCAGTTTTGTATTTTATCATTAGCACATTTTTGTTGACTAAGCATGCTGTGAATGTGTGAGCCATGAACATTATGGGAATGTTTGTCATAACAATATTGTAATCGAAAAGAATCTTGCAATATCTTGTAGGCCGCAAAATGCATTTGTACCCTTGTCAGCCTTGGAGAACAATTTTTTTTTTTTTTTTCTCCACTGAAACTGGATTGATAGAATTTTGCCACAGTTTTGCAGACTGGGGTTGATTTACTAAAAACTGGAGAGTGCAAAATCTGGTGCAGCTGTGCGTGGTAGCCAATCGGCTTCTAACCTCGGCTTGTTCAATTAAGCTGTGACAAAAAAAAGGAAGCCGATTTGGTTGCTGTGCAGCGAGTTTTGAAACTGGTAAGTATAAAGTGTCCTCTTACAGAAGCGTGTTTCTTTTCTTTCTTCCTTCCCCTTATTCTCAGTCACTTAACTATAATAAAAAAAAAACGGTTCTAAGGACATCACCGTTTGTATTACCTTGATGTTATTGTCCTGTCATTGATGATCAGATCTCTCCTTGATTTATTTAAGAATAGTGTTTACCTCGTGCTCACTGTAAAGTGAGTGTGATGGAATATTAAATACTTGTATTGTTGGTAAAGCTACTGCATAAGCCATTTGTGTGCCTGTTTCATTTGCACATATGGGTAATTGACGTACTTGCAGATTTGCTGATACTGCACAGAAGGTTTCAGCACCATCTTCTGCAGCTACGCTTGCAATATTCGTTTTCTATGGGCTGCCTAATATTTTACAGTAAGGCAACCCATGCCTTGTTACAGTTTCTTTGAGGTGTAGCAATCCAGAAATGGAAGCTGAACTCCAGCCAAAATATTACAATTTAAATTAATCCAGTTATGTAGTCGTTCTGTATTCAATATACATTTAAATACAAGGGGTACAAGTACCTAAATCTTTGAGCTTTAATACCTTGGACAGCAGCAGTTACCACTGGTAGATGGAAAGCTGCAAGCCCTTAGGATCATAAATATGTTCAACACAGCTGTGCATGTTTATACTACAATTCCTCAAGTAGAGGTTTAGTGAAACAGTCTTCCAACTACCATCTGATATATCTCTGGGTACATTTATAATATTATTTTTTTTATTTTTTAGTATTTTCTATTTTTATGCTATGTGCCCAGAAAGCATTTTCTTCAAAGAAAACTGTTAAGGGAAATATGGAAGCTGTAGCTGCTGAGCTATCCCTCTGAAGAGTCTTCATGTTAGGCTGGCTCGATTGCTTTCATGCTTCAACCGCAGACCTGGAACAAGTATAAAAATGAGGATGGTTGACTTTCTGATCTGCATGCTTGTTCTGGGTAAATGATTCTGAATCTGTTAAAGTGAGGGGGGTCAGCATAACAACCTGGGAACTGTATGTTTAAAAGGTCAGCAATGGCAGCCCCTGTTTCCCTTTGAACAATGTTGCCAAAAGTAACGCAATACAAATAGCCGATTTAAAAGAAAATGAAACCTAATTTCGCTGCAGTGTTCACCTTCTTCAATCCAGAGATCCGGTACATTTTTCTGCCACTAGATTTCCCAGTGTGATCACCAGCACCATTAAGCCACTACCTCTGGGCCCAGGTCAACCTGGACTTACCCCAGTCTGTCATAGGGAAACCGTACAGTTTAGTAGGCTCATCTGTCATTCTGCTTTCTCTTCCTATCAACATGATATTTTTTTTTCAGCACATGAACTGACTGGATCCTTGTATTGCCTCCTTCCTTTTACGCTCCAGCCCTGCTGGTACTTGCATGTTTAAAAATAAAAAAAAACTGTAATTATGTATAAACAATTTCATAGCTGTGTTAATGTCCCTTATTATCTGCCTACAGTTCAGCTTGAATGTTAACATATTTTTCATCCACCTTTTTTAGACCTCTCCAAGTATTAAAACCTTGTGGCATTATTTACATTCATAGAACTGGTGGCTGGCAGTCTGAATGTAAGCGGGCTGTTAAACAGATTTTTTGGCAGTACAATTTAACAGCAGAGGCCTGTAATTCAGTGTGTTATAAATATGGTCCATTTCCTTACAGCTTTCTCTTCAGGCTGCCGTGAAAACACTTGTTTTTTTTCCCCATGTGCACTTGCTGCAGTTGATTGCGCAGGTTAATTTTACATCAACTGAAATGATTCTGCTTTACTTAGAAATCTTCCAAACACCACCTGCATTTACATGAAAACGACAATGCTGTCAGAATCCCATTCACAGGCTCTTCATTTCTGTCTACAGGATGCAGTTAAAAAAAAAAAAAAAAAATGAAAGCGTGCCTGTCGCTTAGCATAGTCAATATCCGTGGTGTACTGTAGACTTCTCATCTTTAACTCCTTTGACTGCGCTGCATACATGTTTATATTCTTTTTTTTTTTTTTTTTTTTTTTTTTTTTTTTTTGAGTTTTAAATACTGTTTATTGAAAAATAAATAACAGTACAAAATTATCAAACTGGCATAGACCACCAGGAATTACAAAGCAATTTAAGTTACATTAGTGTCAAGATGTACATGTACCTCCTCTTGATTCAAATACAAGAGAAGAGTGTAGACATATGAGGACTCAAGGTCAACAATCAGAATTCTATCTCCTAGTGTAAGGCTGCCAGAGATCAGGACAGGGAACCTATAGTTCGCGGGTACCAGAGCTCCTCCAGGGTCGGCCGCCCACCCCGATTGGGAACCTGCTGTACGCGGACCCACCTAGAGGGAACCCGGGAGAGCCTAATGGCCTTCTCTGAACCTGTCCTGAGCTCACGGACCGCCCATGGTTGAACAAATGAGAGCTCTAACGTTTCAAAGAAGGGATAAAAAACAGACTATGAGCCTAACTGTAACAAAATAGAAAGTATCACTTCTACAGGGGACTATCCCCAAAACTTAGAGAAGGTACCTGCTGAGTCACTATAATGTGAATTTTCCACATGTTTATATTCTATAGAAGAACATTACTTGTACATAATAAAAATCCATTAGACCAGCAGTCACTGGTCCACTTCTGCATATTCCCCGGGTTTAGGTACTGGTGTGTGTTTTTTTTTTTTAAAAATTCCTAATTATAGCTATTACAGGTACTTGTATAGCACCACTAATTTATGCAGATATATAATGTGTATGTATATGTGTATGTATGTATATATGTATATGTGTGTATGTATGTATGTATATATATATATATATATATATATATATATATATATATATATATATATATATATATATATATATATATATATATATATATATATATATTTATATTTATTATTTTTACATTCACATTAGTCCTGCTCTCAAGGAGCTTACAATCTAAGGTCCCTAACTCAGATTCATACATACACATTAAGGGTGCGCATCTTCACTGGTCTCACGATTCGATTACGATTATCTGGTCAACGATTCGATTCCGCGATGCATCACGATTACCAACGAGCTCCCACTTCCGCTTGGACCGCCTAGGCGGCCCTTCCACCCTGCAATTTTCTGGGACACATCCACATCACAGGTCCCAGAAGATTGCCTGGCTGTGCAGGACAGCGCAGTGAGACATGCGCACCCGGCTGTGAAGCTGCAAGCTGTCACAGCCGGATGCCCACAGTAGTATTGCCAGCGCCGTGGACAGGCGGGGGAGAGAATGGAGGGTTTGGGTGGCCACGTCGCTGGATTGTGGGACAGGTGAGTGTCTTTTTATTAAAAGTCACAAGATGCACTTTTGTAGCTGCTGACTTTTAATAAACAAAAAATTTACTGGAACTTTCTTTGAATTAAAAATAACCTCACTTCTTTAAAGCGGAGTTCCACCCAAAATTGGAACTTCTACTTTAAGCACTCCTCGCCCTCTGACATGCCACATTTGGCATGTAATTTTTTTTTGGGGGGGGAGTGTGTGTCCTCTTTTAGTGGGACTCCAGCGCCGTGGACAGGCAGGGGAGAGAATGGAGGGTTTGGGTGGCCACGTCGCTGGACCGTGGGACAGGCGAGTGTCTTTTTATTAAAAGTCAGCAGCTAAACTTTTTGTAGCTGCTGACTTTTAATAAACTAAAAAAACAGTTGGAACTCCGCTTTTCTAAGTGCACTAATCCGGTGCACTACAGGGTACAGGAATTCACACACACACTGCTGCTGTGAGGTCAGGAGGGATTAGAATCCACAACTGACAAACAGCCCTGTGAAGTTCCTGTACTGTCACTGTGATGGCATTTCTCTGGGCTCCCTTGTTTGCACTTTCCAGCACACTAGGAGTTAACACAGTGGAATGTGCAAACAGGGGGGGGGGGGGAGAAAGCCGGCAAATGTGTCAGCACAGAGCACGTGTAGGAGCCAGTATAAGTAAGTGTAGTAATAAAGGAGCCAGTATAAGTGTGCTAATAAATGCAGTGGTAAAAGAGCCCACCGCTGTATGTACATTTTAAAATATATGCAGCTTCATACCTCCTTTTTTAGTCTGTGCAGAACTGTATATGCTGCTCATGTGACTTGTGACTGCTCTGCTAGGTCCGGCCCGCCTGTCTCCTCTAGTCTCAGGTCTCTCCTGAAGTCAGTGGGATTTCTCAGCCCCGCCCACCGACTGTAGCTATCAGATCATAAGAGGCGGGCGGGGCTGACGTTACGAGAGACGTGAGAGGAGAGGGGGCCGGACCTGGCAGTCACATAAGCGGGATATACAGTTATATACACAGAATAAGAAATAAGGTATGAAGTTGCATATATTTAAAAAAAAAAAACATACAGCGGTGGCCACTTAATACATTACAACTCTGCATTTATTGTAAAAATCTATTTTGACAGACGCGCTCAGAGCAGAGTATACTAGTACAGTAACAATTTTATTTGGCATTTTTATTTCAACATTTTTTATTTTTTATTTTCATTTTTATTTCTATTCTATTTTCATTCTATTTCATTTTGTTTTATTTTGTTTTTATATTATATTTTTTATTTTAATTTTATTTTTATTTTTATTTCATTTTTCCATTTTTTTTTTTCATTTTTTTCTTTTTTCTTTTCATTTTTTTCATTTTTTTCATTTTTTTCATTTTTTATTTTCCTATTTTTTATTTTATATTTTCATTTTTATATTAATTTTTTCCATATTTTAGTATCATATTTTTTTCCAACATTTTTTATGATTTTTTCTTCTTTCAATAAAATTTTTTTGTACAAAACGTAACACAATAGAATAGGGGTTATACATATAATTGCATATTTTTTGGTAAATTTTTTGGAATTGTCCTGTATATTTTTGTAAAGAATGGATTTCTTTGCTGTCCCATATTTATATGGATGAACGGCTAGGGCGGAACGGGTAGAAAGTATAATAAAGTTTGAAAATGTGTAATGTGTTTGAAACATTGTAAAAGCCTCTCCAGCAGATATAGATGGGTTAGTACTCCTAAAATTTAGATACAAATTAAGAAAATGTTAAGGGGAAATAGCTATATAAGTATGGATTATGCAAAAAGGGAAAAGCCCTTAGTCAAAATGGCGATAATAGAAAGGAAGTCATAGATGGGAACATTACCTTAGTTAAAATGGCGGAATACACACTTCCGGCCACACACAGTATAAATAGAGCGGGCACCAATCAAACGGCAGCTTCCTGATGACGCATTTGATGATGCGAAACGCGTAGAGGCTGCTGGGAGAATTTTATGCATCACGTGACCGGACGAAAACGGAAACGAGGCTTGGAGCGCAAGCCGAGCGTGGAGGCCGCATACTAACACCAAGCGAACCATGCTAATAGCCACTCGTCCGTAACTGCTGGATAAGCTTCGTGCCGGCTCGAGGGCACTTTTAAATGTGAGTGATTTTAACCTTTGGAATTTTTAAAAAAAATAAATGGTTCAAACATATTGCGCTATGATCGCCTTTTGTCCCTATGCTTTCCTATGAGGAGCATTAGAACACAAGTTTTTAACCGGTGAGAAGTGGTACCTGGGTGGAGTGGTTATCCCTGAATGAACCAAAGGCGTAACCCTAGTGAAGTATCTGGTGAGTGGCCAATCTGAATGGTGGAGGGTCCCACTCAGTCACATATGAATATTGAAGCAATATAGGAGCACGTCAGTCACTTTAATGGTTACAAGACTTTGCAACATATCTGAAGGACTTTTTGTTATATGTATATGTATTGAATGGATATATGATTTATTGATCTAAAATTTTAAACTTCTGCACATGAAACATTTGTGATTGGTAGTTGATAAGCATCACAGGTGGTGGTATATTAAGGGAGTAGCGCATTCACATACACCAACTAGTATTTCTTACCCACCTAAGTGAAGGGTCTTTTTTGAATGCAGCATCCCCAACATTTAGTATGTAATATTGTTTGAGGAACTAAGATTTGTTTTTGCGCCGGTGACACGCACACAGATATGCAGCTTCATACCTCCTTTTTTAGTCTGTGCAGAACTGTATATGCTGCTCATGTGACTTGTGACTGCTCTGCTAGGTCCGGCCCGCCTGTCTCCTCTAGTCTCAGGTCTCTCCTGAAGTCAGTGGGATTTCTCAGCCCCGCCCACCGACTGTAGCTATCAGATCATAAGAGGCGGGCGGGGCTGACGTTACGAGAGACGTGAGAGGAGAGGGGGCCGGACCTGGCAGTCACATGAGCGGGATATACAGTTATATACACAGAATAAGAAATAAGGTATGAAGTTGCATATATTTAAAAAAAAAAAAAAAAAAACATACAGCGGTGGCCACTTAATACATTACAACTCTGCATTTATTGTAAAAATCTATTTTGACAGACGCGCTCAGAGCGCTCTACCGGGAGGGGCGGGGCAAGTCGGGATAACGTCACCCGACATCGATTTTTGGGGTCGCATGCATCGATGCCGCATCGGGGACCCCCGAATCGCGATGCATGGATGCAGCGATTAATTTCAGCACCCCTAATACACATACTGGGGCCAGGATAGAAAGGGGTCGATTATCTTCCAGCATGACTTTGGAGTGTGGGAAGAAACCTACGCAGGCACTGGGAGAACCTAAAGGCTACAGGCAGGTATTGGAATTCAAACTGACCACCCTAGGGCTGCTAAGCAGATGCACTAACCACTTAGACACTGTACAATTCCAAAATAAAAATCAGGCATAAGAGCTGCCTATTCCACACCATTAGGGCTTAAGCACACTGCAGCTCAAAGAAGCTGCTCCTACAGGTGTTTTGAGTTTGTTTTTTGTTTTTTTTGGGGTTTTTTTTGCGCTCTCATTTTTCTCTGCCTGCAAACTCCCATTAAAATGCGACTAACTTTGCAATGCATTGTGGCCATTTTTCCTTAAACTACATTTCTCTAAAACCGAGCTGCTAATATCCCCCCTCCATGACTTTTCCAACAAAATAAATAATGCAACCACCAATCCCTCCCCTCATGCCAGTGTAATCCTAGACTCTGACCTGTCCTTTCAGCCTCAAATTCAATCATTGTCAAAAGCTTGTGGACTTCAACTCCGTATCATCTCTAAAATTCACCCCTTTTCAAACCTTTTTGGCTTACCTCTCCATAGGCTGTCCCTTCTTCAATCTATTATGAATGCGGCTGCTAGACTTGTACACCTTACCAACTGCTCAGTGTCTGCCACCAATCCCTACACTGGCTCCCGATGGCCCAGCAAATTAAATTCAAAATACTAACCACAGCATACAAAGCCATTCATAACTCTGCCCCGAGCTACATCACCAATCTTGTCTCCAAATATCCCCCAAACCGTCCTCTCCACTCCCTCTCAAGACCTCCTACTCTCATTCTCACTCGTCTCCTCCTCCCATACTTGTTTCCAGGATTTCTCCAGAGCCTCCTCCATCCTCTGCAACTCTCTACCTCAACCTGTCAGGCTATCTCCTACTCTAGCTGCCTTCGGGTGATCCCTGAAAACTCATCTCTTCAGGGGAGCCTATGACTCCTCCAATTAATCTTTTACCACTTCCATCAGCTCATTCCGTTACAACATTTTGTACCACCTGCCCACTCTGTTAGATTGCATGCTCTTCTGAGCAGGGCCCTCTTGATCCTCTTGTAATTTTATTGTAACTGTATTGTCTCCCTTTTATATTGTAAAGCGCTGCATAAACTGTTGGCGATATATAAATCCTGTATCATAACAATAAGACATTTGGGGGTGAAAAATAAGGTGAGGGGAGAGTTTGGGGGGGGGGGGGAATCTCTTATGTTTAAAAGCGCTTCTTCAAGCTTTTAGGCAGAGAAATAAAAGCTCCAAATGCCTGTAAAAGCGCAAGCCGAAGAAAACTGATGCATCCGCCACATCTAATTTGTAAGTTGCAATATAATAATTTTTGGGTTAATACCGTTTTAAGATTGCCTATAAATACGAATAATGAAGTATTGGCAGTGTATTAACCCTTAAATTAGTTTACTGCTTGTAATTCGTCGGTTAAAAAAAAATAGATCTTTTCAATTTCTAAGCAAATCCTCTAGTGCTACAGGGGCATTTTGAGGGACCTATTATATATACTTATTAAGAGTGCTGACTATGCCTGTTCTTTCTGACCCCTCCTCCATTCCTAGAAACCATACTATAGTTTCCACGAATGAAAAGTAATCCATGAATGGAGCAGTGTTAGTTTAGACGTCAAATTTCAATCCATTTTAGTCAGTCTTTTGACTAAAATGCCATTTTAGTTTTAGTCTTTTAGTCATCTGATTTGAAACTGAGTTTTATTTTGTTTAGTTTCTGGAACTGAAAACTTGCAGCTGAGGAAAACTTAAAGAAATGCATGTTATGTATGTGATGTTTCCATCTAAAACTAGCACATGCCATAAGAGTACAAGGGCCCTTGGGTAATGGACCTCTTTCCTTACCCCTATCTTTAATTATATGCAGTCACTTCTACTAAGGGATTTATATCTACATGCTACCGATGCTCCTCCATGTCTATTTAGAAGATTACCCCTGCAAAGTAAAGCGGTAATGGGAACAAGATATAGACGTCAAGGAGGAAGATCTGTGAAAGGAAACTCTCCCGTCTGTTCACCTGAGCTCCCTAAGTGTAAACGGCTCTCTCAACTATACATAATACACAGAGCTCACTACTCCCCTATATGTTGTGGAAGTGCCGAAGTTACACCACTACCTGCAAAAGGTAGTCAACACTAAAACCATGTCCTTCAGACAACTCTAGGACCATGCCCATTGGTCATACTAGATGATGTGGCCCCACAATAACATTTCAATGAAGTATTCTTGAAGGCCTTATTTCAGGCATTTAAATTGGTACTCCAACATTGGAAAACCGATACCTCTCCCACAGTGGATACGTAACATAGATGTAACCTTAAGGTTTGAATTTCTGCTTTATCGTGGATGTCTTGCCAAATTTGATAACCTCTGGGATAACTGGTTGAGCACTCATGGTCTTGCTCTACTTGATTGTGTGTTACATAACTGCTATTACGCTCCTTCTGATTTTTACCTCCCCTGGGTGCCAATCCAAACAGATTTTCTCTTTTGTGCGTCAGTATACCTTTTGAATGTCTTGCAATGCTGTTTACAAGGACTCATTTCTGTATGCTGTGATTACTCGGTCAGTATTGATAGTTGTTTAGTATGCTGTACTTGTGGTTTTCTGGATACTAAACTGTACACTTTTGCTGGCAGTTGTACAAATTTAGTTTTTTCTGATTTAAAGGTCTTTCCTGATTAAAAAAAAAAAAAAAAAAATCCTGAATTTCTGTGTCCTTTGATGAAATGAGAGGAAATAGATTTTAAAGTACATTAAAAAATCGTATTTTATAAATTAACAAAAAAAATACAATCTACATTTAAAAAAATAAATAAATATATATATAATATAATTATTCTTACATTTTTCAATGGAAAAAAATTAGATTACAGCATAGATCCAAAAAATGTGTTGCTTTTAAAAGAATTAAGATTCAGCATGTGTCTGTCTTACATACAGTGCTAGTTGCAATCCCAAATGACCTGCCTGACCTGCTCTTTAATCAGATTTAACTCTAATTACTTCTATATATTTACTTGGTGCTCTGCGTGTTATCTGATCAGCAGCTTGCCTTAATTGTTTCTGTCGGTTTATTAAATGTTCCCTTTTAAGTTTACCTGGAGAGGAATTAAGAAAAAAAAATTAATAAATGCATCTGTATACATAGATTATTGGCTGGAGACTCCATCTAAGCAAGTCCAAAAGCAACTTGGTAAAATTTAAGTTTGATATTGGCAATCGTCAATGGCTGGTTGTACAAGGAAAGCTTATTTGCTAGTAGATCCGATATTGGCCCATTTTGCAAGGGATTACTGAGCAGAATATAACATCTGTCACTTTTTTTTTTTTTTTTCCCTCACTTTTTTTATTTTTAAATTCAAGCCTTTCCCACCAGTCATATTAATCTGCTGGTTTTAAAAGCTAAAGCCGGCCGTAGATGGTTTGAATCTCGGCCAGTCAAGCAGGAACAGGCTGAGATTCAAGTCATGTATGGGCTGGCCCTAGTTGATCACATTGGGTACAACCAGCCTGTCGGATTTTATATGCAATTATTATAGCCACTAGCAATAATCGCTGTGTTCTCCCGGTGGTGTCGGCTTCCCTCGCCCCTCTGCCGGGAGAACACCATAGCTCTGTGGGAGGGATTCCTCCATTAACACTGACTGTGATGAGGGAATCAAGCAATTATTTTTTATTTTTATTTATTTTTTTCCCTTTTCACCTTCTAAACCTTGTTTTTAAACTACACTGTTTACATTTGTGTTTTGCTGTGATTGATCATCAGATTGGCTCCACAGCATTGTCTGTGAACTAAGCTGTCCAGTGATGGCCTAGTTCAGACACTAACAGGTGCACTGGCCGTCTGAGGGGGATTTCTTCAGTGCCATTTATAAATCGATTTAGGGTTCATTACCGCTGTTCATCTTTAAGAACAGTAAAGTAGATAAGTGGCTAAGTGACCCAGTTGCCAGACTGTTGGAACAATCTTCCCTGAAGAGTATACGTGCATATTTTATGTGTGCTTTTACCTGTAAAGGCCTTTCTAGTGGAGACTTCCAAAAGCCCTGAGACTGCTACTTGGTGCTGGCATGTTGATGGTGACAGACCTAGACCTGCTACTCAAGTGCCACTGTATAATCACCTTGGCTCTTCTCCTGGCAGCTACATCAGAGATTATGTAGGTGAGGGATGGTGTGGAGGTCAGCATGCATTTTTATGTGCCATTGATTTCAATGGCCGGGGTGGTTCAGGAGCAGTGTACAAACCGCTCCCGCACTGCCCCAAAGACGCAGCTTGCAGGACTTTTTTTTTTTTTTTTCGGTCCTGCAAGTGCACCGCCCCAGTGTGAAAGCACCTCGGGCTTTTGCGCTTGAGGGGCACTTTACAGGTGCTATTTTTAGCTCTAAAACGCCTGAAAAGCGCCTTCGGTGTGAAAGGGGTCTTGCAGTAACTGCCCAGCAGTAGCGAAAATTGGAGAGTTGAGCCAAACCATATATACCACAAGCAGCGAAGCTTACAATGGTTAGTTTTATTCATTTAAGTAAAAACCTTTATTCCAAAAGGGGAAAAAAAAGTTTAACTACTTAAAATGTTAGCTGGACTAGTAGATTTAAATAGGTTTGACCAGCAAATTAACGCTAAGACTGACCAAAGGTGTCTCCGATACTATATTAATCTTTTTATAAAAGCTAACTTGTTCAGTTCTTAACAATATTATCATGCTCGTATAGTGGATTCTGTAATGTGACAGATATTGCTCATGTGTGTTTCTCCTAAGTTGGTTTCAGGAGTTTTTTTTTTTTTTTTTTTCTTCCCTTTTTTTTTTTTTTTTTTTCTTTTTTGCTGTGTTGAAGACCTATGTGCAAACTCAGTAATAAGGTAATGATACAACTTGGATGTAACTGTTAGTTTGTAACTTTCTTTTTCCTTTTGCTGTGTATTCAATGATCATTTAAATCCTTAAGACTTCAGTGGTATGGATTTTAGGTGAAGTGAAAACTTGCATTACACTATGGCTAGCTGCCTGGTTCTTTATGCCTCAAGGGAGACACCTACAGGAAATATAGGAAAAGTCCTTGTCCAGCATTTATACTGTATTTTTTTTTTTTTTAATGAATACTCCTTTTCTTTTTTTTTAAAATCAGAATTCTTTTAATTTTTCCACTAAAAACTAGAAAAACAGATTTGCAACAAAATAAAACAAATCCTTTTATTTTTTAATTTTTTTTTTCATTTCTGCCTCTAAACACCTGTAAAGGTCCGTGTGCATGGACACACAGGCAAACATGGAGGGGCACTTGGAGGCTGACACAAAAAAAGGTAAAATGCCTCGTAAAGATTTTTTAAATTGCAATTTGTTTTTTGGTTTTTCTTTTCATAGTACAAAACTATAACAGTTTATGTAAACGATTAACATACTATTAAAAAAAAAAAAATTCAATGGGGGGGGGGGCGGATAGAGAGAGCGATTTTATAGATATAAAACCTACAAGGTCAAATTGGACATTGATGTGACCGATGATGAACCGGTAGTATCGAAGTGACCAATGTATACATACAAATGATTTTGGGAATTCACAAACAGGCCTGGTTTAAAACAAATGTTTTTGAAGTCAAGTATGAATGACTGCAGTTTTCCTTTTTTCCTTTTCCCTAAATATGTTGTTCAAAACCTGGTTATGGTAATCATACGCGAGTAAGATGTTTGGTTATTAACCACTTCAATACAGGGCATTTTCACCCCCTTCCTGCCCAGGCCAGTTTTCAGCGCTGTAACATTTTGAATGACAATTGCGTGGTCATGCAACACTGTACCCAAATGAAACTTTTATCATTCCCCCCCCCCCCCACAAATAGAGCTTTCTTTTGGTGGTATTTTGATCACCTCTGCGGTTTTTATTCCTTGTGCTATAAACAAGAGTGACAAGTTTGAAAAAAAAAAAAATAAAAATTTTTTTACTTTTTGCTATATCCCATTTTTTTCCCCCCAGTTTAGGCTATGTATTCTTCTACATATTTTTGGTAAAAAAAAAATCTCAATAAGCGTATATTGATTGGGTTGGGCAAAAGTTATAGCTTCAACAAAATAGGGGATAGATTAATGGCATTTTGTATTTTCTTTTTTTTTTTTTTTTTTCTTCTACTATTAATGGCGGCGATCTGCAAATTATTTATTTATTTTTTTAAAATTTATTATGACTGACATTGCGGCGGACATATCGGACACTTTTGACACTAATTTGGGACCATTCACATTTATACAGCGACCAGTGCTATAAAAATGCACTGATTACTGTATAAATGTCACTGGCAGGGAAGGGGTTAACGCTAGACCATTGGTCTCCTCTCACCTGACAGGAGGTGGATCTGTGTGTTTACACACGCTGATCCACGGCCCTGCTCTGTTATCAGGCAATCGCGGGTGCCCGGCGGACATCGGCTCCCGAGTGACTTGGTACGCGCCCCCTAGATGGCCGGGAAGCCGAGGATGTCATATGACGCCCACCCAGGATGGGAGAGCCCTCCTGCGGACGTCATTTGACTATGGGCGGGGAAGGCAGTGGTTAAAGTGGTTGTGAAGCCTCAAGGTTTTTCACCTTAATGCATTCTATGCACTAAGGTGAAACGTCTTCTGTGCTGTAGCTCCCCCCGATCCCTCTTTTCCCTACCTGAGACTGATCTGATCCAGCGATGTGCGCAGCGGCTCCACTAACTGTCTCTCATCTAATTGGACAGATTGCTGTCAATCAAATCCAGTGACACGGGGGCAGGGCTGAGTGCCACTGTCTGTGTCAATGGACACAGCATCAGGACTCGGAAAGGAGCCTGCATAGGTGCCCCCAGGGAAAACTGCTTTCCGTAGGAGTACCCCAGATGAAGACTATCGGGGCTGCTCTGTGCAAAATTATTGCACAGAGCAGGTAAGTATAGGCATGTTTGGTTTTTATAAAAAAAAAAGGGGGGGGGGTTTACAAATCCTTTAAGGTTTTTCACCTGAATGCATTCTATTCTTAATACATTTTTGTTTTTAAACATACATACACCACTTTCAATGGTAAATGAGCACACACCTCCTAGAGATAGAACGCTTATTCTTCCCCTCCTTGTTCCAGTGCTTCCATCCCGTGTAAAAACTTTACCTGCCTTGATTGGCCAGGCTGGGTGACATAACTCCCAAGAGCATGGGAGTTACTTTTTCCTGTCCTAAAGTCATGCTGTAGCATTTAAAAAAAAAAAAAAAAATTCACAAATTTTAGTCATTTGTTCAATTTTTCTTTTGGAATGGATAACCTTAAATCAAATAAATATATATATTTTTTTCCCCATGCTTATGGTGTACAACATATATAAATAATTTGTGCTATTTGGTTGCTGCTCTAATAATGTGCTGTGTCTTTAAATTACAAACCAATGAAATTTATAGAGTGCTACCTAAATGTAAATATCTTTACCCTAATCAACCTTGTGATAAGTGTGTCAATCCATACGACAATTCTTAAATTGAAATTATCTTAAATGGGTGGGACTCCTATTTAAGACAGTGAAAGTTGATGTCCTAAAATTCACTGAGGAAAGGGCCAGTCCCCCAAAATGCGTTGGCTAGTTCAGCAATTCGTATTACCCCATGAGGTTGGAGGGAAGAATTCTGCATTTTGTATCATGACATGCTATTACAGCTGCACTATTAATCGTTAAGAATGGAGATTGTGATTCTTTCCCTCTCGCGATCTTAACAAAGCATTTTCCCCATTCTATGCACAGTTCTCTGCTGAAGCCGACAGCTGTAAAAAAAAATAAATAAAAAAATAAAAAACACAAAAAAAAAAAAACAGGCAGTCTGCCAAGTTTCACAACATTCCTCAGCCCCTGAACTAACTATAAACGATGTAACGGTTTGTTCTTTCGATCAAAGGAGTGAACTTTGGTCTGTAAATGAGGGAAGTTTAACCACTTAAAGACTAAACCTTTTTCTCACACTTGTTGGTGTCAAGTTAAAATAATTTTTTGCTAGAAAATTACTTGGAACCCCCAAACTTTATATATTCTTTTTAGTAGAGACCCTAGAGCAGTGATTCTCAACCAAGGTTAAGTGGAACCCTAGCGTTCCTCCAGAGGTTGCTAGGGGGTTCCTTCAGCATTGGGCATTGGGCCATTTCTGCCTCTCGGATAAGTTCCCACCGACACCATTGATCTTTTTAGCTATCTGTAAGGAGGCAATTCTTCCCAATGACCACAAATGTAAAGACTATTCTTTCCTCTGACCATCACGCTAATGTATCATGAGTTGTAGATTTCTAATTTTCCCCGAGACTGGAGAACTATTTCAAGGGTTCCTCTGTGTTGAAAAGGTTGAGAAAGGCTGCCCTTGAGAATAACATGGTGGTTGTTGCAATATTTTATGTTGCACTGTATTTGCGCAGCGATCTTTCCAATGCAATCGCTTTGGAAAAAAAATACACTTTAATGAATTTAAAGAAAAATAACTAAACCGTACAGTTTCGTATAATGTGAAAGATGTTAAGCCGTGAGAATCGTGATCTTTATTCTAAGCAAAAAAAAAAAAAAGTGATTCTCATTTTTCCCATAATAGTGCAACTCTACATGCTATCATTTCATGTTTGGTTTGTGAGTACATTTTTGATCTTTTAATAAAGTGCTTGAGCTAATGCACTAGCCATTTGCGCCCCTCTGTTTTTTGTTGTTTGTGCAGTACAGGATCTCTGGGGGGGGGGGGCTGCAGCTCTACAGTTATCCAGCCCGAGTTGCACAGTGGTTTATGGCTTTTTGCACACTTTATGGCAAGCTTCTCTGTGAATACTGAGCGCTGTAGTGCAAAGTTCTACTGGTTTTGTTACATTCCTTATATAATGGTTGTTCTGATGGTAATCTTCCTTGTACTGTGATGACACCAACCGGAAGTTAGAAGAAATCTAGACAAACACTGGTTTTAACAGTTCCCTACTCCAAAACGAAGTTTTTTGCTTTTCATACACTTTAAAATCTCTGTGCTTCACTTTTAAATGAGACCTTTTAATAGATGTTTTCGTAGTTATCCATTTTAAAGCACTTGCTGTCAGATTCTAATTTGCCTTTTTCTCTGTGATTTGATCTTCCGTTCCTCTTTTTCCCAACAGATGATGAAGTTTGCCTGGGATAATTATAAGCGATATGCCTGGGGATTAAATGAACTGAAACCTGTACTAAAACAAGGGCATTCAAGTAATTTATTTGGTAAGTAACATTTAATTCATCTAGGCAGCTCAAGAGTGCTAGAATGACAATGATACAGTTTGCTCAAGGTGAGATCCACATAAACACAAAAAGATAAAAATAACTGGCATTTCAAGGCACTGGGGGGAATTGATTAAAGCTTCAGCTGAAAGATATCCTATTCCTTAGATTTTGGTCTAAAAACATTAAGGTATAGTCTGAGCAAAGTGAGCATTTTTGTAAAACAAACACTGAGGATATTTTAACCGCTTGCAGTTTTGCTGCTACAGGGTGGCAGCTGTGCGTAGTATCACGTGAATATATACAGTTGTGCTCATAAGTTTACTTACCCTAGCAGGATTTATGATTTCTTGGCCATTTTTCAGCAAATGTGAATAATAACAAACATTTTTCACTCATGGTTAGTGTTTGCCTGAAGCCATTTATTATCAATCAACTGTGTTTACTCTTTTTAAATCAGAACGGCAACAGAAACTACCCAAATGGCCCTGATCAAAAGTTTACATACCCTGGTGATTTTGGCCTGATAACATGCACACAAGTTGACACACAGGGGTTTGAATGGCTATTAAAGGTAACCATCCTCTCCTATGATCTGTTTGCTTGTAATTAGTGTGTGTGTGTGTATAAAAGGTCAATGAGTTTCTGGACTCCTGACAGTCCCTGCATCTTTTATCCAGTGCTGCACTGACGTTTCTGGATTCTGAGTCATGGGGAAAGAAAAAGAATTGTCAAAGGATCTGCGGGAAAAGGTAGTTGAACTGTATAAAACCGGAAAGGGATATAAAAAGATATCCAAGGAATTGAGAATGCCAATCAGCAGTGTTCAAACTCTAATCAAGAAGTGGAGAATGAGGGGTTCTGTTTAAACCAAACCAAGGTCAAGTAGACCAACTAAAATTTCAGCCACAACTGCCAGGAAAGTTGTTCGGGATGCAAAGAAAAACCCACAAATAACTTCAGGTGAAATACAGGACTCTCCGAAAACGTGGTGTGGCTGTTTCAAGATGCACAATAATGAGGCACTTGAAGAAAGATGGCCTGCATGGTTGAATCGCCAGAAGAAAGCCATTACTACGCAAATGCCACAAAGTATCCCTCTTACAATATGCCAAAAGCTCACAGACAAGCTTCAAACCTTCTGGCACAAAGTCATTTGGAGTGATGAGACCAAAATTCCCCTTTTTTTTGCCACAACGCTACATTTGGAGAGGAGTCAATAAGGCCTATAATGAAGGGTACACCATTCCTACTGTGAAACATGGAGGTGGATCACTGATTTTTTGGGGATGTGTAAGCTACAAATGCTCAGGAAATTTGGTCAAAATTGATGGCAAGATGAGTGCAGTATGTTATCAAAAAATACTGGAGGAACATTTGCATTCATCAGCCAGGAAGCTGTGCATGGGACGTACTTGGACATTCCAACATGACAATTATCCAAAACACAAGGCCAAGTTGACCTGTCATTGGCTACAGCAGAATAAAGTGAAGGTTCTGGAGTGGCCATCTCAGTCTCCTGACCTCAATATCATTGAGCCACTCTGGGGAGATCTCAAACGTGCAGTTCATGCAAAACAGCCCAAGAATTTACAGGAACTGGGAGGCTTTTTGCCAAGAGCTTTACCATCTGAGAAGATAAAGAGCCTCATCCACAAATACCACAAAAGCCTTCAAGCTGTCATTGATGTTAAAGAGGGGAATACACGGTATTAAGAACTGGGGTATGTAAAATTTTGATTGGGGTCATTTGGCTAGTTTCTGTTGTCATTATGATTTAAATAGAGTAAACACAGTTGATTGATAATAAATGGCTTCAGCCAAACACTAACCTAGAGTGAAAAAAGTTTGTTGGCCATTTTTCAGAAAATATGAATAAGAAATCATAAATTCTGCCAGGGTATGTAAACTTATGAGCACAACTGTACGTGATGCTGCACTTCCGCCTTCAGATGGAGAGGGCTCTCGGCAGACCGCTTCTGCTGTGATTATTCACAGCAGAAGCTGATCTGTGGATGCCAGGCACTAGATGTCTGCCGGCACCTGCCGATCGTCGGGCAGAGACTCGGTAAGGAGCTCTGCCTATGTAAACAAGGCTCCGTTCTGACAGCGGGGAAGGAATGTTCCTGCAAGGAACTAACATCTCTTCCCCTAGTAAAAGCAGCACAGATAGTAAACCTGAGAGACAAATTGCAGATTACAGTCCGAGTCAATTGGTCCAACTCTCGCTGCAAGTGATCGCTAGAGGAGGAGCCAGCCCACACTGGGGATAGCTGTGTAATACTGTACTAAGTCTTGCATATCAATTCATTGACCAGTGTCTCCCCACAGACTTTAATTTCAGTTCATTTTTTTTATCCTTCATAAAAAGCAGCAGCATGGGACCCGGAAGCTAGTGGAGAGAACGCCGTAGTACCGGCGTCTACTGCAGTAATTTCCAGCTGCTAGAGGGATCTCACAGGTATGGTATATGTATAGTTTTGTTGGTCCAAGCAGGACCAATGTAACTATGTAAAAACATTCATACCTGGTATTTCTCTTTTAAGACATGTTATTGTGCCTTATACAAAGTCTTTAAAATTTAGCAGTAGCAATTGCTAATTTTTGAGTTGAGTAACAATTGTATGCAAACTTTGACATGCCTTTTTTTTTTTAAATTTTATTTATTTTTAACACAAACCTTCAGAAATTGTGAGTTTAAAATTTTGTTTTACAAATGTGCATGAATGCACTATGGGGTTGATGTACAAAAGGTTAGAATAGGCTGTTCACTTTGTAAGGGAATTTTCACTTCGCTTGGTGAATGTGGTAAAAATTCACTTTAGAAAGGATACCCAATCACATGCAAAAAAGAAAAATGTAATTCTTGTTTTACATGTGATTTGAAGTCAGCAGAGCTTTACCTCAATCTTAGGATTTTCTATTACCTGGTTGCTTCAACTCTGCAGATTACACAGCCCATAGGATTTCCATTCAGTATGTGATCATGCTCCTATATTTGCACAAGGGCAGAGACCACTCGTTTCTTGGTCTAATAGCCAAGATCAAGTGTAGTATCTGTTCTTATCAGTTTTCTAGAGCACAGTCATCTCTTCTACTGGGGTGAAGGGGTGCAGGTTAGTAATTCCTTATGTATTTAGGTTGGTGCGGAGGAATCCTTTTCCTCCTTGGTTGGTTCTGTCCTAGTTTTATCAGGCTTGCCCCTGGACTCTCCCGAAGTTGCACCTCATTTGTAATCAGTTGGCACACAGTTATTACATCTTTGTTTCTGCGTACCACACACTGTTATAAAAAAAATGATTGTGTCTCTGGGTCACTAAGTGTTAATTTTGGGTGATGTTGATATTTGTTTTTTTGTTTGATAATGACTTTCATACACATGTGGTTTGTGTTAGCCCTGGTTCACACTGGAGCGTTTTGACATGCAGTTTGACATGTCAAATCGGCAATTACTGTCAATGGCACCATCCTGATTGGTGTGACGCCGCATCTGCGGCACTACACCGATTTCAAAAAGTCATTTCTGTGCTACTTTTTGCGATTTCGAGCTGCGGTTTACAACCTGCACAGATGTCTCTGAAATCGCAGCCGAAATCGGGACTGACATGCGGGAGTAAAATGGTGCGAGTTCAGCAGAAACTCGCACGGTTGCATTCCCACAGCTCAGTGTGAACCTGGGCTCAAGGTCATTTTTGCATTCCTTTGGTTTATGAATGTAACACACAGTTTTTCTTTTCTCTTTAGCACCACACTTTATTGGTATTGTAATTTGTCTACCTTTTTATATCTAGGTATGTGAAGGCTGCTTATATTTTTGTAGTTCATTACGTGAACACAGATTTCATATCCATAAATATGAAAAATGGTTAATGCAAAAAGTAACACTTGCAAGGATGCACACTTGCACAGTTCTTAACTTGCACATTCAGAAAGTTTTTGCTTTTTAAGTGGTTGTAAACCCCAAAAAGATCAAAATTAAAATGAACGGTCCACCTTATTCAGCAAAGCAGCAGAAGTCCTCTGTCCCCAGCCTGGCTAGAAACGGAGAAGGTGCTCGGTGTCAAATCTGTACTGTGTGAGAAATGTATGGGCTTCCTTTTGTAGACTTAGAAATGGTTAAACCTATCATTTTTTATGTATCCCGTAATGAATGAGACTGGTGCTGAGTAGCTCAGCGGGATTACCGTGTTATGCTGTTACAGCAAGCAGCGTGCATCCTTGTAGTTTGATTTTCCTTCCTTTTGATTATAGGCAGTTGGTCATCAATATGATCATTGTGTAATGAAGGATTAAAGGAAAAGAGAAAGCTGATGTAGATTTACTGCATATGTCATATTTTGCAAAAAAAAAAAAATTGAAGTGGGTGGAGTAGTAGGTTGACTGTTGCTTTTTATTCTTCAACATGCAGAGATTGACCATTAGGCCTCTTTTTCAAATGGCCGTTTAGCTGCATATACTGGATTTAAGCGCAGTAATCTGCAGGCTCTTGCTGGCTGAAATGACAGGTGAACGCATATAGCTGTACTCGCTCAGTCTGTATAGCAGGGGTAGGCAACCTTTGATAGGGGAGATCTACCTGAACAACGTGAAAGATCACTGAGGTTCGGCACACTTATTTTTTTTTTCCCCCGAAATTAACTAGCAAGGCCTAACTAAATAGTAAGGAAAATTGAGAAAAAATATAATAAAGCAAATCTCACTGTAAAAATATAAACTTGCACTACCTTAGAAGTGGACAGAGTCGGTAGAGCAGTGGATGTGCCCCGATTTTCAAGACATTTGAAAATTTGCCATGAAGGTGGTCGCAGGATTTCTTTTGAACCAGGACATTCTCTTATTTTTTTTTTCTGGCTCTTAAACATCCTGGGGAGATTGCGCTCCACTACTCACAACCATTGTTTATGTTGCATGAATGTTCTTGGAAGGGACAGGCTGCCTCTAGATCCACAATTGCTAGGTGGATTAGGCAGGTCATTATTCAGTAGCATGACCTGCAAGGTAGGATTCTTCCCTTTCCTGTGAAAGCCTACTCTATCAGACCTGTTGACACTTTGTGGGTTTTTCCACATCAGACCTCAGCGAACCAGGTGGATGACCAGGCCTTAGCAAACCTTGGCCTGGATCAGAAAGTCCTACAGGCAGCCCAGTAGGGGCATTATCATTTGTTCCTCGATGGTTGTTACTGTTGGGTCTGTGAGCCATTGTGTGCTGTTGCCTGCCCCTCAAGGGATTGCTTTTAGACATCCCAGTAGACTGAGAATTCCTCTGTCTTGTGATGTATGACTAGGAGAGCCTATTTTTTGGAGTACTACAGAACACTTGTCCCTTCCCTCTGGTTTAACTTTGATGTTGCTTGCTGACAAAACTAAGGTAATGCTGGGGGTGGGAAGAGTTATGCTGGGCAGTGTCCAATCTACTGGAGTTGGAGCATAACCAAATAGTCTAAGAATTAACTCTCCTATGACCTGTGATGTGTTCCAAAAAATAAATTTTACAGTTGAGTCAATAATTCTGTTTTCTTGTACTTTCTGACCAAGTAAGTGCTCCTAGGATATTTTCAATGTAGCTGTGCGAGAGCCGATAACAAAATTTAGTCACATCTACTGAAGATCAGTACAAACAGGGCTACACAATAGACTTGTGCAACAATTTTATATCTGATACTACATCCACTGTAAGCTATCCATTTACATTTTGTACTTGAAAAGTTTCTGATACAGGATTCGTGATTTATCATTAAGACTTGCAGTATAAGGCCTGCAAGAAATTAACAGCCTAATTTATTAAAGGTTAAAAACAGGATTGTGTAATCTATTAGTAAATTGCAAAGCTGGCTTACTCCCCACCGTCTCTTTGCATAGTATAATACATTCATCATTCAGTTTTCTGGAATGCTACATTACTTGGGCACTTGGTGACTAGCACATTTCATTGACATAACAGGAAGTGATCGCTGTTTGCAGATGTCTCTTCATGTTTGCTGTTCCTCTGCCCTGAGGATTTCTACTAGAAACACCGCTTCTTATATTTTTTAAAGGAGTATACTTTAGCTTGAGCAGTGTGGCATATTTCTGAGGAACGTTGCAATCTGAATGAATGTCCTCTTTATATCTTGTACTGGCAGATGAACAT
This sequence comes from Lithobates septentrionalis, assembly GCA_037952835.1. Taxonomy (NCBI): domain Eukaryota; kingdom Metazoa; phylum Chordata; class Amphibia; order Anura; family Ranidae; genus Lithobates; species Lithobates septentrionalis. Next base: position 170,803 of record JBBDGP010000989.1, read on the forward strand.
TAAGCTATCTCTGCAGTCTGTTTTGTGTTTGCACATTGTCTATTCATAATTTATTTATTTTTTTATTTTTTTATGGACTGTATTTAGATTTAGTAAATGCATTTTTTTTTTTTTTTGTTCAGGAAGTACATAACCCTGTATGTACTGAGTCCACAGCAGTAACGTTCTCAAGTGGAATATTAAAATAAAAACGGGTGAACAGTGGTGCTAGATGTGGTGACAACATAAAATTATATAGCAACTGGAATATAGGTATACATAAAATGTGTGTGTGTGTGTAAGCACACATAATATTAAAACATTTGTTAAAACAAAGTCCAAAAATGATCCGAGATCTTGTATGATTAGCACCTGGAAGCAGCTCCTTTAGTGCCGGTTCACACAGGGGCGACTTGTCAGGCGACCTAGTCGCCTGACAAGTCGCCTCCCGTTCTGTACAATGGAACCGTTCTAATAGGAGCGACGCAAGTCTCTCTGACTTAGAAAAAGGTTCCTGTACTTCTTTTGGGGCGACTTGAAGCGACTTGCATAGACTTTTATACAGAAGTCGTTTTGCAAGTCGCCATGGATGTCGTGTGCAGGTCGCCTCGGTGAGGCGACCTGCAAGTCGTGCCGCCCCTAGTGTGAACCGACCCTTAGAGTGAAGCAATGAGCTCTGGGCGCCAGACTGAGTGCAGTATATATTAAATTAGAACGATGAAGGCTCTTTATAACCAACATAAACTGGACCTCTGTTTTGCCCCCCCCCATTCTTGCATCTGTATCTTTTCATCCTCTCACTGCTCCATTCAGCTGTGGTGAGCAAGAACAATCAGCCCTGTGTAAAGCTTACCATAGATTTTTTTTTTTTTTTTTTGTATTTTTTTAATTCTCCCAGTGGGCTGAGCAACAAAACCCGACAGATTCCTCCATCCACACAAACGCTCGCCTTCTGTCAAACAGACTTCCACTCTGATCTAAATTCTGCTGGTCCCTGCTGTACCGGCGGAATTGTGATCCATCTATGGCCACCTTAAAGTGGAAGAAAAGCCTAACTATACCTAAGAATGTTCCCTCCCCCCTCATCCTATCTATACATGTTAGGCAGAATAAAAAAAGATCTGTATACTTGCCTATCTGTAATCTGCTTCAGTTTGGGCACATGGTCCTGCAGCTCTGGCACCCCTTTGTCAGTAAGTGGGAGCTGCGGGAGATAGTGATCACCTATGGGTGACGTCAGAGCTTCTGGAATTCAGAGCCATTGTGTTCCCTTAAGCAAAGCTGCCGGATCGCATGACTGGACCTGAGCAGTTAAATAGGTAAATTTACAGGTTTGGCAGGTTAGGTAGGAGGAGGGGAGAGGGAACAGTTTTAAGAACAGATCTACTTAGGGTTTTCTTTTTTGATTTCTATTCATTTTCGGCTGTGTATTTCTTACAGTTGGCCTAAGGCATTATCCACACCTATGGGATGGTGCGAGGCCAGATATGTCAGTGTGTCACATGCTTCTCTAATCTTTTGAGTACCTGGTATTTTTTTGCTCCCAGTGGCTAAATGAAGCAATGTGGGTAGGGGAAATGAATGCATACTGCATGGACAAAACATAGGTTTACTTTACTGGCAATGCAGGAACTGTGCTAAAGTGAACTACCCTCCTATCATTTACAGTCAAGAAAGCTGCCTTATTAGCCTCTGTTTAATCTGCAGCTGCCATGTGATCAGCTATGACACCAGCCATTTAATGGTCTGACGGTTTGGCTGAGAGCCAATATAAGCGCTAGTAACTGTAGTTTTTCACAGTAAGCCTTGAATATAATTGGTTTGGGAAACTTAAATTGATGGCATTAGTTTCCATTACATTGTACTTTAAAGTGGTTGTAAACCCTCACATATACCCAGTGAAGTGACTGGCCTCAGGTGATACAGAGAGATGAGGCACATCCTCCTACATAAGTTGTACCTTGCTTGCTTTTTCTCTTGCTGTCAGGAACACCTGTCAGAAGTCATTCATGCTGGTAGCAGAGGAACAAAGCAGCAAACCAAAATGACAGTGCTCTCTATATATGCTTTGCTCATATTTCATGTTGGAGGTTTACAACCACTTTAAAGCTCAACCAAACACCTCAATTTAAGTTTCTCAAAATAGTTCTATTCAAGGCATGCCGTTAATGACTGTCACAGCTAAATGTTCTCTCAACTGAACTGTCAAGCTATCAAATGGCTGGTGTCTGATCACATGTGCAGCACCATGGCAGCTGCAGATCAAAGGCTAAGATGGCAGCTTCCTTGGCTGTAAACTATAGGAGGGTTTGGTTCCTCTTTAAACAGAACTTTACCCGTAAGGCCCCTTTCACACCATCGGCCCGCAAAGATCTGCCTGTCTGTTTTTCAGGTGGATCCGAGTGGGCCACCCATTGACTTGTATGGGCAGGCAGATATCAGCGAAGATGTGTCCGTTAACACCCGCCTGCCATCCGATCCGGCAAGATCTGCTGAAAACAGACGGATGGCGATGCCTTCACCATCCATCCATCGGATTGGATGAAAATGGATATGCCGTCTGATTTTTCTCTGACAGGTCCGTCCCTACTCGGTGAGCAGGGACGGACCTGTCCTCCACCTGTTCAGCGGGGATCAACGGAGCGATCTCCTGCTGAGCTAGCGGAGCGGATCTGCCCCGTATGACAGGGGCCTTACAGTTGGGTAACAATGTTCCTTAAAAGAAAAACATACATTCCACAATAATAAAATCCTCAAACGGCTTATCGTGCCTCTTTAAAAAATACCTTTTGTGTATGCTTTCCAAAATGAGGTCATTTTGTAGGCATTTCTATTGTCCTGGCACTTCAGGGCCTCCTTTAGATAGAAACTTGGATGCATAGCTTATGCCCTTTGAAAGCCTGAAGGATCCCTCTATGTGAATAGGCTGTAAACAAAAAGTCTTGTGGTTTCCCTAAACTTGGGAGGAGTAGAAGAATGTGTTGTAAGTATGCCTAAGCTGTACTTACCTGAAGATTTGCTTTGTTATAGGGACCATCTAGAATTATTGTGACCTGAAAGATTTATCACTTGTCTTGACTCCCACTTGAAAAGGAGCAGTGCACTTCTTAATATGCCAGTGTGCCTAGGTGATCCTGTACAAACAACCTCTGAAGATCCGAAGTGAGATTTTACTACTGTGCTGCTCACTGTTCTCATTACTACCAAGATGACTGCCTGTTCTTGCAGATCTTTATCAGTTGTGAACTAGACATGCAAGTTGTCTGTTCCAACAACAGCTTTTTAGGATCTTAAAGCAGAGCTTCACTCTCGTAATCAACACTGCCTATTTTTACTATGCTATGCTGTTAGCATTAGTAAATAGATAGGAAAGTATATCTCATTTACTTTAAAAAAAAAAGTTTAACATTTCTTCAATTACGTCCTGGTTTCCAGCCTAGACAAATGATTCAATACATCCCAGGAGTCTTCAGAAAGGGAGGAGGGGTTTTTTCAGCTAAGCAAACCCTCCTGCCTACATGCTTGAGCTAAGGGCAGATGGATTCCAAGAAGTAAATTCTACATGAATCATCTGCCTTTTCAAGTTGGCCACAGCTAAAATGCTAGGGGGGTGTTTTTCAAAGTAATTTCCCAGCAAAGTAATGCATGGAGACATGGATGGGTGAGTTTGCTTTGAATATTACAAAATGGATTAAATGGCACTTTTGGTTTGTGGTGCTCAGATGTAGTCTGGTTCTGCTTTAAGGCTTGGCTGGTACATTGTATGTTAAAGTGGTTGTAAACGCAGACACCCCCCCCCCCCCCCAACAGAAAAAAAAAAAACCTGCAAGACAGGCATAATGAGCTAGTATAGATCGCGTACTAGCTCGTTATGAAATACTCACCTTGGATCAAAGCCCCCACAGCGGTCCCCTTACACTGCTCCGGCCAGCGACATCGCTCCCAAAGTTATTTCCGGGTACCGCGGGCTCCGGTGCTGTGATTGGCCGGAGCAGAGATGACGTCACCCCCGCGCATGCGTGCGGGAGCCGCTGGTAAGGAAACGTCAGCTGAAGCAATGGCACGAATAAGCCATTGCTTCAGTGCGCCGATGATGTCGGCACATGCTGATACAGGGGCTATCTCCTAAACTATGCAGGTTTAGGAAATATCCATGGTAGCTACAGGTAAGACTTATGATAGGCTTACTTGTAGTAAAAAGTGGATTGTAAGGGATTGCAACTACTTTAATGCACAAAAAAAGTCCCCTAATTGCAGATTGCAAGCTATTCTGAACAATAGAAGCTGTCTGTAGAGTCCTATGTAAAAACCTGCTCCAAAGAAAACAACCAGAAATGTAACCACTTAAGGACTGGAAGATTTTCCCCCTTAATGACCAGGCCATTTTTTGTGATATGGCACTGCGTTGCTTTAACTGACAATTGCGTGGTCATGTGACGCTGTACCCAAAAAAAAATTGATTTCCTTTTTTCCCAAAAATAGCTTCCTTTTTGGTGGTATTTGATCACCTCTGCTGTTTATAACAATATTTTTTACTTTTTGCTATAATAAATATCCAAAAAAAAGTACAATAAAAAAAAGTCCTCATCAGTTTAGGCCAATATGTATTCTTTCACATATTTTTGGTTAAAAAATCGCAGTAAGTGTATATTGGTTGCTTTGTGCAAAAGTTATATCCTCTACAAAATAGGGAATATATTTGGGCATTTTTATTTATTAATTTTTATTTTTTATTTTTTTACTAGTAATGGCGGTGATCAGCGTTTTTTAGCTGGACTGCGACATTGAAGCTGACAGATTGGACACTTTTTGGGACCATTGACATTTATACAGCGATCAGAGCTAAAAATAGCCACTGATTGCTGTATATTTTTTTTATTTTTTTATTTCCACTTCAACGAAAATTTTCTGAGAGACGTATCAACTTTGGAGATCAAATTTGTCCCCTCTCATTTTTCCCATCATTGTGGATTTATTCAAGATTATCTTTATTATTTTCCAAACAAATATTTAATTTATTTTAATTACAAAAAGTTAAACATATATAACTACCACAATTCCTCTATCCCTTCCTTGTCACTCAATCAGTTATCCCCGACTTCCCGCCCTCCCCCCCACTTCTATCTGGTTTGCTTCTTCCCAAGTTCCTTATCATTCTAGCTCAATACCTACTCTTTCCTTCATCTTGTCTATATATCCAAGGTTTTATATATTTTCCATCCCTCCCAGAGACTATTACACTTGTTATCTCTTCTCTCCCTGTTTCTCAGCAAATCCATTTTACAGTAATAGTCTATTTTTTCGTACCACACTCTTATATCTGGTTTTCCACTTTTTAACCAATATTTTGGGATCAGACCCTTTGCGGCATTCAGGAGTTTTGGGACCATTGATCTCATATATTGTTTCTTTGGTATTTTATGATCGTGAAACAAGCAGGTCCATATATTTTGTTCCATTCTCTCACCAGTTATCTCCCCTATATTTTTTACTATTTCTTGCCAGTAATCCATTATTATTGGACACTTCCACCATATATGTGTCATAGTTGCTCTTTGACCGCATGTTCTCCAGTGCAAGGGTGTTCTCTCGTGTTGATATCTGTGGGTTCTTACTGGTGTCAGGTACCACCTTGCTAACAGCTTATAGTTCATTTCAATGGTCTTCATATCCCAGGCATTATTGTATCCCATTTCTATCATCTTTTCCACTTTCTGATCTTCAAATTTTAAATTAATTTCTCTCTCCCATTGTTTGATGTACTCAGGTCTTTCTTGTCCATCTAAGTCAGCCAATATTCCATAGATTCTTGATATTCCATTTTTCAGTGGCATTTGGGTGAAACAGAGTTTTTCCAAGGGGCTTAATTTCTCTTCTTCTCTAAGTGGATGTGGTATTGTATTTACTAGATGTCTTAATTGGCAATAATTCCATTCGCTCATCTTCCACCCAATAATTTCTTCTAATTCTAGTAGTGTTTTAATCCTACCTTTTTATGGTGATATCTTTCAGTTGTGGATTTCTTATTTCTCGTCCTACAAATATTTCCTTCCCTGGAGTAAAAAAATTCGTTCCTGTGAGTGCTAATAACGGTGAATTGTATCTCCATTCGTTCTTCGTGTGTACTATATCCCAGATTTTGAAAACGTTTTTAGTTATTTCGTGAGTTTCCGACTCCATTAATCTGAGCTTTCGTGGTATCCATATGTTTTTGTGCAATGTGGTTTTACTTATTGTGTTTTCCATCTCCACCCACTTTTTTTCACTATTTCCGTTTGTCCACTCAATCATTCGTGACAAGACTATTGCTTTATAATACCTACTTATGTCTGGAGTTGCTAATCCTCCATGCTCCCTTTTTCTTGTGATTTGTGCAAATTTAATTCTCGTTTTTTTTATTATGCCAAATGTATTTTAACAATATTGTTTAAATTATTTTGAAAAAACTCTGTGGAATCCTTACTGGCAACATCTGAAATTTGTAAATTATTTTTGGAAGTACCATCAATTTAAACATATTTATTCTTCCGATCCATGATATTGGTTGTATACTTAATTTTTTTGTTTCTTCCTTGACCTCATTGATATGTTATAATTTGCCGGGAAGATTTTTCCAACCTTTGAGGTTAATTTAATTCCAAGGTATTTTAGTTCTTCTTTTACCCATGTGAATGGAAATTCTTTTTGGCGGGACAGAACGTCCCTTTTCCCTAGTCCAATATTTAATATCTCTGTTTTTATCGGGTTTATTTAGAAATTTGACAGTTCCCCATATTCTTTTATTTCTTTCAGTATATTTGGCAGAGTCACTCTTGGGTTAGTTACAAACATCAGGATGTCATCCGCGTATGCCGCGATTTTGTGCTCTTTTTCTCCAACTCTCACCCCTCTCACATCCTGATTGTTTCGAAGTGTCGCCAGGAATGGTTCCAATGCCAATACATATAGTAGTGGGGAAAGCGGACAACCTTGCCGTGTTCCATTCTGCATCGCGATCAAAGGTGAAAGTCTGCCATTAACCTTTACCATTGCTGTTGGACCGTTATATAGAAGGAAAGGGACATTGAGGCCATAAATTGGCCCCGGGACTTTTAACGGTGCTAGGATCAATGAGGTAGGGAACGTAGAATAAAACAGATCTTTTATTTAACAATCTTTAAAAACAGACATAGGTCAAAAACAACACTAAAGTAGATTTACAAAGAAAATAAGATAATTCATTGATACAGAGATTAATACCACTCCGGTATTAATCTCTGTATCAATGAATTATCTTATTTGCTTTGGAAATCTACTTTAATCTTACTTTAATTTTCAGCATTACAGGACTATGATCAGAGGCTGTTATTATTCCTATTTTTGTTTCTGCTATTTCTTCCAAGCTTCTATGTTCGACCATGATGTAATCCAGCCTGGAGTATGTTACATGCGCAGTTGAATAAAAGGTGTAATCTTTTGTACTTGGGTGTTGTATTCACCAAGGATCAACTAATTGGGGTTTATATAATTTTTCTTTTAATTTCCTTAATTGTCTTACTTCTCTGTCTATTGCTATGGAGGTACTGTCTAATCTATGGTCCATGGTGAAATTGAAGTCTCCAGCCAGTATTAATTTACCTTGTTTAAATTCCATTAACACTTTTAATATTTCTATCAGATATTTTTTGGGGTTTGTATTGGGACAGTATACATTGGCAAGTGTGTATTTTACCCCCTGTATGGAACCTATAAGAAAGAGGAAGCATCTTTCTGGGTCCCCTTTCCTAGTTCTAATAGAAAACGTATATTTTTCCCTATTCCATTAGCCACTCCTTTAGCCCTTCTTATTGGTGAATCTCCATAGTACCATGGTGGAATATTTCTTGAATATATTTTAGTATTTGAGTTTTGAGTGATGTCTCCTGTAGGAATATTATTTCAGCCTTGCTCTTATCTAGTTCTCGAAGTATTGTATTATATTTCTCTTCCCTGGGGAGTTTAATCCTCGGACATTATAAGACAAAATTTTTATACTATTCGTATTTTCCATTCCTTTTTAATCCCTGCACGTCCTCCCGGGATCCCCCTGGCCGGTCTGAACAAAGGACTGGGAGGGGGGGACCCCCCCCCGAGCCGACGCGCGAGGGATCCCTAACTTTGTTCCAAGGTACTTGAGCACTATATCGACTTATGCAAACCAAACCCTCCCTCCCCATCCCCTCCAAACCCCTTCTCCTCCCCATCCCCTCCCCAACCCCTCCAAACCCCTTCCCCTCCCATCCCCTCCAAACCCCTTCCCCCTCCCTCCCCCCACCCCCCCCTAATGAAGGTAATTTGACCCTGTGGTCTCTAGAGCAGAGAGCACTTTTGTTTTATGGAGCTCAACCTTGCCCCCTCTACTCTTCTAAGCCTAAGGTGGAAATCTATAAGACGCACTGAGCCCCTCTCTCCTATACTAAGAAAGAGTGGCCCCCTGACCACACCGTAAGTCCCGACCCCCCCCCTCCCCGTCTCTAGCTTATTTTATTTATTATCCTCTTTTCCCTTTCTCTTTTCATTCACCGTTCCCCACAACCCACCCCCCCCCCTTTAAACAATAATACATCTTATCTTTGTAAACTTTAACGCTACTTTTCAGATCCCATATTTCATTTAGGACGCTACTTCATATGTTCTATTCCTAGAGCTCAATTGCCATTGTGATTCGTCTCGTGTCGTTGATTGTTTTTGTCTGTTTACATTTCTGACGTTTTCTGGTAGTGGAATTTCTAATTTATTGCAAAAGTCTGGTATCTCTTCTGTAAATCTTAGTCTAGCACTTCTTCCATTTTTCCTTGCTATCAGGCATGCAGGGAAGCCCCAGTTATATTGTATTTCCTGCTCTTGGAGAATTTTCAATAAGGGTCTTAACGTCCTTCTTAACGTTTCTTGGGACAAATCTTGAAAAATTTGTATCCTAGCTTCTGCATATTCAATCGGTGGTTTTCTCTTCAGGTTCATCCAAATTAGATTTTTTTTTCCTCCCAATTTTTAAATCGAACTATTATATCTCTTGGTATCTCCATTGAGAGCCCTTGGGGTCTTCTTATTCGATGTACTCTTTCTATTCTTATTATATTGGATTCTTCCTTTCCTAGAATAGGGTTAAAAATATTGTTCATTTTTTCTATTAAATTTTCTACTTGTTCAGATTCAGGAAGGCCGCGGATTCTCAGATTTTTCCTTTGTTCTATATTTTCTTAAACCTTTATTTTATAGGATTGTTCCTGTTCCTTTTTTTTAATGTATTTATTTCCCCTTTCAACTCTTTTATCTTTAAGTGAGAATCTACTTTAGTCTCCACTTCTTCCACTCTTGAGAGGATATGTCCCATATCTTTATGTATTGTTGTCATCTCTGCCTTCAGGGAGTTTTCAAGTGCCGCAAACATTTTTTCCATGCCAGATTTTGTTGGTAGTTGAGGTGCATGTTGATCTTCCTCCCTTCCTCCTTCACCCTCCACTTCTAGTTCTTGTTCCATTCTGGGTTCTGAGAGTAAGCTAGTTTTATTCTGACCCTTTTTCTCTTTTTTCTCCTTCTCCTTTGTGTCTATCTGTCGGCCCTTTATCCCCGGTTGTCTTTCTCCTTCCCCATTTCCTTGGGATAAATATCTATTCATGGGACCAGGGCTAGGGCCTAGACTGGCCCGGGGTGATTTAGCTCCCTTCCCCTTGTATACCCAAATTCCCTAGACTACTAATTGGGGGAAGGAGAGAGACGAAAAAAACAAACAAAAAAAACCAAAAAACCTTCTTTTCTTTTCCACTCCAGTTGCTCGTCTCCAAATCATTCCAGCCCTGAGTAGCCTGATCAATTATTTGAACCGACAATCTCTGATCTTTATCCTTAGGTCACTCTATTGCAAGAAACAGTTCTTTAAACAAGAGAGAAATATCACGGCATTCCACAGCAAACCACAGGATATCCTTAACTTATGCATTGTATGCTGATATACGATGATATATGTACATCTCCGTCCTTTTATGTCAACTTATTTTCTTTTGATGGATTACATAAACCTTTTCTCTTCCTTCCTATCCTCCTCTTCTTCTCCCTCCTTCCTTCTCAATCCTTCTATGGACTCTTCCTTTTCAATATTACAAAGTTACAATATTACCATCCCCCAGTCTCTTTTATCGTTTCTCTTTTCTCTACTTTTTCTTTCTCTCCTCCCTTCCTCCTTCCTCTTTTCCTTCAACCGCAGGTGCTTAATTCACTTATTTATTTAATTCTTTACTCTTGCTCCCATTTTTTTCAACACTTTTTCACCACTTGTTTTTCTTCCCCTTTTTCTTTTCAAACAAGCACCAGAAAAAGGAAACCAGGCATACTTATCTGTGGAGGGTAGGGAGAGATTCAAAGGAGATGTAGGAAAAGACCATCCACCGACACTTGCCGTCCTCGGTCTCGCTGCCTCCTCCGTGCGCTTGTTCAGGTGTTTCCGGATCTATTCGGCTCCTCTCGGAGCTAATCGCTGTCCTCTCTCGCTCCCTGTTGAACTCCGATAGCCAAATGCCTAGCAAGGTCGTCGCGAGCGTCACCGAAGCCAGCACGGCTCCACAGCTGGTAGCCGAAGATAGGATTGACGGATGGTTAGCGTCTCGAGTCACCGTCGATGAGAAGCGGGATCTTCGTCTTCATCCTTCTTTCGTCGTGAAGGTAGGGACTTCCAGATATCCATATGAGGGGTACAAGGGGGTTAGTACAGCAAAAACTGCAGGGGGAGGTAGGCGGGGGGGAAGGCTGCTAGCTATCTTTCATTGGCTGTCTTCCATTGCTGAGGCTGGGGGAGAGACAGTGAACTCCTCACGGCGTGCAGCTCAGCGTCGTTACCAGACTCCTCCCTCTCCCGGACCTCTGTATCCGTATGCTGTATAAATGTCTAGGGACAACTGGCAGGGAAGGGGTTAACACTAGAGGCGATCAAGGGGTTAACAGTTTCCTAGGGAGGTGTTTGTAACTGGGGGGGGGGGGAGAGTGTAGTGACTAGAGGAGGATAGAGATTGCTGTTCCTGATCACTAGGGACAGCAGATCTCTCTACACCCCTGTCAGAACGGGGATCTGTTTGTTTACATTGACAGATCCCCAATTCTGGCTCTCTGAGGAGCGATCGCTAGCTGTAAGCCATAATCAAAATTAAAAGAGAAATGCTTGAAAATGAAATGATTCACAGGAGAACTGGGTGAAAGTGTTTAGGTCAGATGAGACCAAAATCAAGCTTTGGCATCAATGTGTTTGGAGGAGGCGGAATGCTGCCTTTGACCCCAAGAACACCATCCCCACCATCAAACATGGAGGTGGAAACATTATGCTTTGGGGATGTTTTTCTGCTAAGGAGACAGGACAACTTCACCACATCAAAGGGACAATGAATGGGGCCATGCACCCTCAAATCTTGGATGAGAACTTCCTTCAGCCAGGGCAGTGAAAATGGGTCGCGGATAGGTATTCCAGCATCACAATGATCCAAAACACACGGCCGAGGCAACCAAGGAGTGGCTCAATAAGAAGCACATTAAGGTCTTGGAGTGGCCTAACCAGTCTCCAGACCTTAATCTCATAGAAAATATGCGAGGGAGTTGAAGGTTCAAGTTACCAAATATCAGCCTCAAAACCTTAATGACTTGGAGAGGATTTGCAAAGAGGAGTGGGACAAAATCCCTCCTGAGATGTGTGCAAACAAGGGTTTTGCCATCAAGTACTAAGTCATGTTTTGCAAAGGGGTCAAATACTTATTTCACTAATTTGAAATGCAAATCAATTTAGAATTTTTTTGAAATGCGTTTTTCTGTTCTGTCTTACTGGCAAAATAAACCTACCATTTTAAAATTATAGATTGATCATTTCTTGCCAGTGGGCAAACATACAAAATCAGCAGGGGAATAAATACTTTTTTCCCTCAGAGTGTGTATATGTACATACAGTATTTCACAAAAGTGAGTACACCCCTCACGTTTTTGTAAATCTGTTATCTTTTCATGCGCCAGCACTGAAGAAATTACACTTTGCAACAATGTAGAGTGTACAGCTTGTATAACCGTGTAAATTTGCTGTCCTCTCAAAATAACTCAACACACAGCAATTCATGTTTAAACCGCTGGCAGCAAAAGTGAGTACACCCCTAAGTGAAAATGTCCAAATTGGGCTCAATTAGCCATTTTCCCTGGTGTCCTGTGACTTATTGGTGTTACAAGGTCTCGGGTGTGAATGGGGAGCAGGTTTGTTAAATTTGGTGTGATCGCTTTCTCTCTTTCTGGTCACTGGAGTTCAACATGGCACCTCATGGCAGGTCTGAGGATCTGAAAAAGGAATTGTTGCTCTACATAAAGATGGCCTAGGCTATAAGAAGATTGGCAAGACCCTGAAACTGAGCTGCAGCATGGTGGCCAAGACCATACAGAGGTTTAACAGGACAGGATTCCTTCAGAACAGGCCTCGCCATGGTCGACCAAAGAAGTTGAGTGCACGTGCTCAGCGTCATATTCAGAGGTTGTTTTTTGGAAATAGATGTATGAGTGCTGCCAGCATTGCTGCAGAGGTTGAAGGGATGTGGGGTCAGCCTGTTGGTGCTCAGACCATACACTGCATCAAATAGGTCTGCATGGCTGTCGTCCCAGAAGGAAGCCTCTTCTAAAGATGATGCACAAGAAAGCCCGCATACAGTTTGCTGAAGACAAGCAGACTAAGGACATGGATTACTGGAACCATGTCCTGTGGTCTGAGACGAAGATGAATTTATTTAGTTCAGATAGTGTCAAGCATGTGTGGCGGCAACCAGGTGAGGAGTACAAAGGCAAGTGTGTCTTGCCTACAGTCAAGCTTGGTGGTGGGAGTGTCATGGTCTGGGGCTGCATGAGTGCTACCAGCACTGGGGAGCTACAGTTCATTGAGGGAACCATGAATGCTAATGTGTACTGTGACATACTGAAGCAGAGCATAATCCCCTCCCTTCAGAGACTGGGCCACAGGGCAGTATTCCAACAAAGACCCCAAACACACCTCCAAGATGACCACTGCCTTGCTAAAGAAACTGAGGGTAAAGGTGATGGACTGGCCAAGCATGTCTCCAGCCCCTAACCCTATCTGTGGGGGAATCCTCAAACGGGAAGGTATAGGAGCGCAAGGTCTCTAACATCCACTAGCTCTGTGATGTCGTCATGGAGGAGTGGAAGAGGACTCCAGTGGCAACCTGTGAAGCTCTGGTGAACTCCATGCCCAAGAGGGTTAAGGCAGTGCTGGTAAGTACCGTATTTATCGGTGTATAACACACACTTTTTTTTTCCCCTTAAAATCAGGGGAAAATTGTGGGTGCGTGTTATACGCCGATCCCCCGCTGACTGTGAGCGGACATACATACATAGACGAGTGTGTTCGGCTAGCTCCGCTCAGTCACGCCCACGGACGAGGCTGCAGATGACACGGACGAGGCTGCAGATGACACGGACGAGGCTGCAGATGACACGGACGAGGCTGCAGATGACACGGACGAGGCTGCAGATGACACGGACGAGGCTGCAGATGACACGGACGAGGCTGCAGATGACACGGACGAGGCTGCAGAGGACACGGACGAGGCTGCAGAGGACACGGACGAGGCTGCAGAGGACACGGACGAGGCTGCAGAGGACACGGACGAGGCTGCAGAGGACACGGACGAGGCTGCAGAGGACACGGACGAGGCTGCAGAGGACACGGACGAGGCTGCAGAGGACACGGACGAGGCTGCAGAGGACACGGACGAGGCTGCAGAGGACACGGACGAGGCTGCAGAGGACACGGACGAGGCTGCAGAGGACACGGACGAGGCTGCAGAGGACACGGACGAGGCTGCAGAGGACACGGACGAGGCTGCAGAGGACACGGACGAGGCTGCAGAGGACACGGACGAGGCTGCAGAGGACACGGACGAGGCTGCAGAGGACACGGACGAGGCTGCAGAGGACACGGACGAGGCTGCAGAGGACACGGACGAGGCTGCAGAGGACACGGACGAGGCTGCAGAGGACACGGACGAGGCTGCAGAGGACACGGACGAGGCTGCAGATGGACACGGACGAGGCTGCATTGATGGGCATTTAAATGTAAGTTTTTTTTTTTTTCCTTAAAATTTCCTCCTAAACTTGGGGTGCGTGTTATACGCCGGTAATACGGTAATTGTGACCACACAAAATATTGACACTTTGGTCCCAATTTGGACATTTTCATTTAGGGGTGTACTCACTTTTGTTGCCAGCGGTTTAGACATGGCGCTGTGAGTTATTTTGAGGAGACAGCAAAATCTAAAACTAGCCCATTTTTCTTTTACGCACAATGACATCTAGCTAGTAATGTTCACTTGGTTTAAGTACATCTATCACTTGAATAAAGTCACTGATGAAATTTCCTTCAAATTCAAAGACCGCTCTAGCAGTGTCCCTGACATCCCACAGTGGAATGCACACGCCTAGGTTGCCATGTATATTGCATTGTGGGATGCTGAGCTCAAGTTTTAAAGTGTACATAAGTCCAAAGTCTGTTTTTATTATGTTTGCCGTTTATGCCTTACCATAAATAATTTCCACAACACTTCCTGTTTCAGGCTGACAATACAAAGGCTGACCCCAGACAAAGCAAATTTCTTTCCTGCAACCACGAGATACAGCAAAGAAATTAGCTTGTTTTCCCCCATCAACAGAGACCGTGCTGACAGGGACTTTAGCCTGCCCATACTTGGTTCACATTTTGGACGGTCCCTGCTGAATCGACTGAGGTTCAAACCATCTATAGCTGGCTTAAGCCACTGCTTGAAAACTAGAAGCAGTGTTGTTCACCTGTTATCTGAGATTCTTTGGTTGGCTGATGTAATGTTTGTCAGCTGCAATTGTTGGACTGAAAAGAACATTTTACCCATGGGACTTTGATGAGTTGTGCCAAATAAAGTTGATAGCAATGTGTTACAAAAACAATGCAAAATTTCATATTGCAGTTAAAAACAAATATCACAATACACATATACTCCTGAGTGTATATGTATGTATATATATATATGTATGTGTGTGTGTATATATGTGTGTATATATATGTATATATATATATGTATGTGTATATGTGTATATATATATATATATATGTATATATATGTATATATATATATATATATATATATATATATATGTATGTATGTGTATATATATGTATATATATATATATATATATGTGTGTGTGTATATGTGTGTGTATATGTATATGTGTGTGTGTGTGTGTGTGTGTGTATGTATATATATATATGTATGTATGTGTGTGTGTGTATATGTATGTGTATATATATATATATATATATATATATATATATATATATATATATATATATATATATATATATATATATATATATATATATATATATATATTATATATTATATGTATAATATATATATATATGTATGTGTGTATGTATATATATATATATATATATATATATATATATATATATATATATATATATATATATATATATATATATAATTATTCATTTTTTATTTGCAAGAGCACATAAATTTGTGCATTCTTTAAGCTGTAGTCTCATGGAACAGCGCCAGCTTCCTGTTTTTGTTATGACTGTAATGTTTTTATTATGACTTATATAGTCAAACTTGTTTAACCACTTAAGGACCAGCCGCCGTCGTCATACTGCGGCATGTTGGGTCTCCTGGGCGAATCGCCATAGGTGTGCGTTGGCCGCTTTTAGAGCGATAGGGGGCGCCCGCGATGCCGGAGCTGATGTGCGGTGTCCGCCGGCCTCCCGCTATCGCTCCACAGAGAACCAGAACTGGAATCTGTCAATGTAAACAGACAGATCCCCGTTCTGACAGGGGAGGAGAGACAGATCTGCTGTTCCTAGTGACTGTAACTTATTGTGATTTTACCAAAAATATGTAGAATAATACATATTGGCCTAAAATGATTAATATTTTTTTTTTAAATTTTGGGGGATTATTATAGCAAAAAGTAAAAAATATATATTTTTTTCAAAATTGTCGCTCTTTTTTGTTACCGCCAAAAGAAAGCTCTATTTGTGGGAAAAAGGACATCAATTTTGTTTGGGTACAACATTGCAGTGCCTAATCCTTCCGGTCCTTAATTGGTTAATTTTAACTATAATATAAAAATACATTTTTGCATATTTTTTTTTTTTTAACATATTGCTATCAATCTTATTTGGCACAACTCATCAAAGTCCCATTTTCTTTGATTTTTACAAGCTTTATGGATTGAGTTCTGTCTTAGTCTCAGCATATGTGGCTTTTGTTTTCCATGCTTGCATATCGTAATCGTTGGACTGCCTGTGAAGTCTATTAGTGAGGTGGTCCAACAGGCAACTAAAGGAGCTTGTGTGCAGCTCTATTCATAATCATTACCACCTTCCTGCCTGGACTATAGCAGGATGGCCGGGGGGGTGGCTTTCCCATCCTGACTGGACGTCATATGACGTTCTGTCAGGAAGCGCCACTCGCATGGCTGTGCGGTGTTGTGATCAGTCGCTGGCTGTGTCCATGGGACACAGCTGATGACTGATCAGTGTACCGGCTCGCTGCTGGTACCATGTGACCAATCGCAGCAGGTCACATGACAGTTGTACACAGTGGATTGCTTCCTTTTATGCCATCCATTGTGTACAATTGTGTTGCTAGCTGTGATTGGTCAATTCGATCACATGGTACAGACAAGGCGATCACAGTCCATCTGTACCATGTGATTAGCTTTGACCGATCACAGCTAACCACAACAAAACAAATTAAATCTATTTTGTTCAGTAAAATGCTTGCTTATAGCAATGTAATTCACTGCTATAAGCAAACATAATGTGTATATTAGGATTTTTTTTTATTTTTAACACTTCCTATGGTAACATTATATTACTCTGGTCAGTGTGTAAAAGGAAAAAAAAATCTGACTGTATACTTTCCAAAAATGGGGCAATTAGGGGTATTTGTACTGTCCTGACATTTTAAGACCTCAAGAAATCAGGCTGTAAGTACATCAGAATTGATCAATTTTCGGATGCAGCAGGTCAAATAAGTATTGAGCATGTCCTGCTGCTGTCTCTGTCCGATGAGGGGAGAGAGAGAGAGCTGCTGCTCTACTGCACATCACTGTATCAAGACGGGGCTCAGGTAAGTATTTAAAGCGGAACTTCAGTAATTTTTTTCATCTTTCCACCTATTAAATCTTACGCCCTTGTTGTTTTGACTTTGGATAGTAAAACATTTTTTTCTGCCCATAAATACCTTATACAGCCCACTTCCTGTTTCTTGTCTGGTAAAAAGCCTAGGCTTATGACATCATACACAGCTCTCTCTCGTGAGAGTTTGGCGGGAAGGGAGGCGGGGGGGGGGGGGTCATAAGAGGGCCAATGAGAGCTGCAGAGCTGGAGGTGTGCCTCTGTGTAAATCCAGGAAGTGAACAGGCAGCAGCTTCAGCTGCCCACAGTTAAAATGTCTGCAGCCAGACTTAGTGGAGGGAGATTTCGGCAGCATATTTGGCAAGTACAGAATCTCAGTATATGGAAGGACAGAAACAAATCTTTTTAGCAGGTAAACCAGCTCCCCTTTTTGTAGAAGTATGTCATCCGTGCAATTAGTGATTTGTCTGGAGTTCAGCTTCGAGCCCTGACCTCATTGTGGGACAGTATTCTGTGTGAAGTATTATGACAGCTGTGTTTATTAATTGGACAGTAATGGGCATAGGAATTATCAAAACAGATTACATCTGTACAGCCTGTGGGATGTAATATACACTGACTAGGGAATTTCATATTATGTGGAGGAAAGATTACACAATTGTGGTTTTGTGAATGAACAAAAACTCTGGTGTATTAAAGAAGACTTGTCTGGCTCATAGTATTGTGTTTACCATAACTTTGACATAACAGGGAGCATTTAATAACAAATATGTTATTTTGCACTAAATTATTGTTTGTTATAATTTTGGTACTACTGTAGCTCGTTGGACATTGAAAAGGCACTTCTGCATAACAAGCATGTTATTAAAATAAATAAATATTCCACTGCTTCCCAAACTTGCCCCATTCATCATTTTCAGATGCGTCTGCAGTTTGTAATGTTCGCGATTAATTAAATTTCATGAAAGCATCTTGTCAGTGTGGTTCATTAAAGTGGACAAAGCACACAACCAAAAGAAGCATGTTATGAAAAGGTGCAGTAAGCAAAATCAGGCTGATTCTTGAGAGAGTTTATTATACCAAATTAATGTTGGACAGGCACGCAACGTCCAGAACTGTATGCTACTGTTAGTAGCATAACAGTATCTATCCTTTGACTACGACGTTTTAAATTGTAAGAAGTTGATCTAGGAAGCATAAACCAACTATTTATACCAATCAGTCAAGCTTTGACCACATACCTGATATTAAGCAGCTTTCTATGGGGCACCCGAACTGAGCCACCGCTCCCTGTGTCCATTTAGACACTGAGCCACTGCCCTGCCCCACCCTCGCCCCACCCCTTTCTCTCATCATTGGCTCATTGACTTTGACCGCAACGGGAGCCAATGGTGCCATGCTGCTGTCTCAGGCAATGAGGAGAGGAGTCCCAGACAGCCAAATCTCTCGTGCAACATTGCTGGATCTAGATTGGGCGAAGGTAAGTATGAGGGGGGCTGCTGCACACAGAAGGTTTTTTATCTTCATGCATAAAATGCATGAAGATAAAAAAAACCTTCTGTCTTTTCAACCACTTTAGGTCCTGTAAGTTGCAAGGTGTGGTCTCCATGGATCGGACTTGTTTTTCCAACCCATCCCACAAATGCTCAATTGGAGTTAACACCTCAAACTCATCGTCATGTTCCTCAAACCTTTTTTGAACCATTTTTGCAGTGTGGCAGGGCTCATTCAGCTGAAAGAGGTCACAGAGAATACAGTTTACATGAAGGAGTGTGCTTGGTCAGTATCAACATTTAGGTAGGTGGTGCATGATACGTGACAGTAACATCCACATGAATGGCAGGACCCAAGGTTTCACAGCAGAACATTGTGCAGAGCATTACGCTGCCTCCTTCAGCTTGCCTACTTACCATAATGCATCCTGGTGCCATCTCTTCCCCAGGTAAACTGCACCTGGCCCTCCACATCATGTAAAAGAAAATGTGATTCATAAGACCAGGCCACTTTCATCCATTGCTCTAAAATGCATATAAACGCACGCCCTTGCCACATGCTGAACCACCTATTCATTTAGACATCAGACACCCCTGTGCCTTCTCTGTGGATCTCTACATACTCTGCAAGCCCCCATTAAGCTGGCCATACATTGTACATCTTTCTTTGTTCCAGTTCCTTTAGATTTGCCTTCAACTATGTAGTAAGAGCCTGCCTGATTGCATACAAATTGAAAGTGTTTAGGTTTGACCTCCATATGGTTTTGCTAAAATTTGTATAATGTATGGGCAGCCTTATGCTACTCCCCCTCTTTAGGCTGTGATCTTTTTGCTGGATACTCTCTAGCCTGGTGGCTTAAAGCGGAGTTCCAATTAAAAAAAAAAAAAAATTAAAAGTCAGCAGCTACAAATAATGCAGCTGCTGAATTTTAATATTCAGACGCTTGCCTGTCCCAGGGTCCAGCGATGCAGGGGAACGAAGCCCCGCTCATCTCCCCCTCCTCTCTGCAGCGCCGGCATTGTCACTGTGGGTATGCACTGCGCAGGCGCGAGCCGCCATCTGGGACCTGTGACGTGTCCCAGATGATTGCTGAGAGGGAGGGGGGTGAGGTCATCTTCTTTCCGGCGCCGCAGGTGCGCCAGGAGGAAGTGGGAGCTGGAACCCGGGTTTCCGCCCTGCCCCCCCCCCCCCAAAAAAAAAGACATGCCAAATGTGGCATGTCAGGGGGTCACATTCCCTTAAAGAAAGCGGAAGTTCCATTTTTGGGTGGAACTCCGCTTTAACACACTGCAGCTTTTATTTGTGACATCTGCTGGCCACTGCAGGAAGTCTGTTCAGGGAGTAATCCACAAAGCTCTTGTGGGCTCAGATAGCACTGTGACCACTGGCAAGTGGGCGAGTGGCAAGTGGTTAGAGGTCCAACCTGGGTGAAAAAAAAAAAAAAAATTACTGTAGCTGCTTACTTTTAATATTGGGGCACTTACCTGTCCAGGGAGCCTGTGATGTCGGCACCCCAGCCGATCTTTGGATCGACTCCCAGGTGGTGCCTCCGCCATTCCTGCTAATGGAACCCAGTAGTGAAGCCTT
Source organism: Lithobates septentrionalis (assembly GCA_037952835.1). Taxonomy (NCBI): domain Eukaryota; kingdom Metazoa; phylum Chordata; class Amphibia; order Anura; family Ranidae; genus Lithobates; species Lithobates septentrionalis. Next base: position 191,043 of record JBBDGP010000989.1, read on the forward strand.
TCGGCTTCACAGCAGGTTCCCTACTGTGCATGCACGAAGCTCGCTGTGCTATCTAATTGGCCCTACGGCGGGGGAAGGAGGAGGGGGGACGAGCTTCCAGTGATTGGGCCATGGTTCGTCTCGAAGTGGGGAAGGGGACCTGTCAAAAATGAGTCCCCCATTCACCCCTCCCCCCTGAAAGGGGCCAAATGTGGCACCGGAGGGGGGAGGAAGTGTATAAGCGAAAGTTCCATTTTTGGGTGCATCCCTGTGCAGGCAGTCCCATTCATGTTAAATGAGATGCAGCAGCTGCACGGACATGGCCACTGCTCCCAACTTTGACATTTGTGCAGGTGTGTGTCACTGAACTCGCACTGTCTGCGTTGGGGGAGACACGCCCACGCGGATGTTAATGGAAGCAGCGGCTTTGTTTGTGCAGCTTCTCTGTCCCAATTGACATGAATAGGAAGGACTGCCTGCATGCACAGAACGCCTGTTATCCCGTGTGGGAAAACATGTTCCTTTGCAGGTGTACTTTTTTTTTGCATTCTGTGCATAAAAGTACAACTAAAAGCAAAACTTTTTTTTATTTAGTTTTAGATAGAGGGATTCAACACTTGTCAGTTTTTATTGCTGTCTGCACCCCCGTTAAGGAGATTCACACTCTATTTGTCCCGTTTACCAATATCATTAAAAGTAAAAGAAAAACCCAAATTTTGGCTTGTCCCCAAAAAAGTAATAGAGGGGACACTAGTTCTGGTGACCTGGGGGTCCCCAAGGAGTTCCCTTTGCAGGGATTTCCCCTCGCTTCCTGTTTGTGTGACAGGAAGTGAAGGGAAATCTCTGCATTGGGACAGATGGTGAGTAAAATAAATCTGACAGGTGTTATAACCCTCCCTTACTCTATACAATATTAAAAAGGCAAAGTTTTATGCCTGTAGTTTAACTTTTTAAGGTAAAAAAACCTTCTTTACTGCAAGATAGCCCCAGACCCCCCCCCCCTTTCTTTACACTTACCCAAGCCGGATCTCAATCCAGGGATGTGCAGTGCACAGGAGCAGCAGCTCTCTCCCTTCTCATTGGGCAGATTGATAGCAGGGGAAGCCATTGGCTCCTGCTGCTGTCAATCAAATATTGTGACGAAGGAGTGGGGGGCGGGACCGAGCCGCCCAGTCTGTGTCAATAGATGTAGACAGGGCATCCCAGGAGAGGACATACACGAATGCCCCTATAGCAAGCGAGACTTGCCAAAGAGGAGTCAGGAGTCTGCTGACACCTGCCTGCCATACGATCCGCTCAAGACAGACGCATGGCGATAAGTTCGCCATCCGTCTGGCGGATCGGATGAGATCTGATGAAAACGGACATGCTGTTGGTTTTCCTCCGATCTCCCCATAGAAATCAGCGGGGCTCTGACAGGAGCGGAGATCAACGGAACGATCTCCCACTGAGCTGGCGGACTCCGCTGAGTGGATCTGCCCCGTGTGAAAGGGGCCTTAGAGACCACATCTGTGAATTTTTGTTTTGATTGTCAGTGTGCTTCTCCAGTAGTGCTTTTGTGTGTCTTGTTTCTTTGTTTTACAATGAGTCGGCTCTTATTTTAAATTGTGCGTACAGCCAAGTTGGCTTATAAATAGAGCTTTGACTTGTATCCTGTAACTGTAGTAATGCTGCCTGCAATGAATGCCTTCCTATCCAGAAAATAAGAGTGGAGTAATAATGTGGAACAAATGCTTCAAGCACGCTGTCAGAAATGTGATGAAGTATATTGAGAAACATGAACAACTAATAAAACATGAAAAGTTTCTTCTCTTTCCATGGAGGAAGCCTTTGTTAAGGAGAGCCCATTTATTATATACTTCTAGCCAAAACATTCCAGCTAATTGTAATTCTAGCTCTTATGCCCCACAGCCATTGCTGGTTACACTTCTGTAATACACACCATCTCAACAAACCCACCTGAAAAACCAGATAATTACAAGTTGAAGTGTCTGGGGCGTGTTACAAGTCAGCAGCTGTGTTTCTGGACAAAAAAACCAATGTGAAAGAAAACTAAACACATTCTCACAGCTATGACATGTTGGCTTTTGCAGGGAACACAATGTTTTTTTCGCAGTTTGTTTTATATATATATTTTTTTTTCATATGATTCACCTGCTGTTTCTCTTTACTTTCTTGAGATGTGAACGTTTCACTTCTGAATATGAGTATTGTTTGTTACATGGATTGTGCACATAAATTGTATATTCATAACCCATAACATGCATTTTACACACTTGGATAACTGGAAAGTAGCAGAAGGGCACCTTCAAGCATCACATTGGTGTTTGTCTTTGCGTTTAAATGCAGCATGTTTTATTTTCACCCAGTGCACACCAACACAGCGTATTGGTGTGTACTGGGCCCTGTTGAAAACAATGGAATACAGCTTGTCATTGTATTGGGTAAGTGTTGCAGCGAAATACACAAAGTGTTAATAGGCTTTAAAGTGTTTCTTAACCACATCAGTAAAATCAGTGTGTAAATGCAGTAAAGCATGCTGGTTATACTCTCTGGAACCTAAGGAGTTAATCCTCTGCATTTTTAAAAGCTGTTTGATCCTGTATGCACAGATCCTCCTCTTCTTCCACTGACTACAAAATGTGTCCGGATAAGACAGTTACTGAAGTCAGGCTGCACATGCTCAGTTTGGTGTGTATTGCTAGAGAGATTTATTTTTTTTCTTGGGAGAGCACATGCAATCAGCACAGGGCCAATTGGCACTGTCCAGACAGAGGGTCAGGGGTCCTGCATCCTGATGGGGCAGCCAGTGCAGTATGAAAACTCCTCCTACAAGCTTTAACCAGGAACTGATTAGAAGTCACAAGACTGCTATATATACTGCTTATGAGGAAAGGTATTTAGCAGTTTATATTTAGTAAAATGATTGCATTTCCATTTTCTGTGGGAGACCAGATATAGTGAATGTGGGGTCCTGGGTTTAGTAACACTTTAAGAAAATACCCATTGTGCATGGAAGTCCTTTCTACCCTGGCCATGTTTTTACTTTATGAGAAGCCAAAGGGAGAAAGGCACCCCAACATAAAATAAGGTGGTTATTAGAGTTTTGGTTAAAAAGGTAAAATGGTCAACCATTTGGCCCCACAGTTTAGCGAAGGGCAGCCAGAAGCATAACTCAAGGCTTGCTGGATTTGATGGACTATAGACCAGGGTTTAAAAACTAGGCCACATCTGGACCTATATATATATATATATATATATATATATATATATATATATATATATATATATATATATATATATATATATATATGTATATATATGTATATATGTATATGTATATGTGTGTGTGTGTGTGTGTGTATATATATATATATATATATATATATATATATATATATGAGAATTTGGATCTTTAAAACATTTTTGTATTGAAAAAAATAACTTCATTATATTTTAGAGTTTTCCAATAGCATACATATGCAACTAATGTATACAATAAATGAATGCAAAGCGTAAAGCTGTGAGGTGTTTTCGGCACAGACACATTTAAAATGGCCCTCAGTGGAGATCATCTCTTTTAAAACCCTTGCGTTTAGTTTATTTTATCTGTTTGAAAGCCTGATGAATTTTCATGTTTTTTTCAACAAATACTATGTTTCCCCTGTGTGCACTTTCATGTCTGTTGACTCATCACTTTTCTACATAAAATGTTATGTGTACAAGTTGAACTTTATAACTTTTCTTTAGAGTTTATGCATAAAGGAGGAACTAGAATGAGTGCTTTATTACATCATCTGTAAAATTTACAGTTACACTAAAAGTCAACTGCAGTCAAAACTGATACATGTGCCCCAGTCCTCCCAGGTTTCATGAGCTCTTCATAGTATTAATAAAAATCCTGTAATTGACCAGAAGAAAATACCTCAAAATTCTATTAGCTGCTGTTTACTTTCACCAATAACTGTACTGACAATTGTCAGAAGAGAAGGGAATGTGGGATGTAATGTTTATCAGATTGAAGGGTTGGGTAGGCCATCGATTATGCAATTTTCTTTCCTTCCTCTATGGGTGAAAGTAAAGAAAATTGCTTGATTCCCCCAGCAACACAGTCAGGGTTGATAGTGTCGTGCTTATGTAAATAATTTTTCTGCACGGTATTTATGAACGAGTAATTTTGAAAGGATAATATTTTAACCACTTCCGGACCAGCTCATGACGATAAAGGAGGATACCGTTGATATGGCAGCAGCTAGCCGCCATAACCCCAGTATCCTCTTCTTCAGTGAGCGGTCCAGTTTAGGATAAAAGTGGTCTCTACGGCGGATTTTCCGCAAGATCACTTTTATCGGCGGTAGGAGAGGGGGCCCCTCCCGGCGCTCTCCGGTCCCTTCTGCCGCTTGCCGGAGCCGTAGGCAGAGGCGATTGGGTCCTTCCTGTGGCCTGACATGGAGACGAGTGAGGGGAAGATGGCCCCCACCCGTCTCCATATCATTGCAGGGCGGAAGCGACATCAAAACGTCACTTCCGTCCATAGCTCTTAAAGAAGGGACTCTGATGGGTATTTTTTGTTTGGCCCATGATTATTTGTTAAATATACAATGTGGCCCTTGTACTGAAACGTTTGGTGACCCCTGGACTAGTGTCTGTTTTTCCTCCATAGTACTATGCCATACACTTTGTGTGTGTGTGTATGTAAGATGGCCCCCACCCGTCTCCATATCCTTGCAGGGCGGAAGCTACATCCATTTTTTTTTTCTTCGTTTTTTTTTAAATCACAAATTTTTTTTATTGCCTTTTAGTCTAAATATGAGATCTGAGGTCGTCTTGACCCCCGATCTCATATTTAAGGGGTCCTGCCATGCTTTTTTTCTATTACAAGGGATGTTTACATTCCTTGAAATAGATATAAAAGTGACACAATTTTTTTTTTTTTTAATGCACCCCGTCCCGACGAGCTTGCGTGCAGAAGCAAACACATACGTGAGTAGCACCCGCATATGAAAACTGTGTTCAAACCACACGTGAGGTATCACCGCGATCATTAGAGTGAGAGCAATAATTCTAGCCTTAGACCTCTGTCGCTTAAAACATGCAACCTGTAGAATTTTTTAAACGCCGCCTATGGAGATTTTTAAGGGTAAAAGTTTGTCGCCATTCCACGAGCGGGCGCAATTTTGAGGCGCGACATGTTTGGTATCAATTTACTCGGCGTAACATCTTTCACAATATAAAAAAAAATTGGGCTCTACTGTTATTTTTTAAATCAAAAAAGTTTATTTTTCCAAAAAAAGTGCGCTTGTAAGACCGCTGCGCAAATTCGGTGTGACAAAGTATTGCAACGACCGCCATTTTATTCTCTAGGGTGTTAGAAAAAAAATGTATAATGTTTGGGTGTTCTAAGTAATTTTCTAGCAAAAAAAACTGTTTTTAACTTGTGAACAACAAATCTCAAAAAAAGGCTTGATCTTTAAGTGGTTAAAGAAACAGGATCAATCAATATGAACACAGACTAAAAATATGAGATTTATTCACCAGACATGTATTCATTCAAAATAGTTATGTATATTGGTTGACAGAAATAAATGTTACATAAAATCAAGAAAATTAATTGAAACACCCGCTAATGGGAGCGTTTTACTTTTTAAATGACAAAAATTATAAAACTTCACTGTTGAGTCAATAGAGTATATATGACGATTAGACAGAACGTCTGTATTTCACAAATTTAACCGTTACTATACTGCGAAGTATAAGGTGTCAAGGAATCTTCATGAATGTGGGTGGATTTATGAGTTAATGAAGTGTGTGTCTGAGTCTCCTTTTGAGTAAATCGGTGGTCTTGAATACCACTATAAACAATGAACCCATAAAAAATGTTTGTAACCTAACCCACAAGGTGTGTCTTCATTTCCATTGGTGGAAAGATCTATTGATTACCTTTTTGTAGGTTTAGGTCATACCTCTTTTAACCACCAAGCGTGTCCAAGGGCAGAAATACTTAAAGCGGAGTTCCGCCGAAAAATAATTTAAAAGTCAGCAGCTACAAATACTGAAGCTGCTGATTTTTAAAATAAGAACACTTACCTGTCCTGGGCGCCTGCAATGTCCTTACCCAAAGCCGACCTGTCCTTCGGCTCCTGGGTGCAGGTGCCGGCATCTTACGTAAGGGAGTCAGGAAGTGAAGCCTTGCGGCTTTACAGCCTGGTTCCCCACTGCGCGTGCTCAAATCGCGCTGCACATCCTGACTGGTCCCTGCAGTCTTTTGGGACGTATGTGTCTCCCGGAAGACAGCGCGGGGGGGGGGGGAAAATATACGATGACAAAGGAGGAACCGGACATGGCGTAGATCTCCACGGATTCTGCGGCGATCTATTGCCAGATTTGGGGAAGTGGGAGCAAATGCCTATATTAGACAGGTATCTGCTCCCCCCCCCTGAAAGGTGCCAAATGTGACATCGGGGGGGAGAACCGGATCAGCGAAAGTTCTATTTTTGGGTGGAACTCCGCTTTAACCTGAAATATCTTAAGTAAAATATAACATAACATCAGACATTTCAAAATAACATCAGGCATTTCATATGTGTAAAAGTGGGCATTCCGCCCTGGGAGGAAGTCGTAATGATGAAACTAATAAGGGCGTGGCCTAATGACCGGATGTGATGCGTGCGTTCCACGACTAAGAGGAAGACATGCCATGAAGGGAGTGGTGAACGCTGCTTCCAATACAGTGTGAGTTGCTTCTTCTGATTGTCATGAGGAATATGAAATGGTCGTATGAGTGCTGCCAGCATTGCTGCAGAGGTTGAAGGGGTGGAGGGTCATCCTGTCAGTGCTCAGACCATATGCCACACACTGCATAAAATTGGTCTGCATGGCTGTCATCCCAGAAAGAAGCCTCTTCTAAGGATGATGCACAAGAAAGCCTGCAAACAGTTTGCTGAAGACAAGCAGACTAAGGACATGGATTACTGGAACCATGTCCTGTGGTCTAATGAGACTAAGATAAACTTATTGGGTTCAGATGGTGTCAAGCCAAAAGAGACTCCCACACAGAGTATAATTTTTTACATAAATATTGATTTCAGTGTAATGATACCATGTATAGGCTGACACTGGAGATAATAAAAATCCGTTCTAGTATTGCATGGCGTGTGGCGTGCACGGATTAAGTGACAGCACGCCACACGCCAGACCGAGATACCCGCAAGATACTCCGTTCCAAGGACATTTGGATATTCATCCATTGGTCTTTCAGCTGATATTCTAGGCTCCAGTGACTGTTTGTCCCCTTCACCTTTATGGGAATTACATTGGCATAGATTACAGGTGATTGCAGATACCATGCACTTAAAAATCTGCCCAATACACAGTCTGACGGCCATGCAATACTAGAACGGACTTTATTATCTCCAGTGCCTGCCTATACATTGAATAATTACACTGTAATCAATATTTATTTAAAGACTTTTCAAACCCTCAGTCCCTGATGAAGGTATCTGAACACTTCATACCGGAAACGCATCGGGCATTTACACTGTATGATTATGTATACAGCTTTTGTCCTGTTTTTCATGTGATATACATTGTGCATTCTTGTCATATGTAGATTTCATGTTTTTTTTATTCTATTTCATTTAAAGATTATATTTTATTCATTGAGTGGGTGGTCTGTCAAAGTCCCATCTGAGGGGGTTACCTCTTTTGTTCCAGTTGGTGTCAAGCGTGTGTGGCATCAACAAGGTGAGGAGTACAAAGACAAGTGTGTCTTGCCTACAGTCAAGCATGGTGGTGGGAGTGTCATGGTCTGGGGCTGCATGAGTGCTGCCGACACTGGGGAGCTACAGTTCATTGAGGGAATCATAAATGCCAACATGTACTGTGACATACTGAAACATTTTAAGTGTACAGATAGCATGATCACTCGGGGTTTGCAGGTATTCAATCCACAATGCTAAAAGTTAATTGGATTGCTTCTGGAAGGCCAAGTATGTCTGCCTTTAGGATCAGTCTGTGGCTCAAGACCATTTTTGGGCTTTGTCTATAATGGGTGGGTGTTTTGAAGGTTTGTTGGTATTAGGAGGCTTTTTCTGGGGGTGGGTTCTGTGTGTATTGTGGAACTAAATTTTGGGAAGTGTATTGTGAAGACCTGTCCGAGTACTCTAAAGCAGGGGTGTCCAACCTTTTGACCTTCTTGGGCCACATTGAAAGAAGAGGAATTGTCTTGGGCAGATCACAAGTTAACCAATCACTGATATGTACCTATCTGAGTAATAAAAAAAACTTCATTCTTTTTGTATTTTTAAAAAAAATTATTATTGTAAAAGAGGGTAACATAAAACTAGTTCGATGTGTAACACTGTTTTCGTTAAATTAACGCTTATTTTGGTTCTAATTTTGCCCTTTGTATGCTTCATCCTTGACAATAGTTGCTCACAAATAGGTGCTGCTGAAAATCAATGACATGAATGTGGGGCATGTTATCTCATCACCCCCCCCCCCCCAAAAAAAAATAATAAAAGTCCAGTAAAGAGACAAATGCATTTTTACAAAAAAATTAACATTGTGTTGAGCCACATCCATAGTCTTCTTGGGCTGCAGGTTACACACTCCTGCTCTAAACCTTTATTAGAATATTTTTCATTCACAATTAGGAAGTGGTCGGGGTTAGTAGCATTTATAAAACAAGCTTTAATCTTGCATTAAATTTGTCATACTGCTCATGTCTAGCATTGCTCTGCCGAGTTACAGAATTACCCCCCCCCCCCCAATGTTTTACCAAATAAAATACTAATATTTATACACTTTATTCTTTGCCTACATAGGATATTGGACTGGAAAACTAATGGCAATAGTTTATCAGATAAAATGAACCTGCACAGAAGACCATAAAACATGTGTCCTGCATATATTGAAGGTTCTAGGAGAGGAGCGCAGTGACCAAATCTAAACTGAAGTGTTTGGGTTTTTAGCAATTGGCAAGCCAAATTCAGCCCACACTGGAAAACCTATAAGGGGTTTTGGGTTGTTATATAATCCAGGGGTCTCAAACTGGCCACCCTTCAGCTGTTGCAAAACTACAAGTTCCATCATGCCTCTGCCTGTGGGAGTCATGCTTGTACCTGTCAGCCTTGCAATGCCTCATGGGACTTGTAGTTTTGCAACAGCTGGAGGGCCGCCAGTTTGAGACCCCTGGTTTAAACCCTTTCTGTGCTTAAGATCATCACTTTGTTTCCTTGGTGCATTGCAAAGGTAATACAAATGAAGAATACTTATCATATTCAAGGAGCTTTCTGTACCCATACATGCTAGGATCTTCTCTGCAACCAAGGTTAAGTGAACACTTTACTGTGAAAGAGAATGAAGGGTAATGTTAACTGGTACATTCAGACACTTGTAAATGTAATTGATTATTATTAAAAGTCATATAAATGTGCTTATAGCTTTATCCCTTTAGAGTACAGCCAAGAACTACGTCTGCATAAAAATCAATATGCATGCAGAATGTTTGGCACGCATGTTCATAGCATTGCTCTTCCTGTTTTAATTGTTTGACTGTTTGCAATGCTAGTTTGACAGAGCTTTTATTTGTTGATTTTCTCAGCTTTAAGCTTTAGACCAAACATAATGACCACTCAATTACGGTACTTGGCAACAAAAAACTTTGAGGTAATGCAATTTGTAAATGCTCATTATTATGTTGCTGGCTACAGTGCATGATGAGCAACAAAAGGCAACTATGTCATGTGAGGTCTGTACTGAATATTTAAGTCAATAGTGGAGTGTAACCTTAGAGGAATCTCATCCTGTAAAATTAAATTATAATGTAGCTGCTTCCTTTTATTGCATATACCAATCCAAGAATCCAGCACTGTCCTTACCGGGGCCGGTTTCACAATGGTCTTTGGTAATTCGATTGTGACTTCCTGGTACATTTACAGTATGGCACTTTATCAATAGACTCGCATCCTCCTGGAACCTGTGATGGGTCGCCTAGGCATTCCAGACAGAAACGGAGCAGGTGCCTGTCAGAAATGGGTACCCGCTCCAAGAAAAAAAAAAAAATCCAATAGTAGTAGAGGAGGAAAAGCAGAACTTCCCATTTTAGGTGAAGTTCTGTTTTAACCTAAAGGCATTATAAACCTTCCTACCTGCATAAGGTGTGCATTGGTCATGTAGTTTCATGGTGTGATTTGTTGGCCTGCATGCGCATCCTATAGTATTGTAAATTTTCACACCCCGGTATCAGTGGTTTCTGTTTGTGTTCAAACATGAGGCATGACACCGCCCAGGTTAATGCATGAACTCTGTGTTCTTTAGAACTAACACTTCCTGTGAAGAAACTATATATCCCACAATCCCTGGGTCTCTGTCTAGTGCTTTTCAGGTGAGAGCTAATTAATTGCCTGCTCAGTCAATTGACTGCACACCGAGCTGTGGCACATGGCAATTATGGCAGAATGACAGACCCCCATGCAAAATGATGGCATCCCCTGACCAGCCGATCAAGAGACTGAAAACCTGGCACCTGGAAGTAGCCAGAGAGAAGATGATAGAAGTCGGTGAGGGAATAAACCGTTGCATCGCTGTAAAGAGAAGGTAAGTATTCCTTTGAGTTTAGTTCTGCTTTAATAAACAGGCAGGGCTGTTAACCGAGAGCTCACTATGCAGTCTTTTTCATCACATCACTCCCACATTTGTGATGGTGGGGTATAGATTGTTATCCAGAACAAAAAGTTGCCTGTTCCTTTAGGGAATAGGGACAAGCTAGTTGGATTACCACTTCAGCTCAGAAGGGTTTACCCCCTTAATGACTAGAGCATTTTTTGCGATACGGCACTGCGTCGCTTTAACTGACAATTGCACGGTCGTGTGACGCTGTACCCAAACAAAATTTACGTCCTTTTTTTCCCACAAATAGAGCTTCCTTTTGGTGGCATTTGATCGCCTCTGCGGTTTTTATTTTTTGCGCTTTAAACAAAAAAAAGACACTTTTGAAAGATAAAAAAAATTATTTTTTTTACTTTCTGCTTCAATACATATCCAAAAAATATATATGAAAAAACTAATTTATTCATCAGTTTAGGTGGATGTATATTCTTCTACATGTTTTTGGTGAAAAAAAAACGTAATAGGTGTATATTGATTGGTTTGCGCAAACCAATCATGTCTACAAACTATGGGAAAGATTTAGAAACTTTATTTTTTTTTTTTTATTGTTTTTACTGGTAATGGTGGCGATCTGCGATTTTTAGTGGGACTGCGACATTGCGTCGGTCCAATCTAACCAGGGACATTATTTACACGATCAGTACTATAAAAATGCACTGATCAATGTAAAAATGACACTGGCATGGAAGGGGTTAAGTGTGTTCCCTCACCGTGTTCTAACTGTAGGGGGGGGTGGGCTTACTGAAACATGACAGAGATCACTGGGGACAGTAGATCCCTGTCATGTCACTAGGCAGAACAGGGAAATGCCTTGTTTACACAGGCAGTTCCCCCGTTCTGCCTCTCCTCGTCGTGATCACAGGCCACTGGCGGAGATCGAGTCCGCGAGCGCCTGCTATCCTGCTCTTACGGACTGACGTACAGGTACGTCAGTTTGCGCAGGAGGGCCGACGTGCCGCACTAGATCTGCGTGAGCAGGTCGGTAAGTGGTTAATGGATTGATTAGCCATGACACTACAAACTGCAGCCACAACATGTGAGCCCATTATTGCAGCAAGGTAAGACATAAAAATGGTATCGGGAATAAAATTGCACAATACCTAGTTAAAACACACAAAAACATTTACGTGTACAATGCCTTCAATATTATCTGCATCATTTACCATTCCTAAACACTTTGTTCAAAACTAAACGGTGACATTTGGCTGAGGTCTGTCTGGCACAATTGGGGAAAGCAGCAGTTAAATACACAGTTGAAATGCATATAGTAGCAGATCCTATAAATTCTGTAATTTGCGAAGTGGGACATCCATGGATCAGACTTTTTTTTTTTTTTTTTTTTTTTTTTTGTTTCCAGTACATCCCACAGATGCTCAATTGGATTGAGATCTGGAGATTTTGGAGCCAAGTCAACACCTTAAATTCTGATGTTCACGTGCCCATTTTGGCACTTTTGGCTGTAGACACAGGTCAGCATGTGCACCCTGATCAGTCTGTGGCTACGAAGACCCCATACACAACAGACTGAAATGCACTGTGTGTTTTGACACCTTTCTATCAGAACCAGCATTTAATGTTTTTAGCAAGTTTGAGCTACAGTAGGTCCTTCTATTGGATCAGTCTACACGGCAAGCCTTGCTCCCCACGTGCATCAATGGGCCTTGCCCTCCTATATCACCCTATCACCTGTTTTCTGTCTTTGGATCAAATTTGTTAGGTCCTGACCTTAGTGAGGGTACTTTCATTGCAGCCCTGATCGACTTTTTCTCAAAGTATGGGTTTGCTTTAAATCTTTAATAATAATAATCTAGTGATTGCATATAAGCTTCCTTACATGGCCTATGTAAAGTTAACACGTTTTAATAAGAATATAAATACATGTTCTAGAACTTGTAACATTTTATAATAGAATGAGTGACCTCTCATAAATTTTGTTGTAAAAGATAAGTACATTTGAAGTAATGAGTGTAGGTGTTCTGAGTGCTAATGTGGCAATTATCTGCTTGGTTTCAGGCAACATCCAAGGAGCAACAATTGTAGATTCTCTGGACACGCTGTTTATCATGGGCATGAAAGATGAATTCAAGGAGGCTAAGGAATGGGTTGATAAAAACCTAGAATTCAGTGTGGTAAGTTTTTAATACATAATATTTTTACTGTTTGTAAATGGACTGTGGTTGGATGGCTAATGTGCACAATGTAGTCTGACTCAACTGTGGTTAGAGGGTAACCAATTACTTGAGCTTTTTTTTTTTTTCTTTTTTTTTTGTTCTGTGTCACTGGTGGGAAAATTTGACTTTCTAAATTTGTTTTAGTAGCCTTTATCACTTGGACTAAAGTATGGGAAAATCCAAATATTGGGTTGACTCCAGAGCAGGAATAGGGTAGCAGGTTTCCAATAGGGACACTTTGTTGCAGTGACAACTGCCTGAGAAGAGTTTCCCTCACTTGAAGAAATGCCCTCTTGGTTCTTGCTGTGTATATGGAACAAGAGGTAAAGGGAAATTGGATGACCGAAAAATGAACAAATTGACAGGTGTTTAACTCTTTTTAAATGTTTTGGCTTTTATATACTCTAATGCAGGGATCTCCAAACTATAGCCCTCTAGTTGTTCAGGAGCTACAATCATCATGCCTAGTCGTGTTTGGGAATGTTAGTTTTACAATCCCGCTTGGGATGTGTAGTTCCGCAGCAGCTGGAGGGCCATAGTTTGGAGATCCCTGCTCTAATGAGTCTTAAAGCTGGGGTCCACCTAAACCGCCAAAAAAAATAAATATTAAAAGCCAGCAGCTATAAATACTGCAGCTGCTGACTTTTAATACATGGCCAATTACCTGTCCCAGGGTCCTGCGATGTCGGCAGGCGACGCCGAGAACCCGCTCGGTTCTCGGCAGCTGCCGCCGCCATCCTAGGTGAGGGATTCAGGAAGTGAAGCGTTGCGGCTTCACTTCCCGGTTCCCTACTGTGCATGCGCGTGTCGCGCTGCGCGTCCCAAGTGGTCCCCGCTCTCTCCTGGGAGCTGTGTGTTTCCCAGGAGACAGCGCAGAGGGACAGGAAGAGGCATAGACTCCCATTGGAGTCTATGCTGGAAGTGGGTGCAAATACCTGTCTTAGACAGGTATCTGCACCCCCCTCCCCCCTGAAAGGTGCCAAATGTGACACCGGAGGGGGGGAGGGTTCCGAAAAGCGGAAGTTCCATTTTTGTGTGGAACTCCGCTTTAAACCTTCATTTGTAATGGACACTGCAGTTTTTTTTTTTTTTTTTTTTTTGTTTTGTTGTTTTTTACATTCGATTCAGAAATTGCAGGCAGCAGTGTCCTGAAGACCATTGGAAAAAACAAATTTACTACTCTTTTGAAGTTGTGTTTTGTATTGTTGAAATGTTCCCCTAGATTGTGAACTAGTAATGGGATTCTTTGATCAGTCAATAAAAGAGTTGCACAGAACAGGTAAGTATAACATGTTTGTTTAAAAATAAAAATTAGAAGCAGAGTTTGTGATGGACTGGGACAGAGTAGACCTATTGCTATTTGTTTTAGAAATAGAAACTTGGCGAATTATAGGATGAGATCTACTGAGCCCTTTCCCTCATTAAAAAAATAACTAGTTAACACTGTAACCGCAAAATTCCATTAGGTATTTTCTATAATGGTGGAAAGAAAAATCGTAATCCTTAAAGTGTATCTGCGGTCAAAATGTAAAATCAGATATACATTTCCACATTGCATTTCAATTAATTGTAACCTACTCATTAATCGGAACTATCTTGAAATTTGAAAACTTTATGAAGATCCTTTTACTTTTATTTTCTTGAATTCTGTGGCACATGTTCACTATGCCCGGTGAATATTGCACTGCTGGGTCACACATTTCAGAAAAACAACAACAATGGATAGCGGCGCAGGTCAAAGTATGGAGATCAGCAATGCAAGTTCAGAACTAAGTCCTTTGAGCAAATACAGCTCTTTGTAAGGATGTGCAGTCTGTATGGTAGGGCAGCATTGTAAGGGGAGTTGAAGCCACTCCAGATATGCAAGACAGAAAGCAAAGCAACAGGTTTACTTTGCATTTCAAAGGACTACAAATCCAATGGTACATTGCTGCCTGCGAGCACTGTTTCCTGTACTGACTCCACCTCCTAAAAATTCCTCCTCTCGGCTCCTCAGAAGGCAGGCTCTGAAATGTGTGAGACGGAAAACAAAGCAACCAGTGGCATCTCCAGCTTTCATATTTAGGGGGGGCACATGGGGGGACAGGGACAAAAGTAGGGGGGCAACTATAAAATGCATATATATATCTATATAGATATATATATCTATATAGATATATGTATCTATATAGATATCTATATAGATATATAGCTATATAAATATATACTGGGGCCCTTTACTACGACCCCACAATGGCCCTTTCACATGTTCTGCAGTGAGCTCCCTTCCTACTGTATTGGGGTCCCCCAGGGTGGCAGAAAACAAGAGATATATGTCACCAGCATACCAAGAAAATATAAGGGTCCAAAGCAGTGGGAGAACTATCAGCGTTGCAAAGGTTGTCTTGCCACTGGGCCCTGGTGTTCTGCCACTGTGGGGTTTCCCAGCCTCCTCTTGCTGTCCTGCCCCTGCTATTGACTGCTCTGGTATGGCATCTCTTGGAATTTACAGGCTGGTTCTCCTGTCCTAAGGATGGGAGAAATCAGTCTGTTTTTTCAGTAACTGAGAGTCCTGGTGGAGTCCTTCCTGCAACTCGCTCTTCTCCCTGCCAATGAGGATGCAGGGGAAGGAGCAGATCGGGCAGCCGTGGTTGTGTGAGCGCTCGCATTATGCAGTGTCAGCAAGCAGAGGGAGGGGGGAGGAATCACCCGCAGGGAGCTGACTGGGGACTCTCTCCCTCTTAGACATTGATTTTTTTGTTTTTATTGGGGGGGGGGCACATGGTGGGGCACAGCATAATGTTGGGGGGTCAGGGCCCCCTCTGCCCCCCCCCCCCCCCTAGGGATGCCATTGAAAGCAACAGGTGCCTCTTAGTAAGACTGTATAAATTTAATAGCAAATTGCATTGAAACACTCACATATGAAAAACAGTTGTCAGATGCAGGGAAGTCTCTAGTAGAGTCACATACGATCTCAGCGGTCCAGATGGAAATGTGCCTTGTGTGTCTCTATGCTGCCGGCGTCCTGGTCCATAAGTCACTTCCGGGATTCCGGCGGGATCCACAGCGAGGCTTGGAACACGACCAAACAGTCACAAGGAGGGCTGGTGTGCAGAGTTCAGTGTAGTGGCTGTACTGCAGTAAAGCTACATTGAACTCTGCACTTCAGCCCTCCTTGTGACCGTTCAGCCGCATTCCAGAGCCTGCCTTCTGAGGAGGAATTTTTAGAAGGTGGAGTCAGTACAGGAATCAGTGCTCGCAGGCAGCAATGTACCATTGTATTTGTAGTCCTTCGAAATGCAAAGTAAACCAATGAGGAGAAGCTGCAAAACATGCATGGAAGCTAAGAAGTTGTGGAAACTGATGGCTGCCAGACAGGAATCACTCACAATATGAAAGGAAATTTTTCAAGTAGGCTTAAATTGGATTGTCAAAAAATAATTGTGTATTGCTATTGCAATGTTGTTATTTTAAATGATAGGGTGGCCATAGAACTCCTCGAACACATTGGGTTTTCATTCTTAGTCCCCGTTCACATGAGCGTTCCTTTCGGGTCCGCCTGTCAATTTTTCAAGTGGACCCAATCAGACCCTCCATTGTCCTATGGAGAGGCGGGTGTAAACAGATATGTGTCCTTTTACACCCGTCGACATGCGATCCGCTCTGCTAAAAACGGCAATTAGGTGTAAGGGGACAGGTGGCCCATTTACAGCAGACTGCCCATAGAGGAGTGCAGGCTGTGTCCGCTCTGCATAGGTGGAGTAGACACAGACCAGCCATCCACCTGCTCAGTGTGGATTGTTTTTTTTTTTTTTAATTTCTTATCGTACATCAGGCGACACAGAGCCATAGTAGTTACTATGTGGGTTATAGGCCACTTTCAGGTGATGGACACTGGCACGCCCTAAGACAAAAAGTGCACTCCCTATATAACCCCCTCCCACTACTGGGAGTATCTCAGTTTTTTCGCCAGTATCTAAGGTGTTGGTCACGGAATAATTGCTTTGTGAGTTTCTATTGTAGAACCTCCACAAAGTCCTCATGCAGGTGCTTGCTTAGAAACTAGCCAAACGCACAACTGCTGAGATGCTTAAGGCCACATCACCCTGAAAGCGCCCGATCTTAGAGACTAAGCAGGGTCAGGCCTGGTTAGTACCTGTATGGGAGACCACCTGGGAATACCAGGTGCTATACACAGTTCTGTGCACATTGTTGCTAACACAAACAGCTAAACGCATGTGTGCGGGAATGCACCTCAGCGGAGGATAAACTTCCTTTCACCATGCAGAAGCTCCTGGCTAGTCTTCCTTTTGCAGTGAAACAGTTATTTGAAAATGTTTGGATAATTCATCCAAAGAAATTCTAGTGGGAAAAGTACCCCCCTTTTGCCATTTAAGTAAAGGAGTAAATATATTTTCATTTTTAAAGCTCCTTTTGTGCCAGGGGCATCACCCTCTAGGCAGTCACGATGGCTTCCGCCGTCAGGTTTAAAAAGTAATCCTCAGTATTAACCCCAGGGACAAAAGAGGTCTTGGGGGAGGAAACCTACAAGATACTGAAGCCTCCTTATGAGGCGCCCCGCTCGCTCAATAGGGGGAATTCTTCTGCAGTTCTCAAGGATCTGACAGGAAGACGAATAGGGGACTTAAAAGCTCCAAGGTACAAGCTGGAGTTCCAAGAGTTCCCGTCTGCTCGTTTTTTCTCAGATCAAAACGTTCCTAAGGATCCAGAGAAAAAGTCTTTCTCTCAAGCACTGGACCATTTTTTTTTGGCAAAAGTGGTCATGGTGGTCCCCATGTAAGAGCAGAGGTTGGGGTTTGGTTAAATCCAAATGGACATTTTGGATCTCAAAGATCTAAACTCTTCCCCGCTCACCAGAAATTTCTAAGCTTCGAAGTAGAAGTTTTTCATTTCCAGTTTGTAGCTCTAAATTTTCAGGCTAGCTACTGCACCTCGAGTGTTTATAAAGATCCTGGCTCCTCCTTTAGCCAGGTTAAGGGCTCAAAGTATAACGATACTAGCCTACTTAGACGATCTACTCTTGATAGATCAATTGGTAGCCTGTTTAAACCAAAGTCTGGTCACCGTAGTCAGCTACCTGGAATACTTTAGGTTGGATCCTCAACCCAGAAAAATCCTCCTTAAAACCATCAGAGATTGCAGTACTTAGGGCTGATCATAGATGCAGTCCAGAAAAGGGTATTTTTGCCCCAGGAAAGAATCGGTTCCTTAAAGGAACTGATTCGATTGGTCAAAACAAAGAAGAATCCTTCTATTCATCTTTGCATGAGTTTATTGGGAAAAATGGTGGCTTCTTTCGAGGCCATTCCTTATGCGCAGTTTCATTCAAGACTGATGCAAAACAGTATCCTGTCAGCTTGGAACAAGAAGGTCCAAACTCTGGACTTGCCGATGCGTTTTCTGCCAAAGTGAGTCAGAGCCTCAATTGGTGGTTAATATCCAAAAAATTTCAAAAAGAAAGGTCCTTTCTACCGGTTACCTGGAAAGTAGTAACAACAGATGCCAGCCTTTTGGGCTGGGGAGCAGTCCTGGAAGAAGCTTCTGTCCCAAGGGAAGTGGTCCAAATCAGAGTTGACCGTGCCCATCAATATTCTAGAGATTCAGGCAGTATGCCTGGCCTTAAAGGCCTGGATGCTCAAACTACGGAATTATCCTGTCAAGATCCAATCCGACAATGCCACAGCTGTGGCTTATATCAATCACCTTGGGGCCACGAGAAGTCATGCGGCCCAGAGAGAGGTGAATCATATTCTGTCTTTGGCAGAAAACATCCCTTGCCTATAAGCAGTTTTCATTCCAGGGATGGGGAATTGGCAGGCGGACTACTTGAGTCGCCAACAATTGTTGCCGGGAGAATGGTCCCGTCACCCTCTTCTATCAATATGCCAAAAATGGGGAGTTCCAGACATGGATCTGTTTGCGTCCAGGTTCAACAACAAGATTAACTTTGTGTCAAGGACAAGGGATCCGATGGCATACGGAACAGATGCCTTGGTCTGTCCATGGGATCAGTTTTCACTAATCAATGCGTTCCCTCCTGTTCTGCTTCTGCGTCTCCTACGCAGGATAAAGCAAGAGGGAAAGGAGGTGATTCTGGTGGCCCAGGAGATCTTGGTTTGCCGAGATCATAAGGATGGTGGTAGGGGACCTTTGGAATGGGAAAACAGAAAAGAGGGGGCGCTCCAGCCTTGTCGATACATTTATTAAGAAAAAACATTATTAAAAACTACTCACAAAGGTAGAAAGAAAATCGTGCTTGGCTGACGCCTTTCAAAGGTTTTACCTTCTTCCTCAGTAGGTTCAGAGGAAGAAGGTAAAACCTTCGAAACTCATCAGACAGCAGCGGTTCGTACGTCCTCTCTTTAGAACCTGGAGACTGCTATCAGTGGACGGACTGTCACACGTCAAAGACTGTTACAAGCGTGATTTTTTTTCTACCTTTTTGAGTAGTTTTTAATGTTTTTTTCTCAATAAATGTATCGAAGGATAATGCACAAGGCTGGTGCGCCCTCTCTTTTCTGTTTTCCCGTTTGATTGCTAGGATATTCCTATCCTGGAGGGCAGCAAGGCCGAAAGCTGTTGTCCATCCTGAACCTTGGACTGCCTGGCTAACACATTCGTGCGAAAGAGTATTTGTTTCACTGTATTGAATATTCTCTGGGGACCCTTGGACCCTGCCCCTGTGGCCAGACCTTCTCTCGCAAGGTCTGGTGTTCCATCCTACTTTACAAATGCTAAATTTAACGGTTTGGCTATTGAGACCCGCATTCTAAAGGACCATGGGCTGTCAGCTTCAGTAGTTTCTACCTTGGTTAATGCTAGGAAGCTGGCCTCCAGAATCATATATTATAGAGTCTGGAAGGCATATGTCTCCTGGTGTGAATCCAGGGGTTAGCACCCCAGGAAATAGATCGTAGGTAGGATCCTTGAGTTCCTACAGATGGGATCAGTAATGAAGCTGGCCTTGAGCACTATCAAGGGCCATGTGTCAGCCTTATCGGTATTTTTTCAACGACCACTTGCTTCACACTCTCTGGTTCGTATACTTATCCAGTAACGCGGATTAATCCCCCAGTTAAGTCACCCCTGAACCCTTGGGACTTAAATCTAGTCCTGTCGGCTTTACAAAAACAGCCTTTTGAACCGATTCGAGATATTCCCTTGATCCTCTTGACGAGGGAAATGGTTTTCTTGGTTGCCATATTTTCTGCAAGGAGAGTTTGAGTTGGCTGCTCTTTCCTGTAAAGAGCCATATTTGATTATTCATAAGGATAAGGTTGTATTGCGGCCTCATCTTAATTTTCTACCGAAGGTAGTGTCAGGTTTTCATTTAAACCAGGATATTGTCCTGCCTTCATTTTTTCCAGAACCTCGTTCTGTGCAAGATAAGTCACTACATTCTCTTGATGTGGTGAGAGCAGTCAAGGTCTATTTTAAAGCGACTGCTCAGATTCGTAAAACAGATGTTTTGTTTGTGTTGCCAGACGGTCCTGAAAGAGGCCAGGCGGCTTTGAAATCTACCATTTCTAAATGGATTTGACAAGTGATTGTTCAAGCTTATGGTTTAAAGAGGATAATTCCTCTTTCATATTAAAGCGCACTCCACCAGGGCTGTTAGTACTTCTTGGGAAGTGCATCACCAAGCCTCCATGGCTCAGATCTGCAAGGCCGCAATTTGGTCTTCAATCCATACATTTACCAGATTCTATCAAGTAGATAAATAGGTCATGAGTATATCGCAATTGGGCGCAGTGTACTGCAGGCTGCAGTATAAGTCCTCTAGTCTCTTGGTGCCCTACTTTTGTTGTGTCTGCCTCCCTTCAGTTGGCATTGCTATGGGACATCCCTCATAGTAACTACTGTGGCTCTGTGTCCAGTGATGTATGATAAGAAAATAGGATTTTTATAACAGTTTACCTGTAAAATCCTTTTCTTTGAAGTACATCAGGGGACACAGAGGTCCCTCCCTTCTTGGTATACACGTGTATTGCTTTGCTACAAAACTGAGATACTCAGTAGTGGGAGGGGTTATATAGGGAGTACACTTTTTGTCTTAGGGCGTGCCGGTGGCCACTATAACCCACATAGTAACTACTATGGCTCTGTGTCCCCTGATGTACTTCAAAGAAAAGGATTTTACAGGTAAGCTGTTATAAAAATCCTATTTTTTGATGCCTAGGCGATTTATGTCATTAGGCTATTCCATGGACTCCGGGCATCTTGTTGTTAATGAGGTTGATATTCCAGAAGACCTCTGGGATCAATGTGCACTGCACAGTGTCATTACTGTGACTGCATGAGACTGGGAGGTGCATGTTGGGTAGCCAACTGCACTGAAATCCCAGAAACGCATAGGAGCGGGCTTCAGAAGCCCATATCTGCGCTGGTCGCTGACAGAATACCCAGAGGAGAGATGACAGATTTTACAGGTACTTACTATGTGGATGGGTATAGGAGTATCAAAATTAGATGCTGCAAGAATCGCAAGGATGCTTTTATTACAATTTTGGATAGGAGATTGTAGCTTCTCTTTAAGATAAACAGAAATATGTTGGACTGATGTGAAAAATGTGGCTGGTGGTATAATATGCATAGCAATGCTTTCTAAACCCAAGGTAATATGCAGAAAATGGATCATTTGATGTTATAGGTATACATGTGTAAAAGGGTTTCTAAATGCTTTTCCTTCACATCTACCTCATGGATTAAGACAGGTTTTCTTAACCGGAGAAATCATTTTATATCATCGGCAACCTCTGCAAAAATAATTTTATCTACACCTCACAGTACATTAGTGTGATCAGTGGGTTGTAGATGTAGTAATAAATAAAGTATAAAGAATGTGGCGTACCTCATATATTCGACAGCTGTAATAGATCATCTTTAACCCATCGCTGTATGACAAAATTACTTTGAAAAAGCAAATTGCAGGACCTGTAGCTATGTTGCTACCCTGTGCACTCCGCATTTGGGAAAGGAGCACGTCATTCGGAGGGGACTCGCCTACTGGCAATCGACAGGTTGCTGACCCACATAGTGTCATTCCTGGAACTGTGCAGGCACCAGCTTTGAATTCAGTGTCAGATGCTTTGTAGTTAATTTAGAAATGAATGCAGGTGGGGTCGACCTTTTAAGCTGATTTTTTTTTTCTTTCTTTTGTTTGTATAAACTTGTATATGGAGGGAAGCGATTCTGATGTGCCCTTAAAGTGATTGTAAAGGCAGAAGTTTTTTTTATCTTAATGCATTCTATGACTTCTGTGTGCATCACCCCCACCAATATTTACCTGAGGTCCCTCTAGATCCAGCGATGTAGGATTATCTCGGCTGCCCAGGACTCCCCTCCTCATTGGCTGAGACAGCAGGATGGCACTATTGTCTCCCGCTGCTGTCACTCAAAATAAGCCAGCCAAAGGGGGCGGGGCCAGGACACAGGGTGCTGCGGCTTGGGTGCCCACATAGCAAGCTGCTTGCTGTGGGGGCACTCGTCAGGAGGGAGGGGCCAGGAGTACAGAAGAGGGACCTGAGAAGAGGAGGATCTAGGCTGCTCTGTGCAAATCCACTGCACAGTGCAGGTAAGTATAACATGTTTTTTATTTTTAACAATCACTTTAAGCTGGCCATACACTGATTGTTTGATCTGGCTGAATTGGCAAAAATTCAATCGACTTCTGTCGAAGGAACGTGATGGGAAATCCTTCTTGGTCAGCAGCAAGTCCTGCTGTCAGAACACAATGTCGTGGTGGGGTTTGGGAAATCCTCCATCCACTTTGCTTTTGTGGATGGAGGAATTCCGCCTGCTGGCTGAAAGGGGAAAAAAAAAAAACCTAGCAGGCCATGGTCAGCTTTGGTCAAAAGGTCAAAACTGCCATTGCTAACTGCTTGAGGAACCCCTAGCAACCTTCTTTTAGAAGGTGTCTCAGAACCTGAGTATAGACCAGATGGCAAACATTAGAGCCGGGTTGCAATTTGTAGAGAAAAACGTAAGTTTTGAATGGTCTATACAAGGCCTTTCAGTTAACGCAATCATTTGTGCTGCTTATATAGTGCCCTGCATTAGTTTAGTTCTTAATTGTGGTGGATGTTCAAATGATTTTAATGTTCTCTGTCACTGTTTACTACCTTGGAGCAGTTTTTCAAATCAACCGAGAAATCTCTGCTGGTGTGAAAATGATTTTGCATATTACTGCAAGAAAAAAATGCTTCTAAATGTTATCATCCCAAATATATTTTCAATTGGGAATACTTTCATCTTTATATCCTAAATTTATTCTTTGCTGTGCACAGTAATTATTACATTAAAATAAGTATTATAATATTGAAAATGTAAACTGGCATTTTTTTATGCTTTTTTAAAGTGGTTGTAAACCTCTGAAATAAAAAATGAACAAAGCATATCCTTCTA
Source organism: Lithobates septentrionalis (assembly GCA_037952835.1). Taxonomy (NCBI): domain Eukaryota; kingdom Metazoa; phylum Chordata; class Amphibia; order Anura; family Ranidae; genus Lithobates; species Lithobates septentrionalis. The sequence goes on from JBBDGP010000989.1 coordinate 214,268, forward strand.
TGGTGTGTACGTGTCCATATTTCAAAGCATCTAGTGTAATTTCTGGTAGCGATCTCCTTCCTCTTCTATTTGTATGAGGCACTTCTGCCAGTTTAATTGGACAATCCAGTGAGATGTCCCCCCCCCCCCCTCCCGTTTTCTTCCCAGCACACAGCAGGTAATAGCCTCTGCTGTGCATGTTTCCCTATGAGACTGTATAGAGGGATTCTATTCTTTTCACTCAGGTGTCACATTACTCAGCTCTATTCTGTGCAATGTGTGATGTCCGATTTTCCAGACCCTGCTTTCTGGAAGCATACAAATAGCCTTCGGTATGTGTGTGCGATTTAGAAGGCTGCAGACAAACAGGTACAGCTTATGTAGGAGGATTTGTCTAATTTCTGTGTATCACCTGAGGCCAGTCACTTCACTGGGTATGTGTAAGGGTTTACAACCAATTTAATGTAAAATAATGTATGTTTAAAGTTTGACTTGTGTGGTGGATTACATTATAGGGGTACATGAACACGACTGGTATGAAATTGCTAATCATTTAAACAGGATCTTGCTAGCAGCAAGATCCTGCATATATGAAAAATGAAATTCAAAAGCATGAATTGGGTCTGTAAAGTGCTTGCATTTATACACACATATAGACGTTTAAATGTCCATACAGCATTTAGATGCATAAATATTTACTTCCATTCTGGTAAATTCGTGTGTGTATGCATTTACATATGTTTATAACTTATGCACTGTCTGCATAGGCCCCTACGAATCTAAGAAATTGCGTTCAGAGCCGTTAAAAAAAAATAAAATAAAGCACTACTGTACCGTGCCGTCACTGGCTGGATGTTGTGTGAATATCTCCTAAATGGTGCCCGTTTAAGAGATATTCACAATACCTACAGCCAAGCCTTATTATAGGCTTACCTGTATGTTCAAGTGGTAAAACGGAGTTTACTATCACTTTAGGTGAAATCAGCCTAATATTCTTATGGGAAGATTGTTGAAACGCGGTCTCCTTAGGTGTACATGGGATTGCCGGTTTACTTTGATACTTCATTTGTGCATAAGCATGCGCACCTTAATATAGGCTTCCCTGTAGGTACTAGTTTGAAAGTGAAGTTTAAAGCAGTAGTAAAGCCCACTCTGTGATTTTTTTTTTTTTTTTTTTTTTTTTTTTTTTCCTACCGGTAGGCCTATAGTAGGGCTTGCCTGTAGATAAAATGAAAATATCCTAAAAGTGCACCAATTAGGAGATATTCACCCTGTATGTAGCCAGTTACATCACCGGCGCATGTGCTTTTGAAGGTCGTACCTCACCAGATCTTTAGAGCTTCGTGCTGGAACCAAGGGCTCCCACACGCATGTGTGGGAATGGCGTCATTGCGCCTATGGCCAATCGCATAGCCAGAGCGCGCAAAGCCAGAAGAAAGACCGGGGGAAGATGTCAGAACTCTGTGGTGACAGCACAATGCTGGAGGGCTTCATCCCAAGGTAAGTAGGAATGCAAAAAAAAAAACACCTGTAAGACAATTGCATAATGTGCTAGTTTACATTGCATACTAGCATATTATGCAATTGTCTTACAGGTGTTTTTTTTTTTTTTTTTTTTGTGTTTTTTTTTTTTTTTAAGCCGTGATTTACTACCGCTTTAATCCCACTTTAATGTTGGAATCTGTTTATAGCAAGGTGACTTGGGTGTCAAAAACGTAGCTCATATTTACAAATGTTTTCAGTGTCTTCAGTTCCAGAAGCCAGAAATTGCCTATGTACCACACTTTACTCTACTCTAGGGGAATGTATGTAATTACTGAGCAAACAGATGAGTAGCTACAACAGTTTGGCTAAGCCAGTCATCCTTTGTGATCTCAGCCAGTTGTAGAAAGCAGAGTTTAGAGGGATCCCTCACATCTTTCTTGTGGTTGTCAGTCCTGCCATGTGGATACAGACCACTAAATCTATACAAAGCAATATTTATTTTGGCCTGGAACTGTGCAATGACAGTTCTCAGATCAGAGGAAGGATAGGTCGGGGGGCGGGGGTAGAAGAGGTTTTTTGCAAACTTGCTTGGGTCTGTGATGACAAGTCTCACGTAATAGACGATAAAAGACAGATGCAAGTTTTATTTGCTGATTTGCTTGGGAGTCTCTGGATATTTTGAAGAGCTAATGTGTTTTAAGATTGCAATTTAAAAGCCTTTAAAGCTGCTGCTCAGGCTGCTATCCCCTTTTTTTTTAATGTGTTTTTTTTTTAACCTTTCTGCCTTTTCAAACTTGACATGTCTGCCCGATTACAGTACTAAGACACAAGTATAGTTCTGATGCCACTGGCTGGATTAGCTATTGCTGTGATTCATATGCATAACCTAATCAGATTTCTTAACCAGTAGGTTAGCCAGGCAAGATTGAGCTTTGAAGTAATACCAGAGGGAATGTTGTAGTGCCTTTGGCTCTAGAACAGTGCAGAGCTGGAAGCTTTGAAGTCACTTGGGGCAAAATAAAAAGATTTTAGGAGTAAAACTTTTTTAAAGTGTCTTGAATGAAGAAAAACATGTAATTAATGCAATTTTGTTGCTAAATCATTTCAGCTTTTTAAAAATAGTTTACAGTAATTTCAATGCTATTAACAAATTTGTTTATTAAAAGCTTTGAAAGAGTATTTGAAAGCCTTGTTTTTTAATGGAAATACCTTTTAAATTAGAACCTAAGACAAAAGTTATTTTGTTCTTGGATAAGGGAAGGGACGTTTTTTTTTACCCTCTGTAGCGATTTGGGACATTTTGCTTTACTTTCCCATAGCCAAAACAGGCAATGAGCCGAAAGCTCTCCAAAGTGAGGGAATCTTGGTGGTTGTCATGGTCACCAGAACTGGTGTCCCCGTTGGAAGATTTCCCCTCTATTACTTTTCTGGGGACAGCCCAAGAATTGGGATTTTCATTTACTTTCACTTTTTGAAATGGTAAACAGAACAAATAGAACAGGTGAATCTCCTTAACGGAGGCAAAGGTTTTACCTTTAGTTATACTTCAACCACTTCCGCTCTGGAAGATTTTACCCCCCCCCTTCATGACCAGGGCATTGTTTGCTTTTTAGCACTGCGCTACTTTAACTGGTAATTGCGCAGTCATTGAAAGCTGTACCCAAATAGAACTAACTGCCACTGACATCAGTGACATTAATACTGTGATAATATTATACACAGTAACTGTACTAATGACACTGGCTGGGAAGGGGTTAATATCTATGGTGATCAAGGGGCTAAATGTATGCCTAATGTGTAAAGTGTGCTGCTTTTACTAACTGATCTCTTTGTTTCTTATCCCTGCATTTATTGTCAACACAAAGCTCTGGGCTGTGATTGTACATAGCTGATCAGCAGGCCCCAGCCGTAAATCATTGGCTGGGACTTGCTGACAGGCTCTCACTGTGTACAATCACAGAGGGGCCGGCATATGCATATTCCCTTAACCCGGGAGCAGGCAGCGATGTATGGATTGGTCCCTTTGCCTGTGCAGGCTACAGTGTATGTAATGGCAAAATAAAAATACATATTCAGTACAGTACATGCTGTGTGTACATGTTCTAACTCTTTAAAAATGCTGCAAGCAAGGAAAAATGTATGCACAAACAATCCTAAGGCTTATGCAACCCAACATGTTAAATTACACATACATATATATATATATATAAAGGTACAAAATGTCTTTATTAATACCATCCCAAAAAACATACTGTACATAAATAAATTCTTTGACATACAGCCCAGCCACATTAAAGTCAACAGGGACCCAGTGTGCAGGAGTGGCTGACACTAAAGATATGTGTTTTGAGATGGGATCAAAACACCGCGGTGGACCACAGCCCAGAGCTAAGGTATGCAAGCAGCTGTGTGGGTGGATTGAGCCGGTATTACAAAGGTACACCTGTCCTTTAGGAATGGTTAGAAGTGCTTGATGCATTGACATATTAAAAAAAAAAAAATATATATATATATATATATTATATTGTACAGGATTTATATAGCGCCAACAGTTTGCGCAGTGCTTTACAATGTAAAGGGAGAAACTACACCAACAGTACAATTCAAAACATGAGGTTTAGAGGAGCCCTGCTCCCGCAAGCTTACAATCTAAGAGGGAGGGGCTGGTGAAACAAAATGTACGGACTGTGAGGGATGAACTGATGAGGGGAGTAGATTTGGTTGTTGGCAGGATAGGCCTCCCTGAAGAGATGAGTTTTCAGGGATCGCCCAAAGTAGACAGAGTAGGAGATAACTGGACAGATTGGGGTAGTGAGTTCCAGAGGATGGGAGAGGCTGTGGAGAAGTCCTGGAGACTGGCATGGGAGGAGGAGACCAGGGAGATAGAGAGCAGAAGGTCTTGGGGGATATATATAATTTTAATGTTAACATGAAGCTATGGTTTTACACCTGATTTTTTTTTTTTTTTTAATCCACCTAAAGCACATGTCAAACGCAAGGCCTGCGGGCCAAATCCAGCCCACCAAGCCTTGTCATGTGGACCTCGCACCCAGTTTTGCAGCCTGGACATGGTGGAACTCTATATCGCCACCTCCAGCTCTCACCCTCCACTCCCTCTGTCAAGTGTAAACACAGAAACCTTCAGAGACTGCTTCGCTCTCCAGTGAGCTGCCACTAATGCTGCATAGACTTTTAGTTGTGTTATCAGTGTTTCGGTACCCTCTCATGCGCCATTCTGTTTTTGTCTCTGCACGAAACACACTCCTGAATCCTGCCCTCTGTACGTAGTGCACCCCAGACATAACTGGCCCTTGGAGGGCAACCATACTGTTGACGCCCATGAAGACATTAAGTTTGACACCCCGACCTAGAGTGCTTTACATCCACAGTGCTTATAAGTTTTCAGTAATCTCATTACCAGTTTTAGAAGGAACATATATTAATTTTGATTTGCTGCTTGATGGTGGAGGCAGTATACACCACGGCATACTCTGAAGCATAGTCTGGGAATGTCCCAGCCTAGGGCTGTCATTTAATATTTACTAATTTGAGGAACAGCCATGTAACTGGCTGAACTCCATGTCTCTGGCACAATACTGCTTTTCAAACATACTTTGAGACCTAAGGCTCCGTCGCTCTTTAATGTGGCTTGTGCATTATTCTATAACTGATATTGAAATTGTGAGTATCATTTCTATCCCACGATCTGATGTGCTCTGCTATGTTCACACATAATTCACTGTGTTAAGTAAACCTATATATTGTGTGTTTCATTATACTGAAATACAAACCTTTTTCTTTATTAGACATATAACAATTTGCTTCCATTTAACCCCTGAGGAAGGAAATGAATACGTTTTTCCCTATTCCCCCGCTTTTCCAAAACATGTTGGAATTTTTTGTGATCATATCATCTGCATGACCCCTCTTCTGGAGTCCATATGTGATCCAACAAATAAGCAACTGTATATGTTATATATATCCTATTCCATGATTTTAGGAATATTTCAACTATTTTGTAATTGCTATTTTGTAATAAAATTAGCTTGTTTTTTTTATATACTCTGGTACTATTGCCTCTTTCCCCTACTCATACAATCCCTCCAATGGCATCCTTTGTTCCAAATCATGCCCCAAGTTTGACCATTTACTAAACTTTGTTAGTTTTATCAGTTAATCTTGCAATTTTCTCAGTGTTTCAAAGAAGCCTTGTAAGATGTTATATATGTACATTTTAATTGGCATACATTCATATTTCATATCTTTGAAACTCAAAGTACATTTTCATTATCATGGTCATTAGACTGTACTAAAAACGAACGTCTGCTTACAGGTAATTGTATTTCATTTCCTTTTTTGTTTCATCCATTAGATTTGTTAACTGATAACAGTAATTGTGTTTGTATATAGTCATTATCTTTTTAAGGAAATACATATCAGTTTTAAAGCTACAAAAGTATGACCAAGCTTTGTTCTTCAATACATTTCTATTAATTTTATATTTTGGATTATACCTCTAAATTTTCTTTTCGCTGAAGAAAGACTTTCAGCAAACTTTTTTATTGGAAAGCTAAAGCTTTTCATCTGTAAATAGAAATTGTTTTATCATACGAATGTCCTATTTCTGCTAGAATGTTTCCCAAACCATGTGTTGCAAAATGTATAGACCTCAGATAACCAGTGTTTGTGGTCAGAAAGTTTGAGATGCAAAGGCAAAAGGGACTCCCTCCTCTGAGGCGGTGTTGAAGGAGGTGGCTGGGCTGATTGCTATCAGACTTTCAGAGGTTGCCAAACCGAAAGAATATCAGACAAATGATCCTCCATGGTTTTTTTTTTTGCATGCCAATCTCGTATCAAAACCCGGTAGGCTACTAAAGTTAAGAAAATTCTCGTATGACAGAATACAACTTCAGAAGTGATGTATTGTAATGTATTCTGTCATTTCCGAGCATGCGTGGTTTTGGTTGCATGTTTTTTTTTTTTCCCGTACACATGCCATACTAATTACACCAAAATAGTTTGTTCTGTTATCGTACAAGAACTTTTCATGCTTGTCTCAGATATTTTCACATGAACCGTCATGTATGGCTCTCGAAATCTATGTACTAATCATATTATCGGACTGCTCCAAAAGCGGTATTTTTTGCATGATTTTCTCATCATGTGTACTAGGCTTAACGCACAGATTTCCAGGAGAGCCAGTCTTAAAATGTAATCTGTAGGACCCTGCATTTTCACCTCACCTTTGAGTCACCCTGTGTTAGGGCTGGGGAAAAAATCGATTTAAATCTTAAATTGAGTTGAGAGGTCAAATCGATTCAAAATTTAAGCAAATCAATTTTTTTAGACCAGACCTTTTTTAGGCCGGACCTGAGGCACTGCGGGCATGAGTTTTTAGGCGAGGCCGCGACTTCGGCCGGACGCCGCGGACTAGACCAAACCACGGCCTTGCCTAAAAACTCACGCCTGCAGCGCCTCAGGACCGGCGCTGTTTCCAAAGAAAAACAAAAAACTCGATTTGAATCGTGAATTGAGTTTATTTTAAGAGAATCGAAGAAGTTCTAAATGGCAGCTCATGGCAAAGAACTCTCCGAGGATATAAAAAAAATTGTTTCTCTACATAAAGATGGCCTAGGCTATGAGGCTATGAGGATTGCCAAGACCCTGAAACTGAGCAGCAACATGGTGGCCAAGACCATACAGCGATTTAACAGGACAGGTTCCACTCAGAACAGGCCTCGCCATGGTCGAATAAAGAAGTTGAGTGCACATGCTCAGCGTCATATCCAGAGGTTGTCTTTTGGAAATAGAGGTATGAGTGCTGCCACCATTGCTGCAGAGGTTGAAGGAGTGAGGGGTCAGCCTCTCGGTGCTCAGACCATACGCCACACAGTGCATCAAATTGGTCTGCATGGCTGTCCCAGAAGGAAGCCCTTTAATAAAGATGATGCACAAGAAAGCCCGCAAACAGTTTGCTGAAGACAAGCAGACTAAGGACATGGTTTACTGGAACCATATTCTGTGGTCTGAAGAGACCAAGATAAACTTATTTGGTTCAGATGGTGTCTAACGTGTGTGGCGGCAACCAGGTGTAGAGTACTAAGACGAGTGTGTCTTGCCTACAGTTAAGCATGGTGGTGGGAGAGTCATGGCCCCGGGGCTGCATGAGTGCTGCCGGAACTGGGGAGCTACAGTTCATTGAGAGAACCATGAATGTCAACATGTACTGTGACATACTGAAGCAGAGCATGATCCCCTCTATTCAGAGACTGGGCCACAGGGCAGTATTCCAGCATAACGACACCAAACACACCCCCAAAACGACCACTGCCTTGCTAAAGAAGCTAAGGGTAAAGGTGATGGACTGGCCAAGCATGTCTCCAGACCTAAACCCTATTGAGCATCTGTGGGGCATCCTCAAATGGAAGGTGGGGGAGCACAAGGTCTCTAACATCCACCAGCTCCGTGATGTCATCATGGAGGAGTGGAAGAGGACTCCAGTGGCAACCTGTGAAGCTCTGGTGAACTCCATGTACAAGAGGGTTAGGGCAGTGCTGGAAAATAATGGTGGCCACACAAAATATTGACACTTTGGGCCCAATTTGGACATTTTCACTTAGGGGTGTACTCACTTTTGTTGCCAGCGATTTAGACATTAATGGCTCTGTGTTGAGTTATTTTGAGGGGACAGCAAATTTACATTGTTATACAAGCTGTACACTCACTACTTTACATTGTAGCAAAGTGTCATTTCTGTGTTGTCACATGAAAAGATATAATAAAATATTTACAAACATGTGAGGGGTGTACTCACTTTTGTGAAATACGGTAGGTGACGTGCATCTTTTTCTGTCAATGCAATTTGTCTTCATGGTTTAGAAATTTGTATTTCTTCTTTGTCATACTTCTGGCTTCCAGCCTCTTCAATGCACAGCAATTCAAGCAGGGAGCTAACCTATGAAACGGGTGACCCATTGAAGCAGTAAGGGCTAACTCCCACCGGCCTCTGTGTGTGGTGCAGTGGGATCACAGCTGTGCCGATACACAGATTGCGGTGCATCACACACTTCACTTTTTTTTTGTCAGTGACCTAAGCTGTACTAGCCGCTGTGCGAGGCAAAGTACAGCCTGCTTCAGCAAAGCCTGTGGGAGCTGGGAGATAATAAAACCTAAATAGTGGAGAATCCACGTCTTACAAAGGCCTTTCTAGCCTGGTAAAGGTTCGGAACCCATAGGTACAAAATGTTTTTTTCCAATTTAATCCTAGTTAGCTTGGTATACCTTTTTAAATTTTATTATAATAAAGTGCATGATTTGGGACATCATTGTTGCCACTTTTTTTCATACATAGATTTTTCCATGCATTCATAATCTTACATTTCTACATCCTTACCTCTTTAAGGCTACATTTGCAGGGGCAACTGCTGATTCCTGCAGCCATTTCTGCCACCTGTGAGTGACTAGCTGCGGCAGGTCGGCAGCCTCTGCAGCTAGTCCTGGCAGCCAGTAATTACCTGTGGTGATCACTGCTGGAAACGCACAAAATAGTCCAGTAGAAACAGCTGCAGATTCCTCCCGCTGTCATTCGCACGCCCGAATTCCCTGCCGGCATAATACAATGTTCAGTGCTTCTCATTATAGCCAGCGGCAGTATTTAGGTGAAAAGAACCCAGTGGGCTGGTTGTACAGAAGTCGAACGAGAGATCAACTTCTGTATAACAGCCTGCCCATAGATAGAAATTTGTCCGGTTCCTGCTGAACCTACCAAATTTCGATCCATCTATGGCAGGCTCCACTCTAATTCCTCCACATTTCCTTCTCTACCTTCCATCTTCCAGAGCTTCCACAAGCACAGATGTCATTATTTTAGGATGCTACAGTACAGCAAGGCCGACAAAAATCTAGCTTTTATGGTACTATACATACAAAGTGTACTGTTTATGCAGTACAACTTATGCATGGTTTTCTTTGCTTTACTCATGTTATGTATGATATCCTTATTTGTAGTTCTGCTTAAAATTACAATACAACATTTTAAACCAAAAATAATAAATGTTTACCAGATTGAAAACTGGCTAAACTGAAAGATTAAACCAAATTAGCATGTTTAGTATGTGTGTGAATATTGTAAAGCCATGGATAGAAACCAGAGAATTGCACCTAAGATGCACTGAAATGAGAAAATTGAAGGAATTTGTGTCTTTACAGTATTTTGACTGTACTTCTGTAACTGTTCTCCTTTTTTCTAAACAAATTACTGTAAGGCGGTACTAATGCTACATCACTTGGGAAAATTAGCATGGATACTAGAAGATGAATCTCCTAAAAATGGGCACAATGTGCTCCTAAACTTTCTGTACAGTAAATGCCATAACATTTATACTCCTTTTATATTTTGCAGAATGCAGAAGTGTCTGTCTTTGAAGTCAATATCCGTTTCGTAGGCGGTTTGTTATCTGCATATTATCTTTCAGGAGAAGAGGTAAGGATTGTTTAATTTTTGCTCTTTTGTATAGTTACGTTGAGAAAGCATTTCGACCGGCCATACACGGTGCAAATTTCTTTCCTGCAACCACAGGTTGCAGGAAAGAAACTTGCATGATTTTCTCATCAACAGACCGTGCTGACAGGGGAATCAGTAATTGTCTTCTCCTGACAGTGACAGCGTGGGAAGCCATCCCCGCCGGGAGAACACAGTGATTAAGCACAAGAGAATCTTGCAGTCTGGTTGTACCCACGTTGATCGATCAACTTGGTACATTCAGCCTGCCCATTAATGGTTCGACTCTTGGCCAGTTCCTGCTGAACCCACCAGAATTCCAACAGTGTATGATTAGGCTAAGTAAATATTTGCCCATTTGTAAATGGGATATTAGGGGGGAGTTCAGAGAAGAGAAGTATCAGGTGGACCTGTTACTTTCCCCTGATTGGACAGAGTGACAAGTTTACTTTAGGTGAGCTTATTTCTTTGTGAATGAGCAAAGCAGACACTCACTTTAAACTCCATACTTTGTACACTTTCTTGTAGATGGGTTTTTGTTAAAGAAATAGGAGAAGAAATTTAAATTACTTAATATCTGTTGCACCCTTTCTCTGGATTGTATTAACAAAAAATTGCTATCATATAATTTTGGAACTTGGGTAATTTTTGTCTTTTTGCTTAGGGCAGGTAGGTTCTTGATTAAAGAAATGGATACTTTGTTGCTATTGTAGAGGAGGCCCCTGACGGAGAGCATTTATTGTTGCTAGGACACAGGTAACCCCTGCTGAACAGTGTCCTTTTTTGATAGGGTGCAGGCAGCCCTTTCTGCGCAGGCAATTTCAATAACCCTGTGGGACGGGCTGCCTGTGTCCGAGAGACCGATTTTTTTTTTTTTTTTTTTTTTTTTTTTTTTATTTAAAAGCTCACACGGTGGAACGGGAATTGATATGTCCTATCCGCATTCATACATAGTGACAGCCCTTAACTTGGCAAAGCGCCTGGTTACCAAACAAGTGCTATCAGCCAGATAAATATTTATGTCTTTGCTAGAAACGTGATCGAAATGCGGTGGAGGGGTAGGGAGGCCCCTGTTGATTACACTATCTCAGCAATCAGACAAGCCAGATGCACCTTGTCGCTTGGGGAATAGAAGAAAAAACAATGTAGTGAGATGATTTAGTTAAATGAGCTAACCTTCCCAGGTCCAACAAACCCTTTCACTTGGAATATTTTTTTCTAAAAATTGCAATGTGCATGTTACATAGGCAGTTTAAATTCAGATAGTGTTTAGCACAGTTCTTCTGTAATTGAAAATAGTTGGCCTCATTAATCATTTGTTTTTCGTGTGTTTTTTTTGCACCTGTCCTGGAAAATTAAAGTTGGAGAATAAAATCTGAATAATAGCATTGGAACAAAGTAGAATATTTCTTACATATGGTAAGGGTCAGTTCACATCTGTATGGTGCCTTGCATTCTAGGTGTGTGTTACATGTGTTTTTAGCCAGGTTACCATTGAACTCTATAGAATTGCATTTTGGTGAGAGTGCATCAAAGATGCAGTATGCCAGAATTATTTTTAAACACTCCTTGCCTAAAAAACACAGGTGTGTATGGGGCCTAAAGCTGGCTATACACTAGTAGAATTTTGGTTAAAATTTTAAATACGATTCTTTGATTTTGTAATCATTAATGGGCCCAAATTGATTGTTTTTTTTCGACCGTAATGAGAAGAAAATTTGAAGGCGCAAGATGTAATTTTTTTTTCTTGAACAAAGGAATTTCTAAAATTGCGTTCCTTCCAAAATTGAATGTAAAAGCAAATGTAAAGTTTGAAATACTTTGGGTCTAGTGGACGAAGTGGCACCACCACGCAGGGGCATAAAGGACTATGCTCTAACTGGCTCTTTTTTTTTTTTTTTTGATTGTTATGCTCTTAAGGCCATTTTGCTATGTTGGAAGAAACCAGAGGCCCCTATATTATCTTGCTGGAAGGGCATTATTAATAAGGTTCTGCCTTTTGTACAGCGGTCCCAATAAGTTTGAAAAAGTGTGGCAGTGTTGGCTCTCAGCCACTGACACCCTTGGTTGAACTTTTCTCTTCAGTATTATGACTGCAGCACTAATCTGTCTCATTTGTGAACTAATGTCTTGACTAGGGGGATCCTTACTGTTTTTATGCGGTTAACATTTAGGGACAATGATATCTTCACCTGATAGGGCTACTAGTCGTCATTGCTTAGTTATCTCCTGCACTTTAGGAAATATTGCACAAATGGGGTGAGGGGAGGGGGGATTGTTTTGTTACCTATTACTTTTCTTTGATGCATAGCTAGCTTTCTTAGTGAGGCTCATCGACCTGGTAAGTTTTCTTACCGGGTTGTATTTTTCTTCTTTTTGTGTTGTGTTTATTGTGTGTGTGTCTTTTTTACCTTGTTTTGTATGGGGAAATTTTAATACAAATAATTTTCGAGAAAGTTTGAAATACTTTTGCATGACCTTCATTTAGTCATCGAATGTATTGACATTTTTTTCATGTGAATGTTCATATGAACCTTTTTGAAAATGTACTAGCCAGCTTGAGGTTGACTATTAGAAAATCATGCTAGGTTGAAGATTGCTTTTACAATTTTATATAGTACTTACAGTATTAGAACTCTGTTTCATCTCTTCTGACTTGAACATGACATGGCAACAATGGTTACAGTGGTAGAAACACGTTCACCTACATATTGATTAGAGACTTCTCATTTCCTTATGCGCATCCTCATCAAAAAAAAAAAAAAAGGGTCTTAGGCTGGCCTTAAACAGAGCGATTTTGGTTGCCGGAAAGCAAATTGCTCAATTCCCCCATCTACACAGTCATTGTTGACGGAGGAATCCCTCCCGTGGAACCATTGTGTTCTCCCGGTGGAGGAAGTCATCACTGCCAGGAGAACAGTGATGATTATTGCTAACGGGTAAAATCCAACTTGGGTACATTCAGCCTGCCCATACATGGTCTAAATCTTGACTGGTTTAGCAGGAACCATCTATGGCTGGCTTTAAATTTTGGGATAGTCAGAAGGCTCTCCTCACTAGTTCCCGACACTTGATAATGGATATGTGGCTGATGGATACCAGAATAAAAGGCTTTTTTAAATTTGCCCATACTAGTTATGTTTTTGAGTGCCTCAAACTGTTAGAGGTTTTAGTTGCAATCTTGTGCAGTTTCATTTCCGCTGGAATATATATTTTTTTTTTTCTTCTTGTGAAAAGGTTCTCTTGTTCAAACTTTTGTCATGGATGACTGACAGAAGGAAGCTTATGGGAAATAGTTTGTCATCTGACATGACAGCTGTTGCTCGAATAGATGTCGGTTCTCCCTGTAATGGTTGATTGCAGGAGTTAGAACAGCTTTTACCTGAACATAGAAACATATCTTTTGCATCTGACAAATTTAAGGGCATGTAACAGGATGTAATTATGATAGCTACTCTGGGGTTAATTTGACAGTTGCATCTTAGTTTTTTTTTTTTTTACTACTACCATTTCTACTTTGCAAACAGAAAAAAAAATCATAAACCCCTTTTATCGGTTGTCATATTTTATACAGCTTTGCAAGCTTGACCTTTTTGTTTTCTGCAGAATTGTGCTCTTCCTTCTGTCCATATGTAATCATTTTAGCCAACTCCTGCAGTACCTAAAATAATGAATACCATGTTTTGAAAGATACGCAGTCATAATTTTATCATCACCCCCACTACAGCTTTATAATCAGCAACTCTATCACTCCTCGGTAATTGCAGCACAGGAGGGGTCACTGAATGTGGGGGACAGACCAATGTTTCTGGGGGGGGGGGGGGGGGAGAGGACTTGTGATGGGGCTGGAGATTCAATGGAAAAAGCCAATTAAATGTTTATTTTTACAATACTGTCAAAGTTTCATTTTGGTTTTAGTAAAGCCTGCAATTGGGATATAAAGCAAACATGTGGTTTAGAACGCAGTTCCAGCCTAACAAAAAAAAATAAAAAATGTAAAAGTCAGCAGCTACAAATACTGTAGCTGCTAACTTTTAATATAAGGACACTTACCTATCCAGGGATCTCGCAATCTGCTTCAGGTGCAGGCGCTGGCATTGCAAGTAAGGGAAACGGTTTCCCACTGCGCTTGCGCAACAGGTCCGAGAAGGCAGCGGAGGGACATGATGTAGAACGTAGTGTGGCAATCTTATCAGGAAGTGGAAATGGGTACATGTCAAAATCAGTTTTCCCCTCCCAAAACATGCCAAATGTGACAGGGGAGGGTGCAAACAAGCAAAGCTTCATACAAAGGTACATACAAAAAAAAACAAATCTATCATTTTTACCTGCTCTGTGCTATGGGTTTGCACAGATCAGCCCCAATCCTATTCTTCTCTGGTCCCCCACTGGTTCTCCTGGCTCCTCCCCCCTGTTGAGTGCTCTTATAGCAAGCCATAAGGGTGGTGAGGAAGAGTGGAACTTCCACAATTGGGTGGAGTTCCATTTTAAGCAATAAAGGCAAAGCTACAGGTTTTATTTACTGGCTGTTTCTTAGGTGCACATAAGCACTTTCCCTTTACTCCTACAGCTTTGTCCACTTACCAGTAGCAAAGAAAAGACAAAGTCCCTAAGGTATGGGGGAGCATGTGGTAACAGCACTGGTGCTGGACATTGGTCCAACATCATCCTATGGGGGACAAGGAGGAGAGTTCATCCTTGTGTAAGCTCAGATTATAGTGACTTAAACCTATACAGGCCTTTCTATTTCTGCCCCTGCAGCTGAACAATGTGACAGGGAAGTGAAGGAAAGGAGTACTGGAATGTTGCATTACCCTGCTTCGTGTATGTGCGTGCATATATATATAGTCTCTCTATACATCTATATACCTCAAATTAAAAAGATTATACAGTGCATTCCCTTTTAGACACTTTGGATAAGGCCTCATTCAGGGTAGCAACAGGTACCTGGCTAACATGAATTGCACTATATATTAACAGTACACCCTTTTCAGTATATTATTCTTTGATATGGGTGCATGCTGCTAGTGTGAAGGACCCCCAAGGGGCTTTTTGTGTTAAATAAAAGAAAGGCAAGAATGCCTCTGTAATTCTGTTGGCACCATTCCACATATACTTAAATACAGTGAGGGGGCCATTAAGTCGCATCTATTATCTATACTACTATTTCATATAATCTGCTGTCACGTTTGTCAGTAACAAATTCAAAATAACTAGTGTTACTGGAAAAAGATGATTTTTCTGGTCTGACATTATAGTTACTAAGCAATCTTTGCTACAACCAAGTTTGCCATTTACCAGTGTTCCCTACCATTGCTCAGGTTTAGTAATTGCAACTTCTAAAAAGATAAACATACAGTGGGGACAAAGTATTCAAACCCCCTTAAATTTTTCACTTTGTTATATTGCAGCCATTTGCTAAAATCATTTAAGTTCATTTTTTTCCTCATTAATGTACACACAGCACCCCATATTGACAGAAAAACACAGAATTGTTGACATTTTTGCAGATTTATTAAAAAAGAAAAACTGAAATATCGCATGGTCCTAAGTATTCAGACCCTTTGCTGTGACACTCATATATTTTAACTCAGGTGCTGTCCATTTCTTCTGATCATCATTTGAGTCCAGCTGTGTTTGATTATACTGATTGGACTTGATTTACAAGACCTTACAGCGCATGTCAGAGCAAATGAGAATCATGAGGTCAAAGGAACTACCTGAAGAGCTCAGACACAGAATTGTGGACAGGCACAGATCTGGCCAAGGTTACAAAAACATTTCTGCTGCACTTAAGATTCCTAATAGTACAGTGGCCTCCATAATCCTTAAATGGAAGACGTTTCGGACAACCAGAACCCTTCCTAGAGCTGGCCGTCCGGCCAAACTGAGCTATCGGGGGAGAAGAGTCTTGGTGAGAGAGGTAAAGAAGAACCCAAAGATCACTGTGGCTGAGCTCCAGAGATGCAGTCGGGAGATGGGAGAAAAGTTGTAGAAAGTCAACCATCACTGCAGCCATCCACCAATTGGGGCTTTATAGCAAAGTGGCCCGACTGAAGCCTCTCCTCAGTGCAAGACACATGAAAGCCTGCATGGAGTTTGCTAAAAAAAACACCTGAAGGACTACAAGATGGTGAGAAATAAGATTCTTTGGTCTGATGAGACCAAGATCGAACTTTTTGGCCTTAATTCTAAGCGGTATGTGTGGAGAAAACCAGGCACTGCTCATCACCTGTCCGATACAGTCCCAACAGTGAAGCATGGTGGTGGCAGCATCATGCTGTGGGGGTGTTTTTCAGCTGCAGGGACAGGACGACTGGTTGCAATCGAGGGAAAGATGAATGCGGCCAAGTACAGGGATATCCTGGACGAAAACCTTCTCCAGAGTGCTCAGGACCTCAGACTGGGCCGAAGGTTTACCTTCCAACAAGACAATGACCCTAAGCACACAGCTAAAATAACGAAGGAGTGGCTTTACAACAACTCCGTGACTGTTCTTGAATGGCCCAGCCAGAGCTCTGACTTAAACCCAATTGAGCATCTCTGGAGAGACCTAAAAATGGCTGTCCACCAACGTTTACCATCCAACCTGACAGAACTGGAGAGGATCTGCAAGGAGGAATGGCAGAGGATCCCCAAATCCAGGTGTGAAAAACCTGGATCTTTCCCAAAACGACTCATGGCTGTATTAGATCAAAAGGGTGCTTCTACTAAATACTGAGCAAAGGGACTGAATACTTAGGACCATGTGATGTTTCAGTTTTTATTTTTTAATCTGCAAAAATGTCAACAATTCTGTGTTTTTCTGTCAATATGGGGTGCTGTGTGTACATTAATGAGGAGAAAAATGAACTTAAATGATTTTAGCAAATGGCTGCAATATAACAAAGAGTGAAAAATTTAAGAGGGTCTGAATACTTTCCGTCCCCACTGTAAGTGCGTGTGTGTGTGTATATATATATATATATATATATATATATATATATATATATATATATATATATATATATATATATATATATATATATATATATATATATATATATATATATATATATATATATATATATATATATATATATATATATATATATATAAAAATTTTTTTTTTTTTTTTCGCACACACATTATCTATTGGCTGTGCTGGAATGTGGGACAAACTGTCTGCTGAGCTGTCTCATCTATCAATGTATTGACTGGATGAAGTGGGCTGTGACACAGGTTAGGTAGGCAGCTATTTACAAGAATATAATCCATCTCCATCCAGTGTGGGTATTCTATAAAATGAATTTCCACATTAAAGTTTCAGCCAATCGATTTTACCAGTCATTTTGTATAATTTTTTTCTTTTTTTATTTGGGCTTCTGTGATATTTTTGCAGAATCATATAAAAGCTTTTTTAACACAATACACTGTTTCAGAGAGCATTTCCGAGAGAATTTGAAGACCTTAATGAAATATTTCAGATTTTTTTTGTAGGAATCCTTTAATAAGTAAAACCTAAAAAGATGGCTTTGAATGGCATTAATATCGTCCAACACCTGATGATGCCTTTTGTAGTCTCTTCATGAAATTAGTAAGACAAGGATTTACTATATAAATTTCCCGAGTTAGGGGAGGGGGGGGGGGGGCACAGGTGTCTGTAGCCTTAGGCTAAAATCTATACTTTAAAATTGTCTTGTTTCAGTACCTGTAACATTTTCTATGCTGTTTTCTAGGAGAATATGTAGTAGGCCTTCATGCTTATTTTGTTGAATTCATGCTGGCAGATCTTTTAGAATAAACTATCAGCTAAATCTCCTGGTGCCCAACATGTGGTTGTTTGGAATTTATTGTGCAACCCGCAGAGACCCTACAGAAAGTAGTCCGTGTTTTCCCTATTAAAGTTGGAAACAATTGAGTGCTGTCCATGATACTTTTTTTTTTTTTTTTCTTGCACTAACCTACAGTTTTTTTATTTTTTTTTTACAGCATTTGAGGTATGTCCCCTTCTTTAGGGTCCAAGAACTACTGGGCCCAGTACTTGCCCTGAAAGCATTGTCCTTACTTTTTTATGTGCACTAGCATACAATTTTTATCGGGAACAATACTCAATTGTTTCTGTTGCAAGTGCACTAATACAGCTACAATCGCCTTATTAAAGTGGAACTTCAGTTATTTTTTCAACTTTACATCCAATTAATCTTCTGCCCTTGTTGTTTTAACTTTGGATAGTAAAACATTTTTTTTTCTGCCAGTAAATACCTTATACAGCCCACTTCCCTTTTCTTGTCTGGTAAAAAGCCTAGGCTTATGACATCATGGACAGCTCTCTCTCTCACTCTTGTAAGAGTTTGCCAGGAAGGGAGGAGGGGATGCGTCATAAGAGGGCCAATGAGAGCTGCAGAGCTGGAGGTGGTGTGCCTCTGTGTCTGTGTAAATCCAGGAAGTGAACAGGCAGCAGCTTCAGCTGCCCACAGTTGAAATGGTTGCAGCCAGACTCAGTGAAGGGAGATTTCTGCAGCATTTTTGGCAAGTACAGAATAACAGTATATATAAAATATGCAAGGTGGTTGGAGGGAAGCTTCAGAATGGTAAAGATCTTTTGATTACAAATGATGTGAGCAGACTGCAGTTTCTCTGTAAAGTCCATACTGAGGCCATTAAAGGAAAGGTATTCTATAACCTGGTTTCTAGTAGGTAAAAAGTTTATTTCAAGCTATCTTACTTTTTTTTTTTTTTTTTAAGGGAACTATAGGGAGCCTGTAATGGCTGTGATTTCTAGCAGTATCATTGTTGTGTCCCTAACTGTGATTTTATTTTCTGCTACTGCTATGTTTTGCATTCCTGCTATTAACCTTTTCCTGACAGTGTAATGCATATATGTGTTATCAAGTAAGGTGGGCCTTAAAGTGTTCCTAAACCCAGGACCCTGCATTCACTATATCTGGTCTCCCACAGTACACAGAACATGGAAATGCAATTATTTTAGTAAATAAACTGCTAAATACCTTGTATCATCAGCAGTTATAGCAGTCTTGTGACTTCCATCAGTGTCTTTTTAAAGCTTGTAGGGGGAGTTTTCATTCTCCCCTGATTGTCCTATGAGGTTACAGGACCTCTGAGCCTCTGTTTGGACAGTGCTGATTGGCCCTGTGCTGATCATATGCACCCTCTCAAGAAAAAAAAATAACTCTAGCAATACACATCAAACTGAACATGTGCAGCTTGCCCCCAAGGCTCTGCTATATCAGCAGATGGATTGGGGACGATGGAAGAAGGGGAGGATCAGAGAAGACGGGATCAAACAGTCTTTTTACTCAATGCAGAGGATTACCACCTTAGGTTCCACAGTGAGTATAACAAAGCATGCTTTACTGCATATACAGACTGATTTTACTGTTGTGGGTTTAGTAACACTTAAAAGCCCAGCTGCTGCACATGCGTCAATGGTGCAATGATGTGTGCTGAGTGTGTGCACACTGCTGTCGGGAGGCCATCCCACCTTCATGTAACTGCTGTCAGAGCTATTCACAGTGGTTCTATGATACAGAAGGTGCGCCACCTGCTGGGCATGGAAGTCCACCTAAAGGACTACCTGGAGGCAGCATTGGGGGTTAATGTTCTTATCTATCCTGAAATCTAGTGGTAGGTTGGTGCCTTATCAAATTGCTTATTTTAGCATTGGTAGTTTTGCCCTTCTGTTTAGTGCTGGGTGGCACAGTCCTAGTTAGTCCCACCCTGTCTTTTTTCCATGTTCACTCAGTTTCTAGTCTTCATAGCAGACCCTAGGCTGGGAGGATCATTGTCTTTTTACACTTCAAAAAACTGGAAAAACATTTTTTGTATTGTGGTTTAAGAAGTAAATTTTCATATGATTTAACTTCTGTCTTAAAACACAACTTAAGTTCCGCTATGATATAATGCGAGCAGGTAGCCATTTTATTAATTTCATGCAATGTCCCTGCTGTGATAAAACATAACCGACCTACCTGTTCAGAGTGATCCATGGACTAAAATCCCAGCTTACAGCAGCCGGGCCAATTCTTTGTGCTGGGATGACTAGCTCCTGCGCAAGTGCAAGAGTGACGTCCTACCATGCCGTCCAATGAAGATGGCCGAAAACCCAGCACACAGGAGAAGCTGCCAGTTAGGGAGTGTTGGGAAGGTGAGTATCCTACCATTAGTTACACTTCAATGGACAGTTTAGCGGTCTGTGGAGGGTGCAGAATCAGCAGACAGATGACCATACTGTATGGACAGATCAAGATCTATGGAAGTATGTCAGTCCATAAAGTGGCACTCATGTAATGTGTCTCCATTCTGACCGTGTCTTGAAGCATGTCCAAGATCTATCTCTCAACTCAAAATTTCTGCAGTCTGGCAGCTTTGTTGTAGCAGTATTTCACCAAATATGATGTTTGGCCCTTTGATGTGTAGAAGCTCTCTATATCAGTTGATCACCAGTGGTCTAATCAGATTTTTTTTTTCATAATGGCAGCGCTGTTAGGATTTTAACATATCATTTGTTAGTTTTGTGTTTCTGAAGCAACAAGGCTTCTAGTATACACATTAGCTAGTATTCTAAGACACCATGGATGTTGTCTTAAATGTACAGGACACAGGAATGAGTATTATCCTTAGGTTCCCCTCCCCAATAACCCTACCCCACAGTTTTTGCTAGTGTCCCAAGGTGATGGACCTATTCTTGCTTACAAAGAAATAACTCCTAGCTAGTTTATTTTCTCTTCAGATTCTTCAATGAACCTTTCACTGTCTTCTAATATAACAATAAAAGCAGTGCAACCTCCATAATACCTGGACCCCACTGTAGTGACAGCCTGCAAAGTTGCTTTGGGCACTGTATCGTTCCCGGATTCTCACCTCAGCACTTTGAGCAACACATTTAGTTAGCTTTTTAGCATTAGTTTTCTTTGGCTTTTTTCCCCCTCTGTTTTCACCTGGTGATCTGCCCAGTAACACACCTTCTGTATTAGAGTGACTACATTCTGGATGAACACGGGGTACTGCTAAATAGCAGCATTGAAGGCCAGACACCAGCTACTACCTCATAAGCAGTTACGGCAACCGTTTTTTCTCTTTTTGGGATGGAGCTGATCATTGTAAGCACCCCTGCTAGTATTAAATGGCTTGACTGATCTCTGAAAAAACGGTTTACTGGCTGGATCACCAAGTGAAAATAGAAGAAAGTAAGCCTAAAAAGGAAATGAATGCAGCCATCACATCTAAGAATTGGTAAGCTGCAATATAGTGTTTGCTTTTGGATTTAATACCTCTTTAAATTTTCAACACCAGATAATTATGCAAATATTACTTCAAATTGCTTGCATCACTGTATACACAGTATATGCATTCTTTTGTTAAGTGTGTTTCTGCTTGGAGTTTCTCTTACGAATATATTTGTATGCATGAGTGATTTACCATCCAGGGTCATATCTTAAAGTGAAGTGTGTTTCTTCACTGGGCCTTCTACATAAATACACAAGATGTTTGGTAACTGTTGCTGTGTATATTGTGTGTTTTTTTTTTTTTTTTTTCATTTGTATGCCCAACATTATAAATACTTTAGTTACACATGTGTAAATTTATACTGATTTAGCCTGGTTCAGCGTTTAATCAGGTATTGTGTTGCACACAAGTGAGTGTAAGCATTAGTAGTTGTGACAATTTCTGGTGAACTTCCAAATATATTAACGCCTATTGACAAATTTTCTAGATTTGATTTTATATACTTTTTGCATAGCCCCCCCCCCCCCCTCTTAAATTGTGATTGAAATCTTAAAGGGGAACTCCTGCCAATTGGCTCGATACATAATCCAGATGCACATGTCAACTGTTTTTACCTGGAAGAATCTTCCTAAATTGTGTTCAGTTGCACTGTATAACCAGGTAGGCAAGAACACTGTTGCAACTTTACGGTTTCTTGTCCTGACAGCAGCATGAACCCAGGTCTGTGAATGAGTTTGGTTACTATATGAAACTGTCACCAGACCATTCATTCAATAAAATGTTTCTCTTTAAGCCCTCTCATATAATATGCTTGTGCACTATTGCACATTTATGCCTTTTTTTATGTCCATTTGTATGTAAAACCTCCCTCGTGTGTGTGTGTGTGTGTGTGTGTTTTTTTTTTTTTTTTTTTGTTTTGTTTTGTTTGTTTTTTGTCTGATGTTTAGCGATTTATGATCAATTTAATTTAAAATGCATTTAATGATCTTTCGACTCATATCCTGGCTAAAGGAAGGGGTTGCTTTCTCTGTTCTGTTTGGAGTACTGTTCTGAGTGTTCTCTATATATGAATTGCCTTCCAGTGTTAGCTTATTATGTCATAGTAGGTGAGGAATATATTGAATTTTCCCTAGTACTATTTCCCCTTCAGAGTTGGTCCTATGCCCTGAATCCCTAATGTGTACTGATGAAAACCAGCATGAATTTACTTTCAAACATCTGTCAGCTGTCAGCTTTGAGGAAATATCTATTACAGAATATTCTGGTTAGGTATCACCTGTTTGCCCTAGGCAAATTTTAAATCGTTTTGAGTGAAAAAAAAAATTAATCGTGTGTTAATATACTTTGCACCTAAACATTTAAATGGTCAGTCTTCCCTAAATTGTTATTTTAGATATTGGTGAATTCTGTTGGGCTGTATCGCCATTGGCTGCTTAAATTGAATCTAGCTTCAGATTTATTTTTATTTTTTTACATGTTAATGTCAAAAGTTCCAAGTAATATGTAGCATTTAAAGTTATGTATTAACCCGCCTGGAGTGCCCCCCCCCCCCCCCCCCAAAAAAAAAAAATGTTTCTGTATATTTCTCCCCAGGAGTAGGTGCCATCTTTTTTTGGACATCTAGGGTGAACATCTAAATAATACAAAAAAAGTTTAGCTCTACCTCAATTTTTTTAGTATGTGTAATTAGTGGTGGAACCCCCGACCCCCCCCCCCACCGATTATTCACTTCTTTTCTGGACGTGAATAATGATGGAAACCTCCTATACAGAAGATCTGCTTGTCACTTCTATTTTCACTGATATATTGAACCACAATACATTAAAAGTAAATGTAAAAATAAGATGAACTCCTATACCATACACCAGTGCATCAATAAGTCCATAACAAACAATCTAGTTAATGATATTCTGATATGAGCACAATGCCATAAGAATAAGAAACACCAGAACATTGGCATTGCCTTCTAACCTTGCAATTCAGCATCACTTCCTAGCTCAGCGTGATGACATCATTGACTCTGCCTCCAACATGTTTTGGCACTAATCATGTGACTTCCTCAAGGAGATCAGTGTTTAGCAGCAAGCTTGGTAATAGAACTATTTTGTTTTTAGGGTCAGCATCTACTTTCCCCAAAGGAGATACTGGCCCAGGAACATAGTGGTTACATACCCTATATTGTCAAAAGTATTGGGGCGCCTGCCTTTAGACACGAATGAACTGTAATGGCATCCCAGTCTTGGTCAATAAGATTCAATATTGAGTTGGCGCATCCTTTGCAGCTATAACAGCTTCAACTCCTCTGGGAAGGCTGTCCACAAGGTTTAGGAGTGTGTCTATGGGAATGTTTGACCATTCTTCCAGAAGTGCATTTGTGAGGTCAGGCACTGATGTGGATTAGAAGGCCTGGCTCGCAGTCTCCGCTCTAATTCATCCCAAAGGTGTTCTATCGGGTTGAGGTCAGGACTCTGTGCAGGCCAGTCAAGTTCTCTCATCCCAAACTTTTGCAATCGCTTACTTGTCTGTATTTACACATCTTCCACAGTTTAGTCTGCTGCTACTGTCTCTTGACCTGTGATCAACCAGTGCAAAAATCCAGAACATTCACTCAGCTCGGGTTTTTTACTGCCTCTCCTCAAAAAAAAATGTACAGTGAGGGAAGAAAAAAGTATTTGGTCCCCTGCTGATTCTGTACGTTTGCCCACTGACAAATGATTAGTCTATAATTGTAATGGTAGGTTTATTTTAACACTGAGAAACGGACAACAAAAATATCCAGAAAAAATGCATTTCTATAAAGTTATAAAGTTAATGAGTGAAAAAAGTATTTGACCCCTTCGCAAAACATGACTTAGTACTTGGTTTCAAAACCCTTATTGGCACTCAGAGGTCAGACGATTCTTGTGTACAAACCTGGTAGCCAACTACATCTCAGGAGGGATCATTTCTTTGTCAGTGGGCAAATGTACAAAATCGGCAAGGGATCAAATACCTTTTTTCCCCCTCACTATATCGGTTTTGCATGAAATTAACCCTTCTGCTTTTTTCCCATTTTTTTTTTTTTTTGTAACCCATTGGAATATGTTCCCTCCAGGGGGTATATAGTGTCCCTGCTATACTTCTATAAAGTATTCCATACAAATTCTAGGAAATGTACTAGTAATTGCTCCTTATTCATATGCTATATAATAGTTGTTGAAGCGATTCGGCGCTCCAGCCTCTCTGCCTTTCCGGCTGCTAGGGGTTAGTGTGCATGATTTAGCACATCGCACTGCTTTTTTTAAAATCTATTTATTTTTTACCAAGCTTTATTTGAAGTGTACACTTAATTCACTGCAGTTTCGGGCGTTGTGCTGTGGTGCTCCGCCTGATATTGCCCTGCGATTCGGCCCGTTGCACTGAGATAAAATACAGCATGTTTGCATTTTATTGCAACACTCTGCAGCTCTAGGCTGCGTTGCAGTGTGAATGGGACACTTAGGATAAAATTGTTTTTCCAGTGTGTCCCTGCGGTGACAGATGTTTTACCTTGTGGTAAAATTGATCTTTCAATTATGCTGTTGCTGGATGTTACGTGACAAGACTTTATCTGTTACAACTTGTGATGTTGCTAATAAGTCAACTAACTTCCTGGAGGGTTCCTTAAGGCCCCTTTCACACGGACGGATAGAATTGTGCTTGTAGCTGCGGATTTTCTAGTTTTCTACCGCAGCTAAAAGCACACAATACTTTCCTATGGCCCCATTCACACACTGCGTTTAGCTGCGATTTTGTTACATGCGGTTTGGTGCGGATAGAAAAAATATTATTGACTGCGTCCAGGAGCGATTTAGCGCAGCTTTCTGCACATAACTGCAGGTAATCGCAGTGCACTATTTCTCCTGCGGATAGCAGCGGCAACAAGGAAAGAAAAGCAACAGGAAGCACATCAGAAATGGCAAGAATGTTCCAAACGCAGCCGCATGAAAACACACGTAAACGCAGGTAATCTCACTGTACAAATACAGCTGATCGCAGTGTCTGGAGTCTTGAATTTCACAGACATGTTATATGCTTTTAACTGCGGCAGAACAGCCGTCCATGTGAAAAGCCTAGCTCTTTTTCATGTCCTAGAGCTTCAGTATAGAATTTTTGCACTTATTAGACAAAGTAGGAAGAGCGATGACTTGCCTACACTCAGATCAAAAACTTAACAGTCTGTTGGTTACAAAATAATAAATAGTATCGTATGTATGCTAAGAATTTATAGGCATTTAGAACTGAAGATAAGATGTTTTATATTGATACATAAATGACCTCAAGGTATGTCTTCACATACATAACTCACTAAAATGTCTCTAGTTTGAAAACGTAGACACAGTTTGATTCAGTGGTACTTTGAAAACATACGTCTGTTTTCTGCCCACCACTTTGCTTTTAGAACTGAGAAAATACACTGAAAATGGGTTTAGTGTTTAAGATAATCTACATATCTGTCCAGTATTGGTCAAGAAAATGGCAGTCACGAGAGTTTCACTTAAGCTGTAATAACTTTAACTAGACGTCAATATTTTTGAGTATTGTTGGTTATTCTTACGCCAGTGCTACGGAGCATAATTGGCTTTAAGTATGTTGCTTGCATGCCATCGTCTTGCTGACATCCGTTTACACTTGTGGATAAAGCCATTTCATGTGCTGTAGAAAAAACATGTGCCTACTTAAAGCACAAGTACTTTTTATTGGCTTTTCTATACTATTAATGGAAGCGATTTTAGAAAACAAGTTTTATTATCAGAGGTGCCACCTAGTGTCAGTTCTGTAAAATACATGGTAAAAAGAAAAAACACTTCCAAACCACACAAGTACTTTCAAAGTAAAAAGGACCATCAAACATTGTAAAAATGAAGTATCACACAGCTTGGAATTCTTCTTTTTCCTTTTTTCTTTTTTTTAATGTATTTAATATATTCTACAGTGAATTCTAGTTGGGTAACCATTTGTTCTCCTGTTTCTGCGGTTTGAAAGGCATTCCTTAAAGATGGTTTTAGTTTAAGTGGTATTAAAACCAAAAGCATAATATATTGCAGCTTATCAATCATTTGTTTCGATGGCTGCTTTAGTTTATTTTATTTTTTTATTTTCAGAAGAACAATTAAAATTAAATATCAAACTGTTTTTTTTACAGTTCCCTATAAATCTTTGTTGAACATCAAATGTGTATTTTTGTGCATTAATATGGTGTAGGCAGAGTCTGAGATGATTGGTACTAGCTTTCATTTTGTTCAGATAGCATCTGTATCCAAGGCTCTTTTTTACTTTACAGGTATTAATTACATTTGATATCTTTAATACTGATTTATATTAATATCTGGCCCCCATAATGTTTAGCAATAGGAGGGCATGAAGATGGAGGGAGGGGAGTGCCATTTACCACTGTGTATACACCCACATGTGTGACTCTATAGTCCCGTAGGCTGCACAGATAAAAAAAAAGGAGGAAATCAAGAGCTTAAGAGGGAACTGAAATATGAGCATGCTCAGTAGAGGACACCAGCTGGTCTACACAATCTTAGACTGCAGTGGGGACACAGAAGATGGGAGGGACAGCTGAAAGCAGGATAAAGCTGGTATTTTTCACTCTACACAAAACAAATGCTTTTGGCGGCTTTATGAGTATGCACACACTGTTATATACCATGTAATGAGAGGTTTTCATAGTCTGGTTTTAATGCCACTTTTAGTCTTTTTCCCTGGTGATCTGGCTAGTAACGTACCTCATTATTAGGGTGCCTACACACTGGAAGGAGCAACTGAAACACCTTTGGAAAGCAGCATTGTCAGCCAGGGGGGAGGAGAAGTTAGATGTACCGCAATATTTAAATACACTAATAAATTAAAGCCAAACTCAAGCTAATACTTTATAACTTTTACTTAAAACTTTACAGCAACAGTTTTTTTATTCCTTTTGAGATTAAGGGTTGTTTACCTAAATAAATCAAAGCTGATCATATTAAGCAACCCTATGTGTGGGTAAATGGCTTAACTCTCTGACTGCCACATCTGCAGGGCAGCTTGCTCTGTTGAAAAACAGACTTACTGGCAGTATCGCCAAGTGAAAAAGCCAGTAAAGGCCTTTAGGCACATCCTTAATGCAGAGCTTCTACTTTCTGATCCATGAACCTGGTCATGTCTGCTTGTCAAACTTTGACATGCGATTGTTGTTCGTACAGCCGCTGCATGTGCATCCACTTCTATGAGCTGGCTGCACACTCATCTGCAAGAGGCTCTGCACAGAGTATGGGTTTATTTGCCTGTCTGAGCCCTATAAAAGAAAAATCATCTAAAAATTGTTAAGCTGCAATTTAATGTTTGCTTTTGGGGTTAATACTGCTTTATACTGTGTTTTAGCAGTCAGTTATTCATGCAAACCTGTGAAAAGTAACCTACAGCTCGATCTACTGGCTGGAAATATAAATATAAAATATTTAATTCTGAAGATAAGAAAAAAGTCAAAATACTATACTAGTCTTTAGAACTTTAATGAAATGTTTTGCTGTTTAAGGCCCCTCTCACATAGGGCAGATCCGCTGGACGGACTCTGCTAGCTCACCGGGAGATCACTTTATTGATGCCCGCTGAGCAGGCAGATGACAGGTCCGTCTCCGCTCACAGTGCAAGGAGGGACCTGTTAGAGCCCCGCTGTCCTCTATGTGGAGATCAGATGAAAACAGACAGCCTGTCCGTTCTCATCCGATCCCATTTGATCCGCTGGACAGATGGCGAACGGCTCGCCATCAGTCTGTTTTCAGCAGATCTTGATGGATGGCAGGTGGGTGTCAGCGGACACATTTTCCGCTGACGTCCGCTTGCCCATAAAAATCAATGGGTGGCCTGCTCGGATCCACCTGAAAAACGTACAGGCGGATCCGAGCAGGTTGATCGTTTAAAAAGGGCCTAAGAGAAGAATATTTGTTTAGTTTACCAATCATAGCTTACTTGCAAAAAAAGATAAACGGGCCCAATCCCCAAAAGTTTTTATAAAGTAGCATGGGTTTTTTTTTAACCTGTTTTCCCCTGTAATTTGTAGAGAATTGTTCCCTATTAACCACTTCAAAACTGGGCCAATTCTAACATTTCTCTCATACATGTAAAGTTGACAATTTGTTTGCTAGAAAATTGCTTGCAACCCCCAAACTGGTTTTAGTTTGATCAGATGTGGCTTGTAAACCAGAAACCGAAACCAGAAGTGGCAAAATCCCCATTGCATCCCGTTTCAAACATCACAGAGGGCGAGGAACAATAGGAGTGTGCAGTATATCCCCTCAAGTCAATTCACTAAGGTAAATAAATGCATTTGAGTAGTGGTCCGGGCATTTTGATTCATTTTAGCTGGTTAACAACCATGACTCATCTGCTGTCAGCGAGATTCTCCGCTGACAGCAAAATGTTACCAAAAGATCAGCCAGCATTTAAAATAAATAAATGCGTGGCCAAACCCCTGAAGTGCCTGGTATGGATTAGAGGGGACCCCCCACAATTTTATTTTTTTTTTCTTTTTATATGCTGGTTTTTCTTTTGTACACCACCTGCTGTCAGCTGGGAATCCCGCTGACCAGTTGAGTCATGGTTAAATATTCAGCGGGTGCCGGCTCCTTAACCAGCTAACATGAAACGCATTCTTTAACTATCACATGCCTGGACCACTACTTAACGCTGCATTTATTTCCTTTAGTGAATTGACTTACATTGTTATGTGCGGTTTTATCGAGAGTTTTTGCTATTTGAGGTAAATGCTGCATAAAGGGATAGTGGGTTGTCATTTTCATTATCGCATGCGATATTTGGGAAAAATGTCATCTGACCCATATAATGCATGAGATATGCTTTATTAAATGGATCCCATTATTTTGAAATAAATTGGCGATTTGTTATTTTGATGTGTTTCATCTTTTTCCATGACTTTTTTTTTTTCCTCCTAAAGGTTCCTTGTATACTGTGTAAAGCATTTTATCTAGCTCTTATACAGAAGGTGAAATTTGACATCTGTTGATGGCTGCAATAAATGCATGTATACAAAGAGCCTACATTGTTTCCCTTTTAATCTGTGAAAGATGGATTGCAAGTGACAGTGAAATGTTACTGTGAGCTGAGGGCTTTACTGTTACTTGGATTTACATTTAAATCTAAATGAGGACTCTACAACAGATGAGCACAGCTGGGATTGAGCAGCTGCAGTAAGTATATTTTCTTCTGTACATCAGTATTTCGGACCAAATCAAATTACTTGGCTTAGCTGCTTGTTTGGCATAGCTGTCCATGAAGTGGTTCAGTATATTCTTCTTATTGTACTAGAATTGTGTGATCATGTCAGTAGCCAAACTTGGCCTTGGTCATGGTGTTTCTAACTTTAAAAGCAAAGAGGACATTTTACACTGGTTACTTTTTCTGTACCTCTCTGTTTTTAGAGTAAAAAGAAAATTAGGAAAACAGTGTGTGTGTTTTCGTGCATTTACAGTGGATATGAAAACTCTACACACCCCTGTTTAAAATGTCAGGTTTCCGTGATGTAAAAAAAATTAGACAAAATTACCATATTTATCGGCATATAATACGCACCTTTTTCCCCTTAAAATCAGGGGAAAATCGTGGGTGCGTGTTATACACCGATCCCTGCTGATTGTGAGCGGAGCGAGCACCAGCGATATACACATAGCCGAGTGTACTCGGCTATTCTCGGCTCTACTCAGTCAGGGGCGGGACTACGAGAGGAGGCGGGTCTAGCCGAGTACACTCGGCTATGTGTTAGCGCCGCTCGCTCCTCTCCTATCGCAATCAGTGGAGATGGGCGGGACTGCGAGAGAAGCCAAGTCTAGCCGAGTACACTAGGCTTTGTGTATCTCGCCGGCGTTCACTCCTCTCCACTCGCAGTCAGCGGAGATCGGCGCCTATTTTAAATAATCAGCGGCTGGACAATGCTGCAAAGGTACTGGGCAAGACTGCAGATGGACACTGGGCAAGGCTGAAATGATGGACAAGGCTGCAGATGGACACTGATAAGGCTGCATTGATGGGCATTTAAATGGAAGTATTTTTTTCCTTAAAATTCCCTCCTAAACTTGGGGTGCGTGTTATACGCCGATTAAATACGGTATTTCAGAACTTTTTCCACCTTTTTAATGTGACCTATAAACTGTACAACTCTATTAAAAAACAAGCTGAAATCTTTTAGGGGGGAGAAGTGAAATTAAAAAACTCAAATAATGTGGTTGCATATGCATGCACACCCTCATATAACTGGTGATGTAGCTGTGTTCAGAATTAAGCAATCGTATTCAAACTCATGTTAAATAGAAGTCGGTACACACCTGTCATCTTTTAAAGTGCATCTGATTAACCCCAAATAAAGTTCAGCTGTTCTAGTAGGTCTTTACAGACCTTTTCTTAGTCACATCCTACAGCAAAAGCCATGGTCCGCAGAGAGCTTCCAAAGCATCAGAGGGATCTCATTGTTAAAAGGTATCAGTCAGGAGAAGGGTACAAAAGAATTTCCAAGGCATTAGATATACCATGGAACACAGTGAAGACAGTCATTAAGTGGAGAAAATAGGGCACAACAGTGACATTACCAAGAACTGAACGTCCCTCCAAAATTGATGAAAAGACAAGAAGAAAACTGGTTAGGGAGGCTGCCAAGAGGCCTACAGCAACATTAAAGGAGCTGCAGGAATATCTGGCAAGTACTGGTTGTGTGGTACATGTGACGACAATCTCCCATATTCTTCATATGTCTGGGCTATGGAGTAGAGTGGTAAGGCGGGAACTTTTTCTTACAAATAAAAACATCCAAGCCCGGCTAGATTTTGCAAAAACACTGAAGTCTCCCAAAAGCATGTGGGAAAATGTGTTATGGTCTGATGAAACCAAGGTTGAACTTTTTGGCCAGAATTCCAAAAGATATGTTTAGCACAAAAACACTGCACATCATCAAAAGAACACCATACCCACAGTGAAGCATGGTGGTGGCAGCATCATGCTTTGGTGCTGTTTTTCTTCAGCTGAAACAGGGGCCTTAGTCAAGGGAATTATGAAAAGTTCCAAATACCAGTCAATATTGCCACAAAAACTTCAGGCTTCTGCTAGAAAGCTGAACATAAAGAGGAACTTCATCTTTCAGTATGCCAATGACCCAAAGCATCAAATCACCAGAAGAAGATTAAAGTTTTGGAATGGCCCAGCCAGAGCCCAGACCTGAATCTTATTGAAAATCTGTGGGGTGATCTGAAGAGGGCTGTGCACAGGAGATGCCCCCGCAATCTGACAGATTTGGAGTGTTTTTGCAAAGAACAGTGGGCAAATATTGTCAAGTCAAGATGTTCCATGCTGATAGACTCATACCCAAAAAGACTGAGTGCTGTAATAAAATCAAAAAGGTGCTTCAACAAAGTATTAGTAAAGGGTGTGCACACTTATGCAACCATATTATTTTAGTTTTATATTTTTACTTCTCTCCACCTAAAAGATTTCAGTTTGCTGTTCAATTGAGTTGTACACTTTATAGGTCACATTAAAGGTGGAAAAAGTTCTGAAATTATTTATCTTTGTCTCGTTTTTTTATATCACAGAAACCTGACCTTTTAACGGGTGTGTAGACTTTTTATATCCACTGTATGTGTGAAGAGAGTAACTGTGCACTCCAAACATTTTCCGGCCCAAAAATCCAAGTACTTTAGTGAGTAGAGAGGATGGTGCTGCTTGTCGGGAGACTAGAACATCGAATCTCACCAGGCACACTATAAGCTCAAAACAGAGCCTTTTATTGTACTGTAGAAACTGGGCAAAATTGCTACTGAACAGGTTGGCTAGATAGATTTCGGCACTTGACTCCACCCACTGGCAGCATCAGTATGGTAACACTGTGCTGATCTGAAAGCTGAGTCATCCAAAGGGGAGGACTGGGTTGAATTGACACATCTTGGAGATTGCTAGACAGATAATGGTCAATCGGCCAACAAGATAAATCAGTGCAGTTAAGCTATAATGCTAGCCCCATTTTTTCCTGAACCATAGATTTAAGAGAGAAATAGTTGTGGATGAAATAGCTGCAAATGGATTTGAGTTCAAAGAGTGACTGTTGCAAGCTATAAAAAGGTAATAATTGAATCTGTAGTGCTTTTTGTCTAATTGTCTAATTTTGTCTAGTGTTAAAATGAACTGTGTAAACTTTAACTGCTTCAGAACCAGAAGATTTTACCCGCTTCCTGACCAGAGCACTTTTTGCGATTTGGCACTGCGTCGCTTTAACTGACAATTGAGCGGTCGTGTGACGTTGCAACCAAACAAAATTTACGTCTTTTTTTTTTATTATCACACAAATAGAGCTTTCTTTTGGTAGTATTTGATCACCTCTGCGGTTTTTATGTTTTGCGCTATAAACAAAAAAAACGACAATTTTGAAAAAAAACAAAAACGCTTTTTTGCTATAATAAATATCCCCCAAAAATATATAAAAAAACATTTTTCCGCAGTTTAGGCCGCAATAAGCATATATTCATTGGTTTGTGCAAAAGTTATAGCATCTACAAAATAGGGGATAGTTATATGGCATTTTTATTTTTTATTAGTAATGGCGGCGATTTTCATCGGGACTGCTACATTATGGCAGACACATTGGACACTTTTGACACTATTTTGGGACCATTGTCATTTATACAGCAATCAGTGCTATAAAAATGCACTAATTACTGTGTAAATGACACTGGCAGTGAAGGGGTTAACCACTAGGGGGGATGAAGGGGTTAAGTGTGTCTAGGGAGTGATTCTAACTGTGGGGGGGTGAGCTTCAAGTCACATGACAGCATCACTGCTCCCGATGACAGGGAGCGTGATCTGTCATGACACAAGCCAGAACGGGGAAATGCCTTGTTTACATAGGCACTTCCCTGTTCTGAGGCTCCGTGACACGATCACCTGGAGACCGGTGGACATAGAGTCCGCCGGTCCCATGGGCAGGGTCATGCTGTACGCGGCATTGTGCCTGCTATCCCCGGCTCTTAAAGGGGACGTACAGGTACGCCCATTTGCCCACCGCTGCCATTGTGCTGACATATCGTGCATGCAGCGGTCGGCAAGTGGTTTTAACCTTGGATAGTAAAAATAAAAAATTTTTAGTCATAAGAGGGCCAATGAGAGCTGCTGAGCTAGGAGTGTGCCTCTGTGTATCTGTGTAAATCCAGGAATTGAACAGGCAGCAGCTTCAGCTGCCCACAGTTAAAATGGATGCAGCCAGACTCAGCTGAGGGAGATTTCTGCAGCATATTTGGAAAGTACAGAATCTCTGTATATATATAAAATATGCAAAGGGCTGCCCCTCTCCTTGCAACAACACAGTTCCCAATGGAAATAAAAGCAAACGACCGCTCCATGGGGAGGGAAGCAAGAGACGGCCAACCCCGACACCCGTCACTAAGACTCTCTCCCAGCACACCACAAATAGCTCGACAATCGCAAAACCCCTTCTCTTGTCGAGGGATACTTTATACTTCACACCGCCTTAGACACCCATGTCACGGATATTTCCCCAAAGTTAACAGACTACAATGTCTCCTACTACACTTAAAGGGGTTGTAAACCTTTGTGTTTTTTCACCTTAAAGCGGATCTTCACTCATTTTTTACACTTTCGCCCGGTGGCTTCTAAATATAGCACCGAGTGCTATATGGACATCAGTTTTTTTTTTTCTTACCTTAAGATAAGTGGCCCGGCCTGTGTTCGGTCCCTGCGGCTATGGGCGGGGATTTTGCGGGTATCCGCGTCATTTCCTATGATCGCCGCACTGTCTCCGGGGATCTCGTGTCATTCATCCCAGGAGTCAGTGCGGAGACCCGCCGTGAAATCTCGCGTGATTTCAACAGACGTTGATGGCGCTACGATTTCTGTTTACTGCGCATGCGCGAGATCGGGGATAGAACGGTGCATGCTGGTCGATCAGCAGCACCGTATCCCGGAAGAGGATGCCTGTGGGTTTCACATGCCCACAGGCAAGATGAAAACCGGCAGCAGGTAATTTTATAACATCATTTTATTGGAGAAAACTGAGAGCAGTAAGCTCTAAAACGGGAACGAGTCAGTTCAATATTTATATATATTAAACATTGTCATTTTGCCCCAAAAAAAAATATGTGGAGACAGTGAAACCCCGCTTTAATGCATTCTATGCATTAAGGTGAAAAAACACCTGGCAGTGACCGATCACCCAGCCCCCCCCCCCCCCCCCTGTTTTACTTACCTGAGCCCTGGAACTTGACCCGGCGGGGACGCGCTGTCTCTCTGCCCGGGGTTCTCTGCTCTTGATTGGATAGATCGATAGCAGAGCAGCCATTGGCTCCCGCTGCTGTCAATCAAATCCAATGCCGCAGGCGCCGTGAGGTTGGGCCGAGTCATACATTTGGCGGCTATGGATGTTGAATGCTGGACTCGGGAGCGTGCCCGCAAGGTAAGATCGCTTCTCCTAGGGGGTTCTCTCATGTGGGGAGGAGCCGAGAGAGCCGCCGGGGGACCCCAGAAGACGAGGTTCGGGGCCACTCTGTGCAAAATGAGCTGCACAGTGGAGGTACGTATGATATGTTATTAAAAAAAACAAACCCTTACAATCACTTTAAGTGGAACAACATAACTGTACCACTGAGGCTGCTTGAGCCAAATACTACCCCATAAGATGAAAGCCATTTATTCTAGGACAGATCTTGAGAGTAGACCTACCTTATTACATTTTATGCTAGGTCAATTTGATTATGAATGTACTTATGCCTTTTCTACTCACTGTTATTGTACCATTCATGTCCGAAATACCTGTACAATATCACGTCATTTTTTTTTGGAAAAAATATGCAAAGTTGTTGTTGGGAAGCTGGTTATATGTTGATAGCAGCACATGTAACATTTCATCTTTATTTGGCCAGTGGGAACTTAACCCACTGGAGGCCTTTTGCCAGGTCCGTGGCATGCAAGCATAAGTAAAGAAAGGTAAACACATTTAGTTGTACTTTAAGGTAATATATTTCTACTGATGCTCAATGGGTATGTGCATCCTCATTTAAACTTCAGTTCTTACGAAAAGAAGCATATTTTTAAGGTGCTGAATCTGAGATTAACCATACATTAAAGCAAGCTTTTTTTAACCAGGGTGCCTAGAGTTTAGAATGGGGTGCCTCGAGACTGTCCATAATTTTAAAGGGTGCCTTGACTAAAAAAAGGTTAAACACTGCAATAAAGGTTTACTAAACCCACCACTGTAAAAGGGTAAATCCCCTGCATTGTGTAAAACGGCTGTTGATCCTGTCTTCTCTGATCCTCCCCTTCCACAGTCCCCAATCAATCTCCTGATAGTACAGTGCCTTGGAGGCACTCTGCACATGCTCAGTTTGGTTTAAAAAGCTTTTTTTTTTTTTTTTCTTTTTTTTTTTTTTTTTTTAGGGTCTCTGTGTAATTGTGATCAGCACAAGGCCAATTAGCACTGTCCAGACACAGGGTCAGGGGTCATGCAGCCTCATAGGACTGTCAGAGTAGAATGAAAATTCCTCCTACAAGCTTTAACCAGACACTGATAGCTATCATAAGACTGCTATATACTGCTGATGAGAAAAAGGGTATTTTATATTTGCTAAAATAATTGCATTTTCATGTTCTGTTTAATGTGGGAGACCAGATATAGTGAATGCAGGGTCCTGGGTTTAGTAGCACTTTAACTACAGGTGAATCTTCTATGGTCTTCTTTTAAATGACAGTTGATTTACCACCAACAAATGTTTAGTGAAAGTTGAATTCACTGCTTTATAAATATATGCCCCAAATTGTTAAAAAAAAAAAAAAAAAAAGCAACTTACCAGAGCATTCTACATAATTTTATTGAAAATGGATTTCTTTCAGTGCAGCTTGATACTAAACCTCTTAGCAACATGTGCTCCCTCCAGCTCTTTATTAATCGTTATTTTAGGAATACAGAATCCCAAGTTAAAAAATTTACATTTGGATAAGTCATGTTAACAGCTGGAATTTACTAGGCTTAAGTAAGCTTTGCATTTTTTTTGTGACCCTGTACTGTCACCCTTTCGAATAATGACAGAATAAAGAAGTGCTTCAAAAGTAATGCTTGCCTTGACTAATCTAATATTAGAACTAGTAGTTAACAGGGAGGAATGGTTGTACAAAAGATAGCATTACAAAGTAATCTTTGTACTTATAGGCAACAGTCATCAAGAAGTGGCCTAATCCTCAAAAAAATCTTTAAAAGAAAGAGTTTGTGGAATATTGGAAGGTGGAATATGTTGTGATTTGAACTGTTACAGCTTTAGACAAGAGTATATCTCATTAAGAAAAATATGTACTGAGAGCTTGCATGTTATCAAGTTGCTTTCATATTGGTGAATTATTTGAGAATGGAATTTTTTTTGTTTCTATAGTTTTTATTGGAAAATTTTCGATTATAACAAAAATCATAAAAGGCATTAACAAAAATAAAGTAAAAATATGAGTGTGTGTGTGTGTGTGTGTATATATATATATATATATATATATATATATATATATATATATATATATATATATATATATATATATATACATTTCGCTAAAGTTATTTAAATGCATAGTGCTACATGTACTTGACATGGGTCTAGATATGCTGTTAAAAAAACAAAACATTCATTAACCATCAATGGGGCTATTAACGTCAGCCAATATTTTAATCAGACCAACCAGTGATGTCTCGTGAAGACATCACAATCATGTATCATTGGCTCCGACTGCCCCCCACCCGGTGCCGCTCCACATGGGCACATGCTGCGACTCCAGGCAAGAGCAACCGGAAAAGACCCATAATTATACAGCAGAATTCATTGTATTTAATCAATCTGGCTGTCAGCCCATATACTTGGTATTAAAAGAATGATGTCAGAAGTGAACTGTCATATAGGTGTATCCAATAGAATAACAAAATTAACATGTAGTGGGGTGTGATTTGGAACATAAGAAAAATAAGCTGACAATACTGTTTGTTATGGAAATGACAATGATCAGATTTTGTTTGCGTCATACCAATCTAACCAGGGTTTCCAGTTTGTAGTGATTGAGTATTACCTTGGGAGAAAGCGAACATAACTTCATAAGAGATATGTAGATTAGTGGTTCTTAGTACTTCAGTAAAGGTTGGAGCCCCTTTTTGTTTCCAATGTCTAGCAATTTCCAGTCTTGCACCTAGTAGTGTATGGGAAACTATTTTTCTTAGAGGGGGTGGAATTAAGTCTATTCCTGAGGAAAAAATGGCCATCCCTGGGTTTTTGGGAACTTGTATACCCGTTATTTGAGTTATAGTATTGAAAATGGCCGACCAGAGGTGTTGCAGTAAAGGGCATTTCCAAAATATGTGGATTAGTGATCCTCTGTAACCGCTTTGTCTCCAGCAGAGTGGGGATGATTGTGGATTAAAACCTGCTATTCTTGTGGGTGTTAAATACCATCTCAATAATAATTTCTGATAGAGTTCCCATAGATTAACACTTTTGGTGGCTCCGTAGGTAGATGACAGTGTTTTTTTCCATTGTTCATTGGAGTAAGAAGTCGTCGGATTGATTTCCCACGTCCTCATCCAAGGGGATTAGGTGAATATTGATTTTTAATTTAGATTATAAAATAGGCGAACGCCCCTAATTTTAGTAGTAGTGTTTGTAAGATATAGAGAGATTCTCCAAGTTAATGTAATGGAGGGGTTAGGAATTGTTGCTAATAAGTGTGAAATCTGGATAAAGGTAAACATGTCGCTAGTTTTTAATCCATATTCTATTTGAAGTGTCCTAAAGGTTTTGAGTGAAGGGCCAATTCGGAGATCATTGACAGTTGCAATTCCTTTGGATATCCAATGTTTGACATTGAAGTTGGGTATTAAGAGTTGTAGGCTCGAGATAGGTAAGGGGGTGGACTTTGAAGGTGCATTGTCTGTGTGAATTTTTAGGAGCATTTTCCAAGCCTGTAATGCTGCTATCATGGTAGGTGAAATTTCTATGGGAATTTGTGCCATGAAACTGCTAGCCATGAGTAGATGAGATATTTTTTTGTTTTGGGCATTGATGACTCTCTAGTTCATACCATCTGGGTGTGTGGTTTTGGGTAACCCACTGTCTTACATGTGCTAAAATAGCTGCTTGATAGTAGTCTTTTATGAGAACATGCCCCACCCCTCCCATGCTCCTTGCTTTAATCAATTTTTGGAAAGCGCATCTGGCCTTTCCCTTGCCATAGGAATTTATTGATTGATGATTGAGCTTTAGAGAAGAACGAATTTGGGACTGGGATGGGGAGGGTTCAGAATATGTAAATGAATTGTGGCAATATGGTCATTTTAAAGGCTGCCAACCTTCCGGACCAGGTCAGTTCAGTTTTGGATATAGCATTTAGTTTAGAGTTAAGTTTATTGAGAAATGGGGTTTAGTTTGCATCAATCAATTGTTCAACCTTCGATGTCAGAGTTATGCCAAGGTATTGAATTACCTCGGTGTTCCACGCATATGGATATTGTGATTTGAGCCTAGTTTCCTGTAGTTTTGTCAATTCCTTAGCCAAGCATATGAGATTTACCTTCATTAAACTTATAATAAGAAATACGAGGGCCACGTCGGTCAAAATTAGAATTATGTTGTCCGCGAATAAGCTGATAGTGTACCCCATCACCTGCTGGGTAGCCCTAAATAAAAGGGTGATTTCTAATGAAAATAGCCAGGGGCTCCATCAGGAGGTTGAAGATCACGGGTGATAACTGATACCCCTGTCTAGTTCCATTTGATATAGTAAAAGGCATGGACAGAACTCCGGATATATATACTCTGGCTGATGACTTGGAGTACAAAGCCATTATAGCTGTAAAGATGGTGCCATCAAATACAAATGACCGCAACACCCTGGCCAAATATAGCCAGTGTATTCGGTCAAAGGCCTTCTCTGCATCCAGCGTCAGAAGCAGAGAAGGCCTTTTCTGTATCTCAGCCATGTGAATGATATTCACTAGTCTTCGGGTAGCATACAAAGTTTGCCTGTTTTGGGTAAAACCCGTTTGATCAGGGTGAATGAGTAGACTGGTGACGAGGCGTACAGCTACCAGCTTAGCATATAGCTTTAAGTCAATATTTAAAAGCGAGATTGGTCTGAAGTTTGCAGGTGTCTGGGTCTTTCCCTGGTTTTGGCATAGTAACAGTCAATGCTTCCACCATTTCAGGAGGAAAAGAGGCAGAGGCAGCGGCGGAATAAAAAATTTGGAGTAGGTGTAGGGATAGAGTCATAAATTCCCTGTAATATTCCCCACTGAAGCCATCAGGCCCTGGTGATTTATTAGAGGGAAGGGATTTTATAGCATTATGGATTTCTGGTATTGTAAAAGGCTGGTTTAGAGACTGGAGCTGGTCAGGTGACAGTTTAGGTATATCTATTGTGGTAAGGAATTTGTTAATTGCTTCTGGGTTAGGTTGGAGTGTGTCGGGGTCATCCTTTAAGTTATACAAAGCCCCGTAGTAGAAATTAAATGCGTCTGCTATCTTTTGTGGGTGATATTCTTTTTGTTTTGTGCCTGGGTGAATTATATGGGTTTTTTTAGTTCTATATCTGTGCCCTTTAAGGTTCTGCGCTAGAAGTTTACCAGCTCTATTGCCATGTACATAATAGTTCATTTTTAGTCGTCGTGAAGCTTTTTCAAAATTGTCCAGTAATAACATTCTAAGGTCATACCTAAGTTGTGTTAATTTTTTGGATAGAGTCGATGTAGTTTTAATTTTATTTTGAGCTTCTATAATTGAAATTTCTTTTGTAAGATCTTCTAGCCACTTTTGCCTCTGCCTCTTTGCTCTAGCTCCCAATTGTACTAATGTGCCCCTCATGAACGCCTTGTGGGCGTTCCACAGGATAAAGGGGTCTTGTTAGAAAAAAACCCCTCTAAGCGAGTGCGGAGAATTGTCTTTTGATTCTTCCTGTTGTAAAAAGTAAGGGTTTAATCGCCATATTGGTTTCTGTTTGGATGGAGGCATGGTCAGACCAAGTTACCGTATTGATGTTGGCAGAATTGGTTTGGAGTAGGACTCGTTGATCTATTAAGAAAAGGTCAATCCTAGTATAGACTTAATGGGGTGGAGAGAAGTAGGTGAAATCCTTTTCAACGGCATGTAAGCATCGCCATGCGTCATAGATTGTGATTGTGAATAGAAGGAAGCAGCGTGGGGGTATGACGCTTAGTTTGAGACGTGGAATCCAGTGATGGGTCTGGTATGATATAGGGCTGCAACTAACGATTATTTTCATAATCGATTAGTTGGCCGATTATTGTTTCGATTAATCGATTAATCGGTTAATAACCTTAAAAAAAAAGTGTGGTGTATAATTGTATAATTTAGTTAATATGTAAAGTTTAAAAAAAAAAGGTAATTTATTTTTAAATATCTCTATGCAGTGGTAAATATAAATAACCAACTATATGGTTAGGGAGCATATTATCTAATCCACTCTGAGAATAACAGACAGAAGAGATGTAATGTATATACTATTAGAGGAGATATATACTGTATATACTATTAGAGGAGATATATACTGTATATACTATTAGAGGAGATATATACTGTATATACTATTAGAGGAGATATATACTGTATATACTATGAGAGGAGATATATACTGTATATACTATGAGAGGCGATATATACTGTATATACTATTAGAGATATATACTGTATATACTATTAGAAGAGATATACTGTATAAACAATTAGAGGGGATATATACTGTATAAACAATTAGAGGGGATATATACTGTATATACTATTAGAGGAGTTATATACTGTATATACTATTAGAGGAGATATACTGTATGAACTATTAGAGGAGAGATATACTGTATATACTATTAGAGGGTGAACATGGTAAATATCAGACTCAGAGATAATTTTTTTTTATTAAAAACAAACAATGTCTTCCTTAAAAAAAGTCATTTTAAGAACGTTCGTTTGTTTTTCTAATCGTTAGTGGGGTCAAATCGACGTTCATTTTCAACCACAGTGACAGGAAAATTTTGAAATAATAGAAAACTTCTTGGTCATAGGAATTTTCAGACAGTGTATGTGGTTTTTAATCAGAAATTACATTCATTTTAAAAAGAGAATGTTAAAAACAAGTGAACATTTCAAACAAAATTCTTTCATTCAGTGAATGTACAAAGATTTTTCGTCTGAATATTCTCGTCTGAAAATTTGATCCGTGTGGCCAGCATAAGGCTCAGTACACACCTAATGCAGTTTGCTTTTGATCTGTTTCTGCAGTGGTTTTTGCTGTGCGTTTTGATTTTTGCGCACATGATTTTGCTGCGATTTGTGTTTTTGCATTTTTTTTTGGCCAATTTGTTGTTGGGCAAATTAAAGAAC
This sequence comes from Lithobates septentrionalis, assembly GCA_037952835.1. Taxonomy (NCBI): domain Eukaryota; kingdom Metazoa; phylum Chordata; class Amphibia; order Anura; family Ranidae; genus Lithobates; species Lithobates septentrionalis. Next base: position 255,887 of record JBBDGP010000989.1, read on the forward strand.
ACAAATTGCTGCAAAAACACATTACATGCTTTTCTGCAGATTCTCCATTGAAGTATATTGTTCCATAGGAAACCATGTAAATGAACTGTAGTGCGTTTCTGCAAAAAACAGATGTGAACCAGGTCTAAGACGTTTAGTAACATAATGGGGTTAAAAAACTAAAATTAGAGGCCCCCCGACAGCGGGGTCTCATCTCACTGATCTATAAACTTTTGGAGTCAGCTGTAGATGTCCCGTCCCTGAAATATAGGTCTCAATGGGACCAAGAACTAAACCTAGAACAGGACGCTTTGGATTGGGAGAGAGGTTGGTTAAATATACGCAAATGTACCAAATCCCTAGCCGTTAGGGAGACAGCTATAAAACTCATGACAAGATGGTACTATACCCCATCCCGTATTCACAAAATATACCCACAAACTTCCCCTAAATGTTTCAGGGGGTGCACGCTTTTGGGTTCATACATGCACATTTTTTGGGAGTGTGAAAAACTTCAACCTACTTGGAGAGAGGTCTTTAAACTGGTGGATAGACTGGTGGGTCACCCCATCAGCCTCACTCACCTCCATTGCCTCTTTTTCCAAGATATTCCTGAAATTCCAAAACCTCTCCTGAGGTTAATTCACACAATATGTATAGCTATGGTCTGGTGCACAGCTCTTCACTGGAAATCCGCTGCTGTTCCATTCGCGCAAATTATTGCACGAATTGATGGTATGATGATATCTGAGCAAATATTTCATACATTACATGACTCTATTCCTGCATACAATGCCAAATGGAATCCATGGTTCTTACTAAGACTTCAAGACTGAGCACTCCTGACCAAATTATTGTTTCTAGTATGATTTTTCTGTTTTTTTGTTTGTTCTTCTTTCTTTTTAGTTTTATAATTACTACACACCCAACTCTTCGGGTATAACTTCTCCTTTGTTATACTTAGGGCAGTTCAGGAGAAGATGGTGTTACTATATGGTTCTTAATGTGATAGACTACTCTGTACTTTTATCCTTTTATTATATATTGTACCCTGAAAGAATTGAATATCCTCTTTCAATGTATGTGAACTCTTTTCTTTTCTTTAATAAAATCTTTTGAAAACAAAAAAAAAACCTAAAATTAGCCCTTTATAGTACAAAAAAAAGCAAATAATCACTACTGTAAGGGGTTCATTTTTTTACTGTAAAACTGTGAAAGTAATATTTACAGTAGTGATTATTTGCTCTTTTTGTACTATAAAGGGCTCATTTTATTTTTTTTTAACCCCATTATGTTACTGGCCGATTAATCGATTATGAAAATAGTAATCGATTAATTTCATAATCGATTAGTTGACGATTAATCGATTAGTTGTTTCAGCCCTAGTATGATATTAAAGTCTCCACATATCACCAACAGACCTTTGAGGTGGAGTTGGACCTTTTTCATTAGTTTGTTGAAAAAACGGACCTGGTGTTTGTTAGGGGAGTACACCGTGACAATCGTGTTCGTGGTCGAGTTTAGGTCACAAGTGAGTATTGGGAATCTGCCTTGTGGATCTTTTACTTCCTCATGTAGCTTGAACACTATTGTGTCTGCGTTTGCAGTGAAGATAAAAGGATAATTCTTATGTGTGCATTTAGGTGAAGCCGATGAATTGAAGTGAGTCTCTTGCGCACAAAGTATGTCACTATTCTGCATAAGAGCTTCCTTCCAGAGAGACTTACACTTTGCTGGGTGGTTGAGCCCTTTAGCATTGATTGATATAATATTAAGTGCCATCTTTTGCAGGAAGTGTGATTGCTAGCATTCTATAATGCCCCATACACACGGTCGGATTTTCCGATGGAAAATGTCCGATCAGAGCGTGTTGTTGGAAATTCCGACCGTGTGTGGGCTCCATCGGACATTTTCCATCGGATTTTCCGACACACAAAGTTGGAGAGCAGGAGATAAAATTTTCCGACAACAAAATCCATTGTCGGAAATTCCGATCGTGTGTACACAAATCCGACGGACAAAGTGCCACGCATGCTCAGAATAAATAAAGAGATGAAAGCTATTGGCCACTGCCCCGTTTATAGTCCCGACGTACGTGTTTTACGTCACCGCGTTTAGAACGATCGGATTTTCCGACAACTTTGTGCGACCGTGTGTAGACAAAACAAGTTTGAGCCAACATCCGTCTGAAAAAATCCTAGGATTTTGTTGTCGGAATGTCCGAACAAAGTCCGACCGTGTGTACGCCCTATAAGAGTTCTTTGTTGGGATGTGTGAACTATATCTATCACAAGTAAACTTAGTAATATATTCAGTGTGTATAATGTGTTTACGGACTATACCTCCATAGGTTGTTTGAAGGGGGGTCCCACCTTGGTAGTTCGTAGTTATAGCTAAGTTATACATAACTTGTCTTGACGTGTTCCTTCCAGAAGCTTGATTCCGTCAACATCCCGAGAAGCAGAAAAGAAAATTGAAAAAAGAAAACGAGAAAAACAGTAAAACAAGTATGACAAGTTTGAGGCACCTAACATGGTGCAACAAGTAGAAGAGATGCGGGGCACCTATGGGCAGCTAACTTCTGCTAGCTTATAATGGGGGGGGTTTAGTTCAACCTGAAAATCCCTGACCTTTTTCCCCCAGGGACTAGGGAGCAAAAAAAGAACCCTCCCATCCTATTCACGAGTGCGATTTTGCATTTTTGGCAGTAACTTCCTTCCACTCACGTTCAACTTGGTGCGGTGTGCTGGTAGTGGGGTTATCACCGTCCGGTTCTGGGAGAATGCCCCATTCCTGCAGTAGAGCAATTCCCTTATCCAGGGAGGATATCATAGAAGTATGATTTTCTCTGGTCACAGTAATTTTTGTCGGGTATCCCCATCTGTATGGAATTTTGTGGTTCCTTAACACTTTGGTTACTTTTTCAAATTTTTCCATTTTTGGAGAGTGTTTTGCAAGAGATCCGCAAAGAATTGTAAGTTCTGATACTGTGCTGGAATTTGATCATGCTTCCGCATGCATGACATTAGATTTCCTTTACGTCGAAGAAATTTAAACGTAGGAGTACATCTCTTGGAATGTGATCAGACAGGTGCAATGGTTTGGGCAGGTGATGGATCCTGTCGATCGTAACATCTAAGTCAGTGAGACTTGGTATGAGATTTTTAAACAAGGTCGCTGCGTAGGGGCCTAAGTCGGTTTGCTGGTATCCATCTTATTTTCAGGTTGTTTCTTCTCGACATGTCTTCCATAGCTGCTAATTTTGCCTTGATCTACTCATTCTCCCCTTCCTTTTCTTCATAGGCATCAACTAGATCATTTATAGTGTCAGTGTATTCTCCCAGCTTAACCTCAATGTGGTCCACTCTATCCCCCATTGCTTGAATATCGCTATTGAATCCGTTCATACATGAGGCCATATCTGCCTGGATCGTGCTCCTTCAAGACAGTAGCATGTCTGTCAATACTGTATCAAGTACAGGTTGGTTCTGTGTGGGAAAGGATTCAATAGATTCTGACATTTCCCTTGTGTCTTCCCATGAGTCTGGCGCTGGGCTCAATGCCGAACGTAATCCGATGCCATCCAGCCTGGGTCTGGACTTAGCTGGGCTGTTTGATGGAGTGGGGGGGATAAGAGTTTTGGCTGCTAGGTGATGCCGTTTTGGGAGAATGAATACCCTTTTTTGATGCTTTTTTTGTAACTGAGGCTGCCGGAGGAGTGTAGGCCTCAGCGCTATCTTGCTTACCTGCTGTGTCTTTCAGGGAGTAAAAGTCCATCAGATGCTGCGGGTGTCTATCATTGCGCCATTTATTGCGCATGTTCCCTGTGATGTCCCGGTCCGATCCGTCGTAAAAACGGGGTGAAGAGGTGCCTTGGAAGGGCTGCTATGTGCCTCTAAGTCCCTGTGAAGACGGTGCTCTGGGATTATGCGACCATCCGGCTCCGCTGCAGGCCACGCCTCCTGAGAATGGAATTTAATGCTGATGTATTGCTCAAATTTTCCAATGTGGTGGACGATACTAGTGTACATTAATAAAACCTAATGCTTGAAAGTCCTCATCATACATCTACATAGCCTATTTGTAAGTGTGTGTGCGTGTGAGACCACTCTTAAAGTGTTACTAAACCCATTCACTATACAGTGCCTTGCAAAAGTATTCACCCCCTTGGCTTTTTTTGTGTTTTGTTGCCTCACAACCTGGAATTAACATGGGTTGTTTGAGGATTTGCATAATTTAATTTACAGAACATGCCCACAACTTTGAAGATTTTTTTTTTATTATTATTATTGTGAAGCAAACACATAGGACAAAATAACAGAAAGTCAATGTGCATAACCATTCACCTCCCTAAAGTCACTTTGTAGAGCCACCTTTTGCGTCTGTCACAGCTCCAAGTCGCTTTGGATAAGTCTCTGTGAGCTTGCCACATCTTACCACTGGGATTTTTACCCATTCCTCCTTGCAAAATTGTTCCAGCTCCTTTACGTTGGATGGTTTGTGCTTGTGAACAGCAATCTTTAAGTCTGACCACAGATTTTCTATTGGTTTGAGGTCTGGGCTTTGACTAGGCCATTCCAACACCTTTACATGTTTCCCCTTAAACCACTCAAGTGTTTGGGGTCATTGTCCTGCTGGAAGGTGAACCTCCGTCCTAGCCTCAAATTCACACACAGAGTAGTACAGGTTTTTCTCAAGAATATCCCTGTATTTAGCACCATCCATCTTTCCCCCAACTCTAACCAGTCTCCCAGTCCCGACTGCTGAAAAACATCCCCACAGCATGATGCTGCCACCACCATGTTTCACTGTGGGGATGGTGTTCTTTGGGTGATGTGATGTGTTGGGTTTGCGCCAGACATAGCATTTTCTTTGGCCAAAAAGTTAAATTTTAGTCTCATCAGACCGGAGGACCACCCTTCATACATTTTGGGAGTCTCCCACATACCTTTTCGCAAACTCAAAACATGCCGTTTTCTTTTTTGCTGAAAGTAATGGCTTTCTTCTGGCCACTCTGCCATAAAGCCCAGCTCTATGGAACGTACGGCTTTTTGTCGTCCTATGTACAGATACTCAAGTCTCTGCTGTGGAACTCTGCAGCTCCTCCAGGGTTACCTTAGGTCTCTGTGCTGCCTCTCTTAAAAATGCCCTCCTTGCCCAGTCCGTGAGTTTTGGTGTGCAGCCGTCTCTTGGCAGGTTTGCTGTTGTGCCATGTTCTTTCCATTTTTGGTTATGATGGATTTGATGGTGCTCCTAGGGATCGTCAAAGATTTGGATTTTTTTATAACCTAATCCTGACTTGTATTAATCAACATTGTCCCTTACTTGTTTGGAGAGTTCGTTGGTCTTCATGGCAGTGTTTGGTTAGTGGTGCCTCTTGCTTCAAAAAGGTGTGTAGATGTAATGACAGATCATGTGACACTTAGATTGCACACAGGAGGACATCATTTCACTAATTGTGTTACTTCTGAAGGTAATTGGTTGCACCAGAGCTTTTTATGGGCTTCATAACAAAGGGGGTGAATACATACGCACATGCCAATTATCAGTTTTTTATTTTAAAGCAAAATAATGGTCAGTGCCCATCAATGCAGCCTGATTAGTGCCCATCTGCAGCCAGTATGCAGCCTAATCTGCAGCCTCTATGCGGCCTAATCTGCAGCCTCTATGCGGCCTAATCTGCAGCCTCTATGCGGCCTAATCTGCAGCCTCTATGCGGCCTAATCTGCAGCCTCTATGCGGCCTAATCTGCAGCCTCTATGCGGCCTAATCTGCAGCCTCTATGCGGCCTAATCTGCAGCCTCTATGCGGCCTAATCTGCAGCCTCTATGCGGCCTAATCTGCAGCCTCTATGCGGCCTAATCTGCAGCCTCTATGCGGCCTAATCTGCAGCCTCTATGCGGCCTAATCTGCAGCCTCTATGCGGCCTAATCTGCAGCCTCTATGCGGCCTAATCTGCAGCCTCTATGCGGCCTAATCTGCAGCCTCTATGCAGCCTAATCTGCAGCCTCTATGCAGCCTAATCTGCAGCCTCTATGCAGCCTAATCTGCAGCCTCTATGCAGCCTAATCTGCAGCCTCTATGCAGCCTAATCTGTGCCCATTTGCAGCCTCTATGCAGCCTCATCTGTGCCCATTTGCAGCTTCTATGCAGCCTCATCTGTGCCCATTTGCAGCTTCTATGCAGCCTCATCTGTGCCCATTTGCAGCTTCTATGCAGCCTCATCTGTGCCCATTTGCAGCTTCTATGCAGCCTCATCTGTGCCCATTTGCAGCTTCTATGCAGCCTCATCTGTGCCCATTTGCAGATTCAATGCAGCCTAATCTGTGCCCATTTGCAGCTTCAGTGCAGCCTAATCTGTGCCCATCTGCAGCCTCACCATCTCTCATCAATGCAGTGCAGGAAATCACCGAGCCGTCATCTCCTGTTTATTCGGCTCTTCCGGCAGTCACACAGTCCCGCCTCTGCCATCAGCATTGGACCAGCTCCTGTGATAGACAGAACACTGGTCCAATGCCGGTGACCGAGGCGGGACTGTGTGTGACGTTAGAGCCGAGTAAACAGAAGACGATGGCTCTGTGAATTCTGGCACTGCTCGTTCCCCTCCGAGGTAAACTATTGGCGTGTAACACACACCCGTGATTTGCCCTCCTATTTTCGGGGGGAAGAGTGCATTTTATACGCCGATAAATATGGTATATATTTTTCTAATTTTATTTCCACAACTTAGACTATTGGGTTCTGTTCCATCACATTATAATTCGGATTAAAAAAACATTGAACTGAAGGCTGTAAGTGTAACAAAATAGGTAAAAAGCCAAGGGAGTTGAATACTTTTGCAAGGCACTGAATCTGGTCTCCCACAGTACATAGAAATGCAATTATTTTAGTAAATACAAACCGCTAAATACTGTCACAAGACGTCTTGTGACATCTATCAGTGTCTGGCCGAGCACTGGTTAAAGCTTGTAGGAGGAGTTTTCATTCTCCAACTTTCCTATGAGGCTGCATGACCCCTGACCCTCTGTCTGGACAGTGCTGATTGTCCCTGTGCTGATCACAGGCACCCTTCCAAAAAAAAAAGAAAACCTCTCTAGCAATACACACCAAACTGAGCATGTGCAGAGTGCCCCCAAGGCTCTGTACTATCAGCAGATGGATTGGGGACAGTGGAGGAAGGGGAGGATCAGGAAAGATGGGATCAAACAGCCTTTTTACACAATGCAGTGGATTAACCCCTTCCACAGTGAGTATAACAAGCATGCTTTACTGCATCTACAGACTGATTTTACTGTTGTGGGTTTAGTAACACTTTAAGAGGTGAGCAGCTGGGTTAATGTCTGTGCTGTTGTGCGATGGTGTGTTTCCACATGCCTGATGTAAGCAAATAAAAAGTGCACAAACTATGCTTAACTGTCTTTTGTATGAATATACAGTAGTGCACACCATTTCTTCAAGTCTTTGTTTTTTGTGATTGTGCAAAAAAGGTTTTAATACGCAGTTTGAGATTATGTAAATATGTGTATGGAATAGGAAGATGAGACCTTTTTAACATCAAGATTAAAAGCTCTTAGCCGAACAAAGCAAGAGCATTATCCTATTAGGCGAAGAAACACATGATCGCTATTTCTTATGCTTGCTTTTAGGTTCCTGCATTCTCAGGTAATAAAGATTTTTTAATGCAAAGAATGGTTATGGTTTGAGTTCTTTAAGAACCAGCGTGTAGAATTCACATAGTTTCTACAAATCTATGTGCATAGTCGGGCACAACTGTATTTGGTAGGTTACATTTGGTTATTTTAGGGGTTATACTAAGTTTAGGTTAATAAAACAAATAAAGGAAGATATAAGTGTTACAGATAAGTGATACTGGGAGGGATATGGGTGCTGACCTTAATCTTTACACTGAATTTCTCACACCCTAATGTGCTTCATAAAAGTTTGGAGGTATTTCCTGGTAAAGTTTATTAAATTTAAAATTCTCCAGGAAGGTCAGTAGACAGGTAACAGAGTGCTATATGAAAACTACATCAGATCAGCTGATTGTAGGGAAGGGACACACTCCTTCGCACAGCTCACAGAAACAGAGCTGAGGCTGTCAATCACTGGCTGTGTGTACTGGAGATCCCTCCCCTGTCACCCTTTTCTCTTGGTGTCAGGACAACCTGTCAGGAGTGGTTCATGCAGAAAAACGAGGCATCATGCACAGAAATTACACTTTGTGCTCAGGATTGAGACAAGTACACACTATAGAGGGATATGCTTTGTTCATGTTTCGGGTCAGGTTTACAACCACTTTAAATAAAGATCTAAACAATGCTACTTTGCATTTTTTTTAGTGGCTCTGGCAGCACTTAAATGCTATTAAATGGAAGATGGGAGCTTTTAGTTCTCTTCACCCCAGTTGATACCTGCCTTTATGTGTCTGCCACAGTGGTTAAGAAGCAATTTGCTGAGTGTGTCATGACATTGAGTCACTAAATGGCTTTAGAATTAAATCGTAGTCAAATTTATGAGGCTAGGAATGAGCCTTCTGAGTGCACGGTTTTCAGTGATGAGCGTCTAATTGCGGTTTTCTTTTTTTCCGCGCCTATTTTTCTCTTTCCAGAAACCTACGGCAAGTCAGGGCGCCCAAGGAGTCTGTGTCATAGGATAGTTTATATGCAAAGTGCTACCTGCTCTGTTCATACCTCAGCACACATTAATATAATGACTGTTTGCTGCTGTGGCTTTTCTATACACAGTACTAAATGTAATAGGAAAATTGGGAACCAGATGCTTGAAGCTTAGCAGAGGGTACGTGATAAAAAGATCCTTGCGATTACCAGCAGCGGATTCATGGATTGCTCATTGAAGAGGCAGCTGCTGTCTGCTGTAATACAGACTAAATACTGATGACCTTTTCTCTGCATTGTTTGTATGCACAAGAATATTTCCACTGTTTTTGGTTTTTTTTTTTTTTTTACTCCTTTTCATTGGAAACACAATTTTTTTTTTTTTTTTAAAGCTATAGGACTCCTATGTGTACAGCACATATTATATAGTAAGAAAACTCATTTTTACATTGCTCGTGAAATACATTTTGGTGTTTAACAGACTTAATTGTCCTCCCAACCCTGCTAACTTATTAGTAGCCACTCGATGAATGAAGATTACAGCAGTAAGTGGCTTAGTTAGCTTTGAACAGTGCATGACCTTTCCATAGGCTCTCCCTCTGTCAGAAGCTGGCAGAGCAGAAACACCTCTAGAGATGTCTTAAGGGCAGTTTATCAAAACTGGGGCAGCTGTTCATCTCAACTGGTCAACATCTATCCTTCACCTTCAAAGCTTCGTGTTACTAAACCCACAACAGTAAAATCAGTCTGTATATGCAGTAAAGCATGCTTGTTATACTCACTGTGGAACCTAAGGGGTTAATCCTCTGCATTGTGTAAAAAGACTGTTTGATCCTGTCTTCTCTGATCCTCCCCTTTTTGCATTGCCCCCAAAACATGTCTGGATAAGACCGAGTTAGTGGAGTCAGGCTGCACATGCTTAATTTGGTGTGTATTGCTAGAGTTTTTTTTTTTCCCCTTAGAATGCATGTGATTAGCACATAGCCAATCAGCACTGACCAGATAGGGTTCCTGCATCCAGGTAGGACAGTCAGTGCAGTATGAAAACTCGTCCCACAAGCTTAAACGAGGCACTGATAGAAGTCACAAGACTATGTACTGCTGATGAGAAAAGGTATTTAGCAGTTTATATTTACTAAAATTTTACATTACCATGTTCTGTGTACTGTGGGAGACCAGAGATAGTGAATGCAGGGTCCTGGGTTTAGTAACACTTTATCTGGAAAAACTGAACCATTGGGAGAAGCCAACAGCCAGTGACTAGTTTATAATAATGAGTGGGCAGCAGTTATAAATTAAGCATCCATAGAGGCAAAATGGTGTGGAGGGGCCCATAATTTCCAGCGGTTGTTACTTCTGGTAATTTGTGTTCCTGGAAATGTCATCTCTGGTGACGTGACATTATACTAACCCCTTGGCGGCGGCCGTGTGCACAAATGCTATCTCTTGGCACCTAGTCCTAAGCGCAGAGGGGCTTATTTGCGCGCATTGCTGCCCATACACCTGTGCCGCGAACACGGCGTGTTCCTGGCACAGTTACTGACGTCTAACCAAATGCTCCCAATCACTCCATGAGATCGGGAGTTTTCGGATCACGTGACCGCTGTGATTGGCTGTCACGGTGGTCATCTGATCCAAAAACTCCTGTTCGCAAGGAGCATTCTGAAGCTTTTGTTTAGACCGTAACTATGCCGGGAGCATGTGGTCTTAAGCCCCACCCCGGCTCCCAGTGTCATAAATTTCTTAGGAGGTTAATTTTTATAACCTTGTATTATGCGTTCTTCAACCCTGGGAGCCCCTCGGTAACTGCATTTTCTCTACATTGTAATATATTATTTGCCTGTGCTGGGGGGGGGGTTGGGGGGGGGGGGGATGTCCCTGTTTCCAGGAGGGGGGGGGGGGTTGGGGGGGGGGGATGTCCCTGTTTCCAGGAGGAGGGAGGACTGTCTTGGCCACTACTAAAGCCAACCACGATCCTGCTAGCCCATCCATCATCTGGAAGAAGATGACTCGCTTGGTTACCAATCTCAGAATGGCATGGCAGTTCTCTGCTTTTATAAAATGTTATCTTGTCCTCTACAACCGGACACCTCTATCACATTGTGGTCACTTTTTTTTCCCAAAACCCTTCAAATGTTGATGCTTATAAAGACAAACCTAGTTTTATGTTAAATTTTTCGTTTTGACAATTCTGGTGAACCATAATGGTGAAACGTAGATGTAATTCTAGCTATGGTAAGATACTTCTGGCCCAGAACACCTGCTATGATATGACGATACAGAATTGCCATACTCTAGCTCTTTGTGCTCAACTCCCACTTTACCTCATTCTGTTCTCTTCTTCTCTTCTCAGTGACTGTAGTATGCTTGGTCTGGTTGTGCAGCAGCTTTAAAATAGATATGTTAGAAATCACATTGAGTTATTGAAAGTTGCATTGTGTATTGGGGTGCTGTATCAGAGGTATCCATAACTCTTCCTGCATTTTCTGTTGAGACCTGTAGTATAAAGCTTCTACCTGAGTAATTGGGTATTCTGTTCAGGTACAATTGGTACTCATTGTGTCAGATTTAGGTGCAAAAGTTAATTGTTAAAGGAAAAAACTAAACACATTTCTATCTTTGTAACATTGAAGAAATGTACCATCTTTGCTATAATTTGATTGAGATAACCTAGAGGGAAAGTATAGCGATTGATATAACCTATGGGCAGATATAGTTGGTCTTATCTTGTGAATTACCTATATGGTTGACTTTTAGTAACTTGACTACTGATATTGCTTGCACTAGTACCATTTTGGGTCCCTTCTGGCGCATTTCTATTGTCCATTAAGGCTCGATTCACACCTATGCATGTTGCTTTTGAGCATTTTTGGAGGTTTTTTTTCATGCTTGCCACGTTTTTGAGCCGCGATTTTGCCGCGTTTTGCAGTTTTTTTTTTTTGTTTTTTTTTACAGTTTTTTTTACAGTCTTAAAAAAAATTACCAAAAAAAAAAAATTAAAAAAAAAAAACGGCAAAAACGCACCAAAAACGCATCAAAAACGCTGCAAAAACGGTGCACTTGCGTTTTTGATGCTTGTCCATTGAAATCCATTACATGCAAAACGCTGCATTTTGCATGAAAAAAAGTCCCCGACCCTTTCCAAAAATGCAGAGAAACAAAAAGGCATTGATGTGAACATGTTCCATAGGAACCCATGTTAAAAAATTCCCGTGCATTTCTGCAAGATGCATCAAAAAACGCGCTAGTGTGAATGGAGCCTAAGACAGCCAGTTGCTGTTGGTGTTTAAATTATTAAACTCTTGGATTTTGGGCATTCCCTAAATACTTTTAAGATAAGCCAGGGTCCATCTTCAAAGGTAAAGTGAGCACAGAGGTTTACTGTAAATGGCAATTGACATTATGAATATGATTTCCTATTCTATTCACCCCTACCTTGTGATGAAAAATTGTAAATGTAAAGCGGTATCAAACCTAAAACCAAAAATGTGATATTTTGCAGCTTACCAATCCATAGGCGTGGTGGCTGCATGAGCTTTTTAATTTTTGAGCTTTTTTCCTTTATTCCACCTGGTGATCCAGCCAGCAACACACTTTCTGTCTTAGTGTGTTTGCATTCTGGATGAAGTAGTTTAAAGGTTTTGCATAAATGAATAAAAGCTGACTATTGAAAGTATCCTTGTTGGTGTTAAAGTGGATGTAAACCCGAATTTTTTTTATTTTTTTTTTTTTTTTATGTAATGTAGAGTATAAGATTTCCTATCATTTGAGCCCAGTCTTGCCACGAAGAGTTAATCCATCTCTGAGCAATCCTCTTTTATTGTTCAGTGAGATAAATCTTGACAAACAGAGAAAAACTTTGTCATATCCTCCCCCTTGCTGTGAGTGACAGGTGATTTACATATCTCGTGCACTAGCCTAAGACATGCATTATTTTTTAATTCCCACCCCCACTCCTTTCTTCAGCAGCTCTGCAAGGATTGGCTGTTCCACACCTCAGCATGATTTGGCATGCTGAAGTCATGTGGTTACTTTCCTGTCTTTTCACTGGATGTTAGAGATCATAGCAGAAGTTCAGTGTTAGAAATACACAGGAGAAATGCATATTGACAAGGGGAGTGTAGAGGTGGGCGGGGAGTCTACTGACATCACGACTCCACCCACCAAGCTCTAGACAACAGACCCACCCGCAGAATATGCAGTTTTCTGGGTCTAATAACAGACAGAGGGGAGCCATTTGACAGGTAAAGATACATGCAGGAGGCATGTATATCTTTATAGATAACCCCTATGGCAGTAGTTTAGAAAGGATGACATTGGGTTTACATCCACTTTAAAACTCAACCCTCTAACTGCTACCTTGCCTGGACAGCTTGGTCCTATGAAGTAAAGTTGAAAAATAAGTCTTACTGGCTGGATCACCAGGTAAAACCAAACAAAAAAAGAGAGCGACTGCAGCACCACATTTAGTTATTAGTACACTGCAATTTAATACATTTTTTTTTGGGGGGGGGGGTTTGATACCACTTTAACTGACACCTCAGATGGATAAAATTAGATTTCTTTTCCAAATGCAGCATTTGGTAGTCTCTCCATCTGCTGGTGCCCAGGCTTACCACAGGATTTATTCTAACCAATGCGCATGTGCTAACTTAGCATCTGTGCACCAAGAACCAGTATCAAAGTGGAAAATGGACTATATTCCACAAGATGGAAAGGCTGCCTGAAATTGGCAGGCTGAACAGTTTAAAAAGAGTGTATGTGCAGTACATATTTATTGTTTTCAACATTAATCAATTGGATTACATTTGACAAGACTTGGCTAGATTTTGGATACAACTGTTTATACCAGGGGTAGGCAACCCCCGGCACTAGTGGCACAAGCTGCACACAAAGCCTCTTTTGCCATCACTCGACTCCCTCCCCATCAGAAGAGTAGCGCAGGGAAATGTCATTAAGACACTAATACATTCCAACTTCAGAATTCCCCACGCTGCACCTGCACTGAGGGGGAGGCCCTGTGCCCCCACACATTGTAAAAGATGGGAAGCATTGTTTGCTTCTCTAACTTTGCTGTAGCTGCGATCGTCAGCTTTTGTGATGGGGAAGAGATTGGGTGCAGTTCTGCTGGGGGGGGGTCCCTGTTTCCAGGACGACGACGACTGTCATTGGCCACTGCTAAAGTCAATCACAGTCCTGTTGGCCCCGCCCACCATCTGGAGGAAGATGACTTGGTTGCCACTACCAATCTCAGAAAGAAGGGATTTCACTGCGATTGAGGCACAATCAGGTGACAGTTTGTGGAATTACTGTTGAGCTTCTGGGAACTTTGTTGAAATGACTCCTGAACCTTTGCGTCACTTCTGAACCCCTGCACTCTGTGTCCCTTTAAGCCACAGCCAGTATTCAGCGCAATAAAAATCACGCCCAACCACTTTTTCTCAGCTGCGGGGGCCCAACTTATGATCCTGCACACAGTCCTGCTTTCAGAAAATGCCCTTGACCTGAGCTAATCATTCTGCATCCATTCCATGTGCTTGTATGTGATATCACATACATCACATACAAACACGTGGGCTGGATACGAGCAGTGGATCAGCAGGATGAGTGTGCCAGGACAGGTAGATGTCTCATCTCTGCTTCCTTTCACCATTCTGCATTTTATAAATTGCAATTAATAAATACATTTGCTCTAAAATAAATAAGTGCAGAACAGGTGCTAAAAAAGTGCAATTGACAAATAAAATGATAGTAATAATAAATATTAGAGCAAAAAATGGAATAACAAATCTCACCACAGGATGGACTGTGGAGATTCCATATATAGAGCAGTGCCAACGTCCTAAATCTACAAATTCTCAAAAATACACCAAAAGGAGTGGAAAAATGGACTTTGTAGGCACCAATCATAAAATTAAATGTAAATGTTTTATTATACAAAAAATACAAAGAACCAAAAACACAAACATGTTCCCCTCCCCCCTTCCCCCCCCCCCCCCCTTTTTTTCCCCCCTCCCTTCTTCCCCCCCTTTTTTCCCCTCCCCTACCTTCCCTCTCTTCCTTGTCTTTCTTTCTCTCTTTGTTTTTATTACACATGGAGTGTTTCTACAATTTTACCACCCTTTAAGTTTGATATGGTTGTTTATAACTTTCCCTTGGCAGCCGGGACTTTTTATTCTATTGCCTTCCCGGTGTATACACCTCTTATGGCTTTACTACCAGACACGTCCCCGCATGTGAGCGTTTGTCACCTTATGCTTGTTGGCTGTCAGGTCCACTGGTTGACTCCCTCATGGTGCTCACGGATAATGATTGAGACGCGTTACTAACAAGGTCTTAGGTGAATATTAACAATTTTGCATCATTTTGTTGTCTGTCCTCTCTCTCTCTTTCCCTATTGCAGGTGACTCAAACGGGCTCCTGAAGAAGCATTCAATTGCGAAACATGTAGAGCTATAGTAGTTTGATGTCGGTTATGCTGAACAGAGGGCTATACCTCTCCCTGTTCTAAGGGATACCCCTCTGTAGGCTATGACCTACGTCTGAGAGAATGTCAGTCATTGCTCCTGAATTTATTGCAATGTTTTAACATGTTTGTGTTTTTGGTTCTTTGTATTTTTTGTATAATAAAATATTTACATTTAATTTTATGATTGGTGCCTACAAAGTGCCACGGCAATAGGCTCACATCATCTATCAGGGAGGAAACGAAGTCTTGCGGCTCAAATAGCAGCGGATCCAATTCTGTAGTCTGAGCCACCTCTTTTAACCTGTTGGGTTGTGTGGGCCCTTTAGCCTTCATTTGCTGTGTTGCCAACCCATCCGTTTGTCTGCTTTTGGGCATCCCTGTGTATCAGAAAATGTATCCTGTGTTCCGTAATGTACGATTAGGAAAATAGGATTTTTTGACTTGCCCTAAAACACCTTTCATGGAAAACAATACGGAATACTGATCCTTCCCTTCTTTTTGTTATCATCCTCTTCTACTATTTCTTGCTAACAAGCTGAGGAATGCTGGGAGTGGAAGGGGGTTATGCTGGGTTCTAACAGCTTTATATACCAATGTCCAGTCTCCATTAGCTGCATAACACATTTTCAGTACTTGTCCTGTAATGTACACCATGAAAAAGATTTTAAAGTGGATGTAAACCGGATTCATGAAATTTGAGCTGGGCACATCTATCTGCAGTGTTTTGTAGCTCTGTCCTGCCCGTTCCTCTGTTATCAGCCTGATAACTTTTGACAAGCTCTCCGAGGCCTGAAGATGGACCTGTGTGTTGGAGGAGGTTGCTATAAATAGATTAGCAGCCAGCTAAACAATTCAGTCACGCTCTGCATGTGTGGGGAGGGGATGTGTGCCTTTCTTCCAATCAGCTTTGTCACAGTGTCTAGCAATGCTCTCCTCCTACAGATGAATGAGTAAGTGAAAAATCTAACATGATGTGCACTCTCTAAAAAGTATATAAAGGCGAAGACAGCAGATATACATGTCAAACTTTTATATAGGGAGATTTGTTTCATCCCTGTGTATCATCTGAGGCTGTCACTTCACTGGGTATATGTGAGGGTTTACATCCAATTTAAGGATTTAAAAATTCCTATTCTGTTTTTTCATAATTGGAGTTTGAGGGATTAGATCCATGGGTGTTGGATTTTTTTTTTTTTAACTTTTGTCCTCTTTGGGGTGACTTCTCTTCGCGTCCTTGTCCTTGTGATCGTAGTAATCAGTACAGGGGTAGCAGATTGATTTTTCCACCAGGGACACAGCAGTGAAACATTTTATCACTTCCATTTCAAAGATCCAAAATGTGCCCTTTAGCTCCCCTTTTAAGTCTTATTGGTGTAATTTTTTTCTGAACTGGCATTATATTTCTTGAATCTTTTTTTAGATCTTCAGAAGAAAAGCAATAGAACTGGGAGAGAAACTGTTACCTGCTTTCAATACTCCAACAGGAATTCCTTGGGCACTGTTAAATATCAAAAGGTAAATGTATATTTTGTTTTATGTACCTTTCTAGCTGGCAGTTTTTTTAATTTTTTTTATCTTTTCTGTTCATGAAACCATTCCTATCTCCTATTAAGTACAGCCAGAAAAGAATAGTGAGATATTTGTTACTTTAAGGTAGGCGGCAAAACTTTTATACTATAGGGAGGTATTGTAGTGGTCCTTTTAAAAAATCTGCCATTAACAATTTCTTTGTGATAAGGTGTTAAACATGTAGAATGCCCTTTAACGTTTTATAGATAACCATGTGAAAAGTAAGCAGCTCAATGTAAATCTGTCGGTATGTTCATATTTTAAACTCCTTGTTTCTTGCATAGTTGTGTATATGGTGATAGATACTGTACTCACAATGTAAGTCTATGAGCCAATGCAGCATACTGTATGTCGGTTGCACAAATGCATACAGATTAGGAAATTGGGCAATTGCTATTTTAACTGAGACAATGATTAAATGATACACAATTGAGTGTTAACTATTTATTAGAATTTTCATGTTAAAACAATTGGTTAGTCAAGAGAAATCAATATTAGAATGTGCAAATCCTCTTGGTGTCCAAAGGTTCTCTGCTAATGCTGTAATATGATGGGTGGCGTCACTGCCAATACAAAGGTTTGTATTTGGAAGGGTGTTGGCCAATATTGAAGATCATTTTGGATTCAACTACTTTTTAAGGCCAGACTGTTACACCCCCTTCCTGCCCAGGCCTTTTTAAAGTTTTCAGCGCTGACGTACTGACGATTAGTCATGCAAAACTATTCCCACATTAATTTTACACACACACACACACACACACGCATTTATGTGTGTGTGTGTGTGTGTGTGTGTATATATATATATATATATATATATAATAATATACCCTGGCAGAATTTGATTTATAATCAATTGGCTGATGAATGCAAATGGTCCTCCAGTATTTTTTGGTAACATACTGCATTCATCTTGCCATCAATTTTGACCAAATTTCCTGTGCGTTTGTAGCTCACACATCCCCAAAACAACAGTGATCCACCTCTGTTTCACAGTAGGAATGGTGTACCTTTCATCATAGGCCTTGTTGACTCCTCTCCAAATGTGTTTAGGGTTGTGGCCAAAAAGCTCAATTTAGGTCTCATCACTCCAATGACTTTGTGCCAGAAGGTTTGAGGCTTGTGTCTGTGCCGTTTGGCATATTGTGGGGATACTTTGTGCCATTTGCGTAGTAATGGCTTTCTTCTGGCAACTCGACCATGCAGCCCATCGTTCTTTAAGTGCCTCCTTATTGTGCATCTTGAAAAAGCCACACCACATGTTTTCAGAGAGTCTTGTATTTCACCTGAAGTTATTTGTGGGTTTTTGTAAGTAGATAAATCCGCGCTTAGGACAGAATGAGAGCTGCTGCCAATCTCTAATTAGTACCCCTTGGGGTCTAATTGCATAATGAATAAAACAGATAAGAATGGAAACGGCGCTGCCCTTTATAATATCATTGCATACCAGGTAGAAAATGTCACGGAATTCACACCTAAAACCAGGTGACCATGATACATAAAAGCTCCACCAATATTAAAAATATATAATAGTCTAAAACAGGGTGGGTCATATATTTAAATATTTAAAGATGGCCAGTGTTTCAAAAAATATTTAAAAACTGCTAAACGTGGTGCATCCCTGCAACGGGGTGGAGGTGTTAATCAATTTGAAGTTTATAATAAATAAGTGAAGAAAATAAGTATAGTGAACTGTGCAATGAAGCAGTGCAAAATATGGAATTTGGCCCCAATGTTCAAAAATATTGGGACAAGATGGCGCCCAAAAAATATTTTTGGATATTAAGAAAGAAAATGTGAAATTTATTACCAGTGTAGTATCTGTGTAACCCTTTCCATATATATAAATGTGTAAAAAATAATAAATACGGTAGTGTTTGACTCAAATGTTCAAAAGTTTTGGGACAGTATGGCACTTGTGAAACGTGAAGTGTCCTGATGTATAACAGGATTGATTTAAAATTAAGTAGAAACACTAACTGTGCATAAATATGATTATAAATAAAGCAATCTACAATTGTACCAATTTCCTATCTATGATGTCAAGCGATATGGTTGATTTCATGAAAAGTTTATATATAGTCCATGCAAAGAGGAATATTGTAAACCAGGTAGGGAAAGTAGGGTTCGGCTATAATTGCTGTTTATTTCACCCTAGAGGGTACACCGCAGTGACTTCAGTGCGATTTTTCATAAGGTGACTTGAAGTGCTCGCCCCCCAGTGCTACCCCACTCACCAGATATAATCACCCCTGCAGGGGTACCAAGCGACAAAGTGGGTGCCTTAGGGCGGGTGTTTTTCACTCCAAAGACTGCTTCCAATCCTCTGCTTAGTGCGGTCTTCACGGTTGTTCCAGGGAAAAAGAGTGTTCTAATATCACCATACTACTCCAGCAGTATACCACCTTTAGAATGTTAGACTCTGATGATGGTGAAGGATGGTGTGATCCCCCTGTATGGTATCCCAGGAACACAGAGAAGGGGAAAATCTCTCACCCTGATGATGGTGAGGGATGGTGTGATCTTCCTGTGTGGAATCCTAGCAGTTTTTAAATATTTTTTGAAACACTGGCCATCTTTAAATATTTAAATATATGACCCACCCTGTTTTAGACTGTATTATATATTTTTAATATTGGTGGAGCTTTTATGTATCATGGTCACCTGGTTTTAGGTGTGAATTCCGTGACATTTTCTACTTGGTATGCAATGATATTATAAAGGGCAGCGCTGTTTCCATTCTTATTTGTGGGTTTTTCTTTGCATCACAAACAATTTCCCTGGCAGTTGTGGCTGACATTTTAGTTGGTCTACCTGACTGTGGTTTGGTTTCAACAGAACCCCTCATTTTCCACTTCTTGATTAGAGTTTTAACACTGCTAATTGGCCTTCTCAATTCCTTGGATATCTTTTTATATCCCTTTCCTGTTTTATACAGTTCAACTACCTTTTCCTGCAGATCCTTTGTCAATTCTTTTGCTTCCCCCGTGAATCAGAATCCAGAAACGTCAGTGCAGCGCTGGATGACAGATGCAAGGGTCTGTCAGGAGTTCAGAAACTCATTGACCTTTTATACACACACACTAATTACAAGCAAACAGATCACAGGTGAGGATGGTTACCTTTTAATAGCCATTCAAACCCCTTTGTGTGAACTTGTGTGCATGTTATCAGGCCAAAATCACCAGGGTATGTAAACTTTTGATCATTTGAGTAATTTGGGTAGTTTCTGTTGTCATTATGAGTTAAAAAGAGTAAACACAGTTGATTTATAATAAATGGCTTCAGCCAAACACTTACCATGAGTGAAAGAGGTTTGTGTTATTCATATTCTCTGAAAAATGGCCAAGAAATCATAAATTCTGCCAGAGTATGTAAACTTATGAGCGCAACTGTATATTTTGTTTTAAACAGCTACAGCTTTATTTTGGTGAAGTTTATTCACCACTGGGTTTTTATTTTATTTATTTTTTTGTATAAAGGGAAAAAAATAAAGAATCCTTGTCTTTCTTAGTTTCTGTATAAAGCTTTGCAAGAAAAAAATGTATTCTTCTTAAATTTAGGCCAACGTGTATAGAGGATTCCAAAATCCAAGGAGCACCTTCAGGCTTTCAAGGAACATACATTACACTACACTTCTAATTTCATGACTATCACATTGGAGGTCCTGGAGCACCAGGACAGGAGAAACACCCACAAAATGACCCCATTGGAAAGAAAACACCCCAACATATTTTCTGAAAGGCATAATGAGTCTCTTGGAAATTGTCTTTTTTTTTTCTCACAAGTTAAAAATGTGGAAAGAAAATACATTTATTTTTTACCACAAATTTGTCAATTAATGGGATATTTTTAACACACAACATGGACATTACACCCCAAACCGCATTCTGCTCCTTCTGAGTATGGAAAGGTGTTAGGACCTTTTCAGTGTGTGGAATGGTTATGTACCATACCAGACATTGCATCTTGTGTATCACAAAAATCAACCCACACTCTATAGAAAACAATGTACTGTTTGTACAATGAACTGTAATGGTCCCCTCTGTACTAGTAGTCAGAGAATATAGCATAATGTAGCTTAATCTACAGCAGTCTTTTGTTCATATAACAAGCCAAACAGAGTGAGAATAATAGAAGTCTGCTGACTGCATCAGAACAAATGTTTTCAGGTGCTGGGGCTTGCTGGTAAATAAGAGCCGTTAAAACCTCTTCATAGTAGTTTTAGGAAAGGAGCCAGTTCTTCCTGTAGATCAGGGACATGCAATTGGCCAACCTCCAGCTGTTGCAAAAGTACAAGTCCCATCATGCCTCTGGGTGTCATGCTTGTGGCTGTCAGTCTTGCTATGCCTCATGGGACTTGTAGTTCTGCAACAGCTGGAGATCCGCTAATTGCATATCCCTACCTTAGATGATATGAGAGTTGTAAATAATCAATTTGAACAAGTTGATGGATATTTTTTTTTTTTTTTTTTTAAACCGTTCATGGGTCTTCCGGTTGTCAGATAGGACTTAATCATTTGGGTGTTATAATCTACACCTCCCATGAATTGATTGTACGCAAAGATGTTTTGGACCAGACCATGCTTTCCCTGGATTTCCACTGAGGTGTCTTGGATGGAAGACAGGACATAGACATCCTGCTTATCCTTTCATTTAAAAGGGGTCTAAAGCCTAAACACTTTTACCTTTAATGCATTCTCTGTATTAGGGTAAAAAATGTTTAGGTAACATTTGTGCCCCCCTCACCCCCCTTTATACTTAAAGCGTTTTTTACCCCAACACTTCCTATTCTTGATATGTGCCTGATGTACCATGTACTTGTATGAGAAAGTCTCCTGTTCTCTTTGTATTGTTTCCTTTGTGTGAAATCCCTGTTCCTGATAGTCCCCTTGCTTTCCTATTAAAAACTGTCAGTTCTCAAGCAGTGCTGGGAACGCTGTGTACTCTCTAATGATCAGGCTTGTCCTGACATGCCCTTGCTGCACAGCCATGCAATGGGAAGCTCAGTCCGCTGCTTCTCCCCCCCCCCCCCCCCCCCCCCCAGTGTTCTTATGCAGCTGAAAGCAGAGGGAATGTGATCACTTGTCAAAAAAAAAAAAAGGGGGTTGGGGGAGGAGATAAAGAGAGATATACAGATATATATATATATATATATATATATATATATATATATATATATATATATATATATATATATATATATATATATATATATATATATAATATATATTTACACCTATGCAAAAAAGTTTTGCCTTTCATTTCTATCTTTCTATCTTAAACTGAATGGGTTATTTTACAAGAGATCGTTTACAATCACTTTAACTGAGCCCTAACTCAATCCAAAGCTGTGCCCATCACAGGCCTTGCTGAGGCATTGGGAGCCATTGACTCTCACTGCTGTCAGTCAAATCTTGTAATGAGAGAAGGGGGGCAGGGCAGAATCATGCTGTCTGTGTCTATGGATGCAGGCAGCACAGCTCAGGATTGAGCCCTTAGGTGTGCCACCATAGGAAGGCTACCCTAGAAGAGTAGGATGGGGGCCACTCTGTGCAATTCAATTACACAATAGGTGAGTATATCATTTAAAAAAAAAAAAAAAAAAAAGTTTGACTTTACAAATTTTTTTTTTCCTTGTGCAAACTTGCTCACTTCCCCCTTTTCAGATTTTTTGGTGACTGGACTTTGTGGGAAGCCCTTGCAATTTGCTTGCACTGTACCACAAGCTACAGTTAGCTACAAATAAAGATATCGGAGAAGTGGCAGGCTGGTAAAAAAAAATTTGGTCCATAACTGAATAAATCTTAAGTGGAAAACAAACGAAATAACTGATTTGGTGTAAAATTTTTGGTTAAAGGATTTATGGTCCCTAATTCTTTGTGACCTATGTAACACCACACTTTTTTGCTTGGCTTTTTATAAGGATGTACTGCGCTGTTGGTGCTCAGCACTTTACCAGGATGCGCAACCGTGTTTGTGGGCAAAAATAGGGTTAAAGCAAGCAGTGAGGAGGTGTCACATTGCTTCCTCACCACCTGCCAGTAGCCTCTGGAGTGTAATCTGAGCGCAAATCAGGCTTAGGAGTAAAGGAAGATTTAGACGCATGTCTAAATTAAGATGGGACAACAAACCTTTTTTTTTTTTCCCCCAGCCCCTCCTCCCACTCTCCTCTAACCCAGCGGGGCAATGCGTTTTTTTTTTTCGTGGGAAATGGCTGGTGTTGGCACTTCAATCATCACGGCACCATGGTTGATATGGTGTCAGGATGATTGAAGCGCATTATTCCTATGATTACATAATATAAAATGAAATGGTTCAACTCACCATAATGCAGAATCAGTGTGAGCCCTGAGTGTGTCACTTGCCATCATCGCCTGCCACCAGATGCAGCTGGTCATTTGCTACGTCGCCTGCCACCAGATGCAGCTGGTCATTTGCTACGTCGCCTGCCACCAGATGCAGCTGGTCATTTGCTACGTCGCCTGCCACCAGATGCAGCTGGTCATTTGCTACGTCGCCTGCCACCAGATGCAGCTGGTCATTTGCTACGTCGCCTGCCACCAGATGCAGCTGGTCATTTGCTACGTCGCCTGCCACCAGATGCAGCTGGTCATTTGCTACGTCGCCTGCCACCAGATGCAGCTGGTCATTTGCTACGTCGCCTGCCACCAGATGCAGCTGGTCATTTGCTACGTCGCCTGCCACCAGATGCAGCTGGTCATTTGCTACGTCGCCTGCCACCAGATGCAGCTGGTCATTTGCTACGTCGCCTGCCACCAGATGCAGCTGGTCATTTGCTACGTCGCCTGCCCCCAGATGCAGCTGGTCATTTGCTACGTCGCCTGCCCCCAGATGCAGCTGGTCATTTGCTACGTCGCCTGCCCCCAGATGCAGCTGGTCATTTGCTACGTCGCCTGCCCCCAGATGCAGATTGTCACTATCCTGCAACAACAGTGACAGCAGAGAAACAGGCTTCTCTCCTCAGCTTTTAAGCACATGTGAGGGTGGGCAGTGAGAGATGATGTAATCTCTCTGCTGCCCACGGTTGCACAGTTAGGGCAGAACAGCGGTGATGCAGGGCGGGCGGTGAGAGATGTCATCTCTCTGTTCGCCTGCTCGTTGAACCCGTGGTCCTGCTGCAGGGAGGCCACGGCCTGGTGGTTTGGGACCTCTGCTCTAACCAATTCCTATTAGTCTTTCCCTCTCTCTCCTTGTGAAGCCAGATATACTTGCCTAAGGCCCTCATTGAGGTCCCACACTGCCAATTTCCTGGCAGGGGAACAGATTCAGTGCTATGATGACCCCTTGTCTCCTCGGGTGACATCTGTCTGAGAGGATCCTGACACAGCCCATCTGAAGAGAAGATTTGGGGCTGGAGCATTACATGACTGAAGCTACAGGTAAGAAAGGGCTTTTAGATTGAAAAGAAAACAACAAAAAAAGGCAATGTAGTAATTAATTAGATGGTGGTAGGCAGGAGGTATTTTGGGAGTGAAATTTATCTTGTGGTGGGGCTCATAACATCCACTCCTAGGTTAGAAAAGAAAGTAAAATCACACGAGCGGTTGCTGTGGCCAAGTTTAGCTTTGCTCCCTTTTTTTTTAGTTGGATTTATAATTTTTAGGTGGCTTTGCCAATGTTTTATAATTATTTTTATTTTTTTTTAAGAACACATAAAAAAAAATATATAGATGCCCTTTTTACATTTTCAGACTATGGCATGTGTGGTAAATTTTTATATTCTATTTGACACATTGTTGGTTAGTTGAAGGATAGTTTTTATTTCTTTAATCGTCCATAGGTTTTATATTAAAATGGTATAACATCTAAATGCATTGTCTCTTGACACTGCAGTCATTGTCTCAATAAAAATAATGTATGCCCTTCAGAATTTCATTAGGTGCCCTTGCTGTAGATGGCATGTGAAAGAGAAATTTTGTCCTAAGTGCCACATTCTTATGGAGAATGTCTGAATACTTTTGTGACTTTTCCAAGCAATATCCTAGCACAAAACATTGCATGGATCTGGCATTTATACCGCAAGGATCCAACGTAAGGGGCGTTTTTTTACAATGACTAATAGTTTCCATACAATGTTCCATTTAACAAAGTACCAGCTTATCCAATAATCGGATTGTAGTCTTTGGACATTCAACTCATAATTATCTGCAAACTAGCAGCAAGATTTCGTTTTTAACCACTTAGGATTGACCACAAAAGGGCATTGGCAAATGACTTGGCAGCAATATAAGCAAAGCTATTAAATGAGCATGTTTTTAGATGAATGTTTCTCTTTACTTTGCTCCATTATACTGCATTTCTTATTCCATTTGTCCTCAAAACCCTTTAAAAGATATAACATATTAGAAGTGTTTTAAAAAAGCCATTTCCTTACAACATTGCTTTAATTGTTTCTGTAAATTTAGCATTTCCGTATGCTTGAAGGTCAGTCAGGTATTTTGTGTCATTTCAAACGATGGGTTTCTAGTGTATTACAAACCACAACAAAATGTTTGTAATTACAGATTATCATAAATCTTTTCTATTCAACCTGACAACGACTCAAGTAATTGAGTCAAATTTCAATATTATAAAAGTAACACATTTGTCAAATGCTTGAATTGTCCATAGTGTCTTTGAGAATTTGTTAAATATTTTTGAGTTAAAAGCTTGTTGACTGAATTTTTATTTCATAGTATCAAACGTATGTGAGAACTGTAACTGAAATAACTGCCTAATCAGAGGATACTTTCCGCAAGAGCCACGTGCGAAAATCTAGATACAGAGATCTAGACCGTGAAATTGTATACAAATATTGACTTTTCCTGTAAATAGTCCAATTTAGCCCTGCTGCCTCCTATGTTTTGAGCCTCCTTATTGGCTACTGAGGCAGTATATAACTTTAGAGAACCAATGTGGAGACTCTGTAGGATTTAGCAGGAAAATAAGGCAAGCCTTACTTTTACAGTTGAGCTTTGCATATAAATTCAGCTTTCCAAATCAGTGGATCTACTGATTATTTTAACATACAGCTTTCTCTGAAAGTAACGCAAAATGAGCCAAAATGTTTTCAATTTAGTACAGCAAAAAATAAACAGTGGGTAAAATAAGTATTGTACATTTGACCATATTTCTATATATTTCCAAAGGTGCTTTTGACATTAAATTTTCACCACGTCTGTAACAACCCATACATACAAAGTAACCAAAACAAATCGCTTCAGAAATTAACTTCAGTGTAATCAGAAATGAAAAAAAAAAAAAAAACGAATGCAGCCACTACATCTAAGGATGGGTATGTTGCAATATATTACCTTCTGTTTTTTGGTTTAGATGCACTTTGTCAGTTTGAAGTCTAGCATTTTCCCATCAGAATGGATTTATACTTGCCTAGATGGATGTAGCATTGGTCCGTTGCTGCATCTGTCCCCCGGTGCCTCTACACTGAGAGTGAAGCGATCGAACATCGCTGTTGGCTCGGTTCTCACAGCTCCCTGAGCAGAAAGCTCTTGGCTGTCAATCAGCAGCTCTCCATCGTTCTCCTCCATACTTACTGGAGCGCTAAGCTGTGAAGGGGCGGGTGCGGTCGTCTCAGGCTCTCAGCGGCTCGCTGAGACAGCCATCAGTCCAGGCACCTGGCGGATCCAGACTTTGTCGCAATGACGCAATGCCTGGAGTGCTATCCATGACGTCAGCAGAGAGCGGACTTCTGTCTGGAGTGCAAAACGAGACCCATAAAAGCCATAGGAGAAGCCCAGCCAAGCAAGCTTAGGCTGGACTTCTCCTTTAAGTACGGAGGTTACTAATAAATTATGCATCTCCTCAAGTACATTCAAGTGGTTTGTAAGGGCACAATGCTTCTTTTTTTTTTTTTTCCCTTGAATGCCTTCTGTGCCTTGAGGGAAAAAAAAGTCAGTCGCCAACACCCCCCCCCCCCCCCAACCCATTACCCCTGAGCCTGATTTAAATCCAGCTCTGTGCCCACGAGCAGAGACGCTCTCACTCTCATAAAAATACTCTTTCAGTCAGGCTGTCCCTGCACTGCAAGACTTAAATACTTGTTTAGGCCTAGGGGAACTAAAAAGCACTTTGACTTGTCTGATGCTCCGCTCCCTCCTTGCTGTAGCCTCTTCTCCCTTATGAACTGGTGGTCGCAGGTCCTCCGACACCATTAAGACCCGCTCTGCTTTGGACACAAATACAGCAAGGAATAATCCCACTGCTGGAGCATAAGCAAGCCTTGGCTAGGGTAAATAATCCTGCTTTAACCACCCCCTAGACCTAAACAAGCAATAAACCCTTGCTGTGTGGGGGCAACACCACTGAGGATATTTATTTTCCTTTTGAGTTGCGCTTTAAACACACAACACTGGTGTTGTGATTTTAAGTGTACCTATTCCTACTAAGTAATGAACTTTCTTAATGTTACAAATTTACATTCCACAATGACCTAACTTTGGTTGGAAACCGAAGATACAAATAAACAGTAGGAATTGTCGAGAATTGCATCCCTAACCAGCTCACAGCATGGAAATGGCTCTGAAAATGCTCTGCAGCTAGGAATACTAATTTTGTTCCGGTTTGTCTTCTGCGAGTTTTATGACTGAGCTCATTAAATCATTCATTTTTTTTTTCTACTCAAATAATTTGCTTATTTTCATCAGAATTAATGCAGCAACATAAATGCTCGACGGGGAATATTTCTTATTCAGATTCTTGGTGTAATAGTCCATTAGCTAATTAAAGGCATATTTTTTTGTAGAATGTTGAACAACACTTGAAAGACCCTGGACCTAAACTTTATCCATTACTAATACCACTGCCATTAATATTCATATTGCTTTATCTGTTTAAATGTAAGGACATTTTATTGGACAGATGGATTTCTATTTTTGGTCACTTTACAAATCAAGATTAGCTGCCATCTGATATATGTATAATATGCTGGATGCTTTCTGCCTGCTTTGCTCTGTAATCCTGTTCATTGTCCTTTCTTCTTAAAATTTTTTATTAACTTTAACCATTTGTAATAATACAGCCAGCTTTTTTTATCCTGGGTGTACATCATATTGTCCTTTTTGTGCCTTCTGCGGCACGATCGCTGTCCTCGGATGTCTGCAAGACACCGTGAATTACAGTGATCAGTACTGGGCCGCTGTGAGTGACCAATCACATGTTCACAAGTTAACAACTGTCATGGCATCCATTCATTATAGCATTATTATTTTTTCCTTGATTGGTCATACACATGGTACAGGGCCAGTCACAATGGGCCCTGTATCATGTGATAGCTGTAGCCATCACAGCAGTCACAAAAGTAAACTATGAATCAAGAATGAAAAAGGGTCTCTGTAGAGCCATCCATGTCCGAAACGCTTTTCAGAGAGCATTTGACAGGCAGCGAAGAGGCATTTATAGCTGCCTTACCACCTGCTTTAACTCTTTTCACCCCACAGAAACAACCCTCCAAACCCCACAGAAGCAACCCTCCATTCACTTGAATGTGTCGCAATCTGTGGATGTACAGTGGGATAATTCCCACCACAGCTGCGAAACAAAGAATTGCAGCCAGCCACTGTAGGTGTACACCTCTCAGTTGCTGCCTGTGCAGTGCTCCTTAAAAGCCAAAGATGCAAAGATTTTGGACCCCTTTATGTATTTAGACTGTGAAAAAGCCTCACACGTGTAGTGATATAGCAATTTTAACACGTGGTATCCCCATACTAGGGAGACATGTGTTTTGGGGTGTAATTAGAACTATGCCCATGCTCTGTGTGACAAAATAACGTGTTAATTACATTTTCCAAAAAAATTGCAATTTAAAAAAAAACTCACGCCTCTTACTTGAATACCCTGAACTGTCTACTTTCTCAAAAGGGGTGATTTGGGGGGTGGTATTTGTTTTATCCTGGCAAGTAAGGGCCTCAAGAAATAGGCCATCAGTACTGATCAATTTTTAAATATATATTCCATAGATTGCGGACTCTATAACTATCCTACAGACTAAATATACACTGATTTGGGTTATTGGTCTCAAAAAAATTATAAAAATGTCATCTGGGTACAGTATTAAATGACTGAGTAATTGTCAAAGTATGACAACGCTGAAAACTTTAAAATGGCCTGGGCAGGGAGGTGAAAGTGTACAGTACTGAGGTAGTTGGAGAATGATCACAGTAAATGATACTTAAGGTTTTTTGTATTTTTTTTGTTAAAATAAGAGAGGTTCTATGTACTCGCTCTGTGCAACGGAAAGGTCCCTTGCATCCTTTTAGAAATCCCCCACCAGTGCTGTCCACCCTCCCCTCCTCCAGGTGCCTACATAGTAAGCTGGATGCTCAAGAAGCACCCATGTGTTCACCCTGCGGAGTTGGGCTGTGTGGGTCCATACACATACACACAGCCAAGCCATGCTCTCCCCCCACACGAGTTTGTTTGAGAGTAGCAGGAGCCTATGGCTTCCGCTACCCTCAGTGTCTCATGTTAAAGCAGTTAGTGAGGAGAACCTTGCTGCAGCCGATACAGATTAATGTAAAAACCTTGTGACTTTAGAATCACTTTAAAACATTTTCGTTAAAGCGGCCCTTCATTTGAAATGAAAATACCGATAAGCCGCCTCTCTTCCCCCTCCAGCATATTTCAAAATTTGTGTTTTTTTTTTGTTTTGTTTTTTTAACAGAATAGAGATACCTTTTTCAGACTTGTAACCTCTCCAACTTCTGTGATTCTCGCAGAAGAATTACAGAAGGTTAGACATGTCCCAGGAGGATGGGAGACCAATCTAACAGCGCAGTACAACCACACATGCACAGTAGGTAGCCGGCTGTGAAACAGGAAGTCACAGCTGACTCCCACAGCCAAA
Source organism: Lithobates septentrionalis (assembly GCA_037952835.1). Classification (NCBI taxonomy): domain Eukaryota; kingdom Metazoa; phylum Chordata; class Amphibia; order Anura; family Ranidae; genus Lithobates; species Lithobates septentrionalis. The sequence goes on from JBBDGP010000989.1 coordinate 285,381, forward strand.
GTGGCAGCATCGGGGATCAGAAGATCAGCACAAAACTGGCCTGAGTGAAGACCGCTCTGAACTTCCGGGCTGTTGAGTGTCTGTTTCTTAAGTCAACAGCTATGGTATTTGTAGCTGCTGACTTTCAATTTATTTAAACCACTGAAGTTCATACTTAAGATGAGCTACTTTTGAGAAAAACATTCTGCTTTTTTGGTGTTTACATTCCTGTTTAAAGCTTGATGGGGGAAACGCCAGCATCTTTTCTTCACATGCCCCTGTTTCTTCACATGTGATTTAAAACGTATATCTGGGCAAAGATGGAATCCCCTCATTCAAAAATGCAGGTGATTGTTGTATTTGCCTAAAAACATTTTTCTCCCTGTCAGTTGGTAGGATTAGATTGTACCTTGCTGCCTCTAAGCCATTTTTAATCTGGCCCAAGATCCCCATCTTTTAATTTTTTTTTCTGTAAAAGTGAACTAACCCTGTGTTTTTATTACATTACTATTGCTGCCAGTGCTAATCTTTACACTGAGCTTGCAAATATACATACATTACATGTCAATACTTGGAAAGCCTGTTCGTTCCCCCGCCGAAGACGCGCTCTACCTCTCTGGCCAAGGTTCTCGTTCTTGATTGGATAGATTGATAGCAGCGCAGCCAATGGCTCCCACTGCTGTCAATCAATACCAATGATGCGGGCACCGGGGGGCGGGGCTGAGTCCGGCATTCTGTGTCTCTGGTCGCAACTGCTGGACTCGGGCGCGCGCCCGCACGGTAACACCCTGGGAGACCGCTTCTCCTAGAGGGTTTACAGATGCCAGGTGGAGCTGCGAGCGCCGCCTGGGGACCCCAGAAGACTAGGTTCGGGCCACAGTGGAGGTAAGTATATGTTATTTTAAAAAAAAAAAGGGGGGGTTTAGTAACCCTTTAATCCTTGTGAGCATTGTCACTAATTTAATCCTTGTGAGCATTGTCAGTAAAACAAAAAGTGAGCTGCTATTTACTAGTGGTAGATGAGTTTTGTCAATATTTAATTTGTCTATTAAAATTTCATTTTAGAAGTAGACTTTATCATTTCTTTAGTAATAAAACAAAAAGGACATGAAAGTTGTTTTAAGCATAATTTTTCTTCAAACATTTAAAAATGATGTACATTGTCCTTGGGGGCCAAGGATTTGGAATAACTATACATTTTAAAACCAGTGCTTTATGGATGAGTGTTCTACTACTTCATATGCTGCGAATTCAAGACAAGATAGTTGCCCGAATGTTAAAGTACAAAAGCTTTTGCTAGCGTATGCTATCTCTTTAAATATTTAAAGAAATTGCATGTTTTAGGATTCTGTGTAAGCCTGAAATATGTGACTAGACAAGCATAAACTATTACAATCTACAGAACCCACTCAGATCAACAATCTATAATTTGTCAGTTTTGTACCGACAAATTATAGTTATTGTAGCGTGAACATCAGCAGCTTTCTGAATAATTTCAGACTAAAATTTTAAATGTGTACTCCAAGGGTTAATCATATGTTTAGCCTCAAAATATCCTTTTCAGTTTTTTGGCCTTTTGTGTCCTTTTGGCGTTGAACGTTTTTTGTTTTGGGGGGATGATTTGATGTGCTTGCTTTTTTTTTTTTTTTTTTTCTTTTCTTGTATTTTTCAAATACAGTGATTTACTGAACTCACTAGGGCAGCTTTGTACCAATTGTATAAGCATTACAGACATCCCGGAATTAACCTGCATGCAAAACCCATTTTATATGTTGAAGACTTTTACATTCAACTAAACTGCTCTGTCCTTTTCAGAAACACTTTAACTTGATGTAAGGTTATGTCCAGGTCACTATAGTACTGCTGCTTCATCCCAGATACTTATATGCAAATTCCCATCTTTCCACCTCAACGCTATCTGCATTTGCAGTGGGCGATCAGCATTTTGAACCAGTAGAAAGTCCAAAAGTTGAGAGTAGTCAGATCCAGAATGGTCCAAAATCTTCCATTTTTGGTTTGGAAAAAAATTAAAGGTTCAAGTAGAAAACCGCAAACAAGTACCCGCTGCTTCAGATGAGTTAGCACTCGGGCTCCTCTAAAGACACAGAAGTAGGGGGCTAGCCCAGTTAGTCACTGTGTCACTTCCAAATAGAACTCAGGATGGCTGCACTGCAAGTCTTCAAAGAAATTGCTTTATTGTACAAATGCAAATACTTAAAGCACTCCATATGCACTGTTGGGAAGGGATGGAGTGTTTAGGTATTTCACACTAGTCTCAGTGCTTTCTCAAAACCTATTTCAGTCATGAACACTAAAACTAGTACATGTTGAGTGCTTTTATTTATTTTTTTGCTTTTTCTTTAAAGACTTGTGGGAGTGCAGCCACTTGGATTTATATTTGGTAGAAAACCTTGAAAATGTTCACCTAAGTGCAACAGGTGAGCTTCCAGAGTGTCCAGTTTGTAGCCCCTCAAAACAGCCCTCTGGTGTCTGAGTTTTCTGGGACCAAATGGCGGACAGATGTTCCCCTACTTTGAGAGTTGGGGCCGTCCCATCTTTGGCTCCAGCTTTGGCAGGAATGACATATTCCTGTTTTTAGATGTGACATTGGAAGTCTGAAGCAAAAAACACTTCAGAACCTCTGAAGTAAAACTGCTGATGGCACAAGCTGCCTCCTTCTGGGGGTAGAGTGCTCTTGCCTCATGTAATCTTGAGGTACTTACCCAAATACTGACCAAACAAGCATTCACCTTTCAAAGGCTAACAGCTCAGAGTTTTTTTTTTTTTTTGCCTGGGAATTCAGCTGACCAGCATTTCAACCAGAGAATCCTGCGCATGTGCATAGAGCAGTGATGGCAAACCTTGGCACCCCAGATGTTTTGGAACTACATTTCCCATGATGCTCAACTACACTGCTGAGTGCATGAGCATCATGGGAAATGTAGTTTCAAAACATCTGGGGTGCCAAGGTTTGCCATCGCTGGCATAGAGAGAAAACTCACTCTGCAGGTTGTTGATATTTATGTGCTTAGCCATTCACTCAGTGGCATAAGGCAGTAAAGATGTGACTGTGGACAGAGGCATCTAAAAGAATGGAATTGGGATTGCAAGCAATATGCTTAGTAAAGGCAGCAATGGTCTGACAAACTGCCAGAAATAAAACCATAGGTGGTTTGGCATGGTCCACCAAAGAAAAAGCCTTAAAATGTATGTTACTCTAACATTTTATATTTCTGATATGTGTCTGTGTTAACAATATAATTGTATGAAAAAAATATTGTGTTCTCTTTTCTGTGTGAAATACCACTGGCCACACCAGGCATAGAAAAACATCTATTCCAGTGTGATCAGTTTGCTTCTTTGTATTCTATTTGGGAACTATAGGATACCATTCTCAGGCCCAGTGTGCCTGTATCCCCGTGGTCATACTTCTGCCTCCAACAGCTCTTCACTAGGAAATTCAGTTTCTTTCTCTCTGCGTCTTGCTTACATGGCCTAATGTCCAGCTTTTCACTGCTAAGATCAGTGTACTGCTGTTTCTCTGCCCCTGCTGACACCAGCCCTGCACAGCTCGTCATAGTATATTTGTCTTCATTTTACACAGCCTGTGCTCTGGTCAAGCTACTGCTGTCACATTCCCACACCCATTGTCTCAAGCAGTCTCCACCCACCTCATATCAAAGTGCCTTATGCAGTTGGCGAGAGTGGTCATGTGATCACCTTGTAAAATAAATGTTATATATATATATATATATATATTATAGGTACAGTATATATACACGCACTTGTTTTGCCTTCCATTTCTGTTTAAAACTGAATGGGTTGTTTTACAAGGTAAGATTTCACATGTACTTGTACCACTTCCCATCAAGCGTACATATATATACATCCAGGAAGAAGTTATACCAGGATCATGGCTGCAGCCATGATCCTTGTGTCATCATTTAGGGCCAGCGATTGGGATTTGTGGCTGCACAGCCACCCAATTGCTTTTTCAGCCCTCAGAATGGGGAATAATAGACCCCGTTGTCTCAAAGAGTAGCTGTCACTTCTCAAGCTTTCACAAGGGAATGTTCATCCCTTGTGATAGCAATAAAGTGTAAAGCATAAAACGAACATCAAATTTAACTAAAATTAAAACCTTTTTCAATGTTGCGTGCAAATGTTCACATAGGTCCCGCACGTATATGTAAACAGTGATTGCACCACAGTGAACGAGTGGAAGCAATAATTCTAGTGCCAGAGCTCCCGTTTAACTTTAAACTGGTAAGCCACTAAGCCTTTTAAAAGCATTGCCTATGGACAATTTTAGGTACTGAAGTTTGTTGTCATTTCACAAGCATGCACAATTTTTTTTTAAATGTTGAATGTTTGGTATCTATTGACTCGCATTATCCAGTGCAAAGCAACATTACAGATCTGGTTGCCAAGGAGTCCACTGATCCAGAAGCTGAATGAAAAGCCACAGTGACTGTAATGCAGCCTATGGATATAAGCATCATCTTGGAATGTTTTCTAAAGAGAGAGAAAAAAAAATCTCCTTATAAGAATTTAAGCTTCGTTATGTATAGAAGACAGGTAAAGCACCAAAGGACAGGAGCAAAAGCCGAGACTATCTCAGAGTGGGAAGGGAATTATAGGAGAATTTCCCTACAACCTTCTTTTTTGACAGTAACAGTCATGATGAGTAAATATATGATGTAGTGCAGCCGTCTCAAAATTAAAAAATTGCTCATCAATGAATATGTATTACGAGGAAACAAACTACTCTTGCTCGTCATTGCAGTTTGCTAGACCACTAATTCCAGCAGCAGTTGCACATGCATAGCAGCATAGGATTTATGGCCCAGCTCAGTAACCTTACACAGGCAGCCAAAGGAAGGAAAGGAGATCATGGGCCTCACTGAAAAAGGCACAGTCCAGTACACCAGCTCACGAGGGATCACATGCAGGTTCCAGCACTACACTTTTGGTCATTTTCGTTTGAATTTTAAAAATAGTTGTCTTGCAGAACACTCTGGGCAGCTGGCATGGTGTGCTAAAATGTTGAGCTGTTCTTGGCTGAAGGGGCTCAGTGGATGAACTTTATGAAGAATTAGCCAGCGCTGCAGCTCCACTGGAACTATAAACCCTACATTCAGCTAAGATCATACGATCAAGGTCTAGGTATTTGATCTCTTGATTGGCCACAGTGGAGGTCTGCAGCAGCATTTTGTTAAAGATAGGTGAAGTTAGAAAGCTAGGATTTATTTTCAGGACTGCGTAAGGTTGGTATAATGTGTAAATGAGTTACTTCTGTGCTGCCCTTTTAATGATCCAGCGCTTCAATAACCCTGCTGTGAGCATGGCGGTAATATTAGTCGACTACTGCCAGTCTCTTTGCATCATTTTAATTGAAGTAGTCATGTCCATAGAAGAAAATACAGTTGTTCTTTAGGTATTTCAGTATGTCTACACCCGTGAATTTATCCCTATAGCCAGTATCCCCATTGGTTTGACCGGCTACAGGGACAAATAAAAGTACATGATAAGTGCTTTAACTGCATATGTTCTAATTTTTGTTGCCTTGATTGCAAAATTCATGGATTGCAGAGTAATACCAGAAAGGTAAAGTGCTGTAATGCCTGCTTTTATTAAAAAAACATAGATGTATATACTAGAAAGCATGTTTCGTGCCATATGCGCTGTCACATTTAAAGTGGAACTTCACTCTTCCAATCAACATTGATTATTTTTAATCCTCATGCAGGTAGCATTCATAAATAGGAAAGTATATCATATTTACTTGTGTTTTTTTTTTTTTTCGTTGTTTTTTTGTTTTTTTTTACATTTGTTCGGTTACTTCCTGGTTTCATACAACCCAGGAGTCTTCAGGAGGGGAGGAGAGGATGGTGTTTTCTTAGCTAAGCGCACACTCCTGCATGCATGTTTGAGCTAAGGAAAGATGGATTTGAGGAAGTAAATTCTACATGAATTATATGCCCTTACTCAAGATGGCCACAGCCAGAAATGCTAGGGGCTGTTTTTCACGGCGATTTTTTTTATTTTTTTTTTAACAAAATTAAAGCATAGATGGATAGGAAAAGGTTTGCTTTGATTATTAAATATGAATTAAATAGTGTTTTTGGTGCTCAGATGCTGCAAAGATCTACTTTATGATTATGTGCCTGATGCAATGGGCAATTGCCCTAAACTGAAAGTTGAATGCGGTACCTTTTTTCCCCCAAGTAATTTCACGTATTGACCAAATTATGATTGGCTGAGACAAAGCAGCGGCGCCATTAGCTCCCGCGGCAGTCAGTCAGCCAATCGGGGGAGAGGGGCTGGGCCGGTGTGGGGCTCCGTGTCAGAATGGGCACATGGAGCTCTGACTCTGCTCCGGTGCCCCAATAGGAGGCTGCTTGCTGGGGGGGGGGGGCGCAGGAGCAGCAAAGAGGGACCCGAGAAAAGGAGGATCCGGGCTGCTCTGTGCAAAACCAACTGCATAGAGGAGGTAAGTATAACATGTTTAAAAAAAAAAAGACTTTACAATCACTTTGAGACCCAATGTTTTCTTTTGAGATTCTATAAAGTCTTTATACGATACATATTCTTTGTCCATTTACAGATTGTAGTGTACCCCTTTGGCTTTTGATTTGTTTGCCATTGGACAGCCTTTATTTGGTGATCCAGTTTTTTTGACAGTTATATTGTGCATCTCCGTATACATACATCACCTTATTACAATCTTACTATGTTGGTTTGTATCCCTATGTAATCTTTGTGGCGTTTGTCTGTTCTCGTATACAGTGTTTTTTTTTGTTTTTTTTCTATAAAAAAATTTGTAAACAAAAAAGATTGTGGCTGAATTTTTAATGCAAATGTCGACATTAGCAATTTGGAGAGTTCTATGACATTAAAAAAAAAAAAAAATATTAGAATAATTTTGTATTTGCTTATCAATTTATTCGGTTCCTACGACTATTCTGGAATTCACACTTGGTGATTTCAAAATGTCTATTCTTTGCTTACGAATAACAATTTGGTTCATAAACCAATGTACACGCCAACATCACATGCAGAAGTGATATTCAAAATGATTAGTAAACACAGCAGAAGAGTATTTTTCTTTACAAGGTCAGTTGTACATATAAAGTAGACAGCTGTGAACAAACTTCAATTGATTAAACTCTTTCAGGAAAGGGCTACTCATATCTGTGTTTTCTACAGACGCCACTCTCAAGGCAAAGCATGGATAAAATAGGGAGCTTTGATATGTACTCAGACATACTGGCAATAGGAAACACTCCCGGGTCTATCTATTTATAACCATACCAATGCAGACAGGGGCTGCTTGATGCTCTAGGGCAGCTCATTTTCCCAGCCGCTCTAACTGGCCTCTGGTAATTATCTGCAGCTTGAGCGCTGTGGCTCAGATGGTCCTACAACTATAGTGTCTGAGCTAGCTGGCAGCATTGTCACTTTATTTACGAACATGTTTAATCATAGCAGCATAGATGACAAAATTCCTATAATTTAAGAAAGCATAAACAAAAAGCAGTGTATTGTCACTTTGAAAGTTCTGGAAAGCAAAACTTATCTCCTGTATGGCTTTATTTGGGGTTGGGGCAAGGGAGGCCAACAGGGCACATTCCCTGGGAGCTGTTAGTATATGGGGGGTGCACTGAGAGCTTTGGTTGCTTTATTTTCCTGTGCCTCACTGACGGGAGTAATTGCTGGAGGAAGGATTCTGCTATTCTCTCTCCAATAGCAGCCTACAGTTTGCAGGAGAGAGCAAAGATTAAACATCACATTGCTTTCGGCGGGCTGTACCACCACTGGCCATGACCCATTTAATGTTTTTTTAAAAAAGGTAATAAATGCACCTTTTACTGCAGGCAAAAAAAGTGCATTTATTTATATAAAGTAACCTGAAAAACATTGTACATGCAATCGAGGGTGCAATCTCGGGCTCATGCAGACTCTTAAGTTGGCGGTTTGCCTGTACATTGTACAGGCAGGCAGTCACCTGAGAGAAGAAAAAATCAATGAACTACCAGAGCCTCGCGCGGCTGCGCTGTTTTCAAACTGTGATAGCAAGTGTAGGGAGAAAATCCCCCGTCTGCTTTCACGGGGAGGGCAGTAGCGTCACTAATGTGGGGCCAGAGGGGGCCCTGACCCCCCCAACATTATGATGTGGCCCCCCAATTAAAATGCCTTTTTGTTGCAACGGGTGCTCCGTGGCCTGCATCTTGCTCGGGCCGCCGTCAGAATAACACAGGCTCTTCTGAGAAGGAGAGCGTCCTGTCACCCCTGCAGGAGATCCCCCCCCCCCCCCCTTCACTCCCTCCTTCTCCATCCACGCTTACACACTTCAATCTGCATGATGCGAGCTGTGCTCACACAGCCACGGCCGCCAGACTATAGAGCAGCCCTCAAAAAATCCACTCACCTGCTTGCATTTTGCAAGTGGATTTTGAGGGCTGGCGAGGAAGGGCTGCTTGGGAGCGGGGGGCAAGCCGGCAGCCTGTGTGGAATGAGAGTCTTTCTCCCAGCGATCACGGAGGGGAAGAGAGAGAGAGAGCGCTGCCCAGGTGTTCACAGCGATAACCGCTTTCATTTCAATTTCCGTATTCCCCCCTGCTCACTGTCAGATACAGCCCCCCCTCCTTGTCCTGGGACTTTGATAGACAGATCACCCGTCCAATCCCAGTGAGTATATGACGTTGCACGGCGCGAACATGGCAATTGAAATGAAAGCTGTTATCGCTGTGTTCCCCACTCTGGGTGGCTCTCCTGTTCCTCTCCTCCCCTGCACAGGAAGGCTGCACTGGTGGGAACAAGGCTGTGGGCAGAAAGCCGCAGAGGGAGACTGGGGGGCATGTGAGCTTACACTTTAATGGCCACTTTAATGGCCACTGGAGCGATACTAAAAAAAAAATCCATTTATTTAAATAGGCAGAGGGATTTGGGATAGTGCGCAGGTAACTTTCTCCTTTGTTTTTTATTGTATGTATTGGGGCATTGTTGCAGGAGTACAGGGCTTAATATTGTATATTTGTATGCATTTTATACCTATTGTCAGGATATTTATAGTTATAGAGATATATATATATATATATATATATATATATATATATATATATATATATATATATATATATATATATATATATATATATATATATATATAATATAATATAATATATTTTGGGTTTTATAGTTGGCCCCCCTATCCCCCCCATGTGCCCCTCCTAAATATGAAAGCTGGAGATGCCACTGGGGGAGGGGGATCAGTTGTGCAGGGTGCAACATGTTATTTGTTCCACCTTAAAAACAGGTGTAACATGTTCTAAAGGTGAAGTTGGCCTTTAAGGGAATAGGGCGGGGTTGAGCTGCAGCCACATGCAATGCAGGTGGTTGCATTGTGGTGAATTAGCACTTTCAGGGTTAAAACAGGTGGTGAGTTAATTATAGACTAGGATACCAAAGATAAAGGCTGTATAAGAATCTTAAAATAGTTAGATGTTTCTGTTATGCCATGTACACACGGGCAGACTTTTTGACCGGACTGGCCCGACGGGACGAATCCGTCGGACAATCTGACCCTGTGTGGGCTTCATCGGACCTGCAGTGGACTTTTTTGGGCGAAAATCAGACGGACTTTAGATTTGAAACAGGTTTCAAATCTTTCCGACGGACTCGAGTCCGGTCGAAAAAAATCTGCTCGTCTGTAAGCTAGTCTGACGGACGAAAACCGACGCTAGGGCTACTGGCTATCAACTTCCTTATTTTAGTCCGTCGGACTTTGGTGTGATCGTGTGTAGGAAAGTCTGTCAAAAATCCGCCCGTGTGTACACAGCATTATAGTTACAAAGTTTAAGGTCCATGAGTGTAGTTAACCTCCCCAGACATGACCACAAGAGGAAAATCTACTCCAAATTGAACAGAAGGATAGTGCGTATGGTAGACAAAAGAGCTAGGGAAAATTCCTAAGTGATGTATGCTGAACTCCAAGGTCAAGGTACACCAGTGTCTCATCCAGGGTGGATTTGATTTAAATCAAGTCGATTTTAAATCACAATTCAAATCCTGATTTAAATCACTACTATAAAAAGGCTTGATTCAAATCAACTTGATTTACATCATAAAAGCAACTGTCAACTCTGTCCCACATTGGCTGCTCCTTTGACCCACTGTTGACTCACCAACAGTCCCATTCACTTTAGTGACACAACAAGGTGAGGGATGTGGCGGCAGCAGGTAAGTGGATACCTGCTAACAGGCACTGCCATGATGGATCTGAAATGACAGGTGCTCTTTAATTGTAAGGACAATTCTTGCTGGTAGTTAGAATCTTTAATATTTGCAAACAAGATGAAGGTTTTCTATTCAGAATAATAAGCTGTCAGGTTGATAAAACGGCGATATCAGAACCGATTTTAGGTTAATCGCACATAGTTCGAGAACTACTCAAATTCTTTTATTTAATTAAAACAGTCACATTGCCAGTGCATGTTATCTCAGCTTGCAGAGTTTGGATTCATTGGATGAGTTTACCAAAAATGTAAATCTTTCAGATTGTACAGCCTCATGTTACATAACTAAGCTCCATTTCATGCTTAAACTAAACTATTAATGTATCCTAAATAGAAAACCATCTTTTAGATGGACTTTTACTCCAAAAGCATTTTATTAAAATAAATTTGATAAAAATCAAAAATCTGATTTTTTTTGTTTTTTGTTTTTTTTTTTGTTTTTCCATTGATTTTTTTATCCACCCTGGTCTCAGCACACCATTCATCTTTTACGTAACAGTGGACTCAAAGGAGGAAGGCTCAGGAGCACCTCACTGTTGAAAGAAAACCTAAAAAGGCCACACAGGAATTTGTTAAAATATGTATTGACAGGCCACAATGCTTCTGGGAAAATGTCCTTTGGACAGGCAAAACAAAACTGAATTATACACAACCAAACCACCACCAGGTGCCAGGAAGTCCAAAGCCCAGTAACATCAGTAGCCAGATATCAGATAAAATACAGTTTATTTCTACAATGAAGCAACACTAAAAACAGCAAGGAGCCAGAGCTGAATGTAGGACAGCATTACCAGAGGTGGATCCAACCCTGACCTGCAGCAGCAAAGGTTCGCCGGAGGACCCCTATGAGGGGAACCTGCGTTTTCCGGGAGATCTGGATGGAGGGCAGATCCTATGTGGGAAAGACGCCCACTGCGGCCGAACAGCAGGTAAGCCTAAGTCACCAGAAACGGCGTGGCTGGGGCACAGGGATCAGCTGATCCACCAACAGGGAGCTGAACAAACAGGAAGTGAAGCGGTTGCTAGGACTACATGTCCAAAATAAACTGTATTTTATCTGCCTTCCAGCTACTGATGTTACTGGGCTAGACTTCCTATCATCTTCATCCCCATGCACATGGCCCATGGACAGTTCACATTCTTGTGTATTATAGCATGAGTGCCTGGCAGTGGTTTGGTTGTGTATAATCTTTTCCCCCATCAACCCTGTGGATACTTTGTGGCTGCCCTGCTTTTTTTTTTTTCTCTTAGTGTACCCATTACCAACTTTTATGCTTCAGCTGTCACATGACACCATGATGGAGAGATAGTCTTTTTAGCGCCTAATCTGCTAAGCTGTCAAAAACAAAACTGGAGCTTCTTGGAAAGTCCCACCAGTTCTATGTTTTCAGAAAAAATGATTCCTGTACCAAATGTAAAGCGGCGTAAGGGGTTCTTTACTGTTAAGGGTGGTAAAGATGTGGAACTCCCTTCCACAGTTGTTGTCAGCTAATGTAGATCAGTAGAAAAAACAAACTTAGATGTGTTTCTTGGTTAACATAATGTACAGGGAAATGGAAAACCGTAATCATATACACTCACTCCCAGGCTGAACTGCATGGACCGGTGTCTTCATCCAGCCTTACCATTTATGTAACCAGCCATGAACAGTGGATGATTTACGACGAAGGAGAGTAACACAATTGTGCATTGTCCTCTTACATACAGTGAGGTGCTGCCATGTGGTGGGAGTTTTCTCCTCTATCACCTTGATCTCCATATCCTTTCATCATTGGAGGTGTTTGCATTGTTACAGCTCACTGTTGGATATACCATTTTTGTTGTGGATGTGAACATTTTGAATGTCGTCCGCTAATTGCAACCAGTTAGTCTCACTCCTAATGTTACAATTCCTTCTATGAACATGGACATGATTGGTTACTATAATGAGTTAGTCTAATTCTTAACACTGCAATTTATCATTTTGTTGTATTGAAGACTACGTATACTTTCTTTTTTTTTTTTTTTGACAGTTGCTCTTGTATTTAGCATTAGTATTAGTATTTAAAGTAAATCCCCTCTGGTCTGATCAATGTACATGGAGGGATTTAAATGTGCATAGCATCCTAGCACATTATGAAATGCTCACCCTGGAACAAAGCCCTCCCCAGCGCTGTACAGTCACCGCTGAGAGGGCTAACATGTCCCACCCCTGTCTGTCTTTCAAGTTCACCCTGCATGCATGCGGGAGCCCTCGGTTCCGGCACGAAGCTCTGAAGGTCCGGCAAGGTGTGCCAGAACTTCAGAGCACAAGCATTGGTGACATAACTGGCTCCAGGCAGGGTGAATATCTAACTGTGCACGTTTAGGAGATATTTATTTTGCCTACAGTTAAGCCTTATTATAGGCTTACGAGTAGGTTAAAATGACTAAGAGGGATTTAGTACTGCTTTAAGTGCCTAAAATCCAGTAATACACTGGTAAATCAGTCAGTCAGTGAGGAGGGACGGGGTCTTATTGGCACACAGCGGGGCTTGGGAGCAAGCATGCATGAGTGCCCCTATGGGAAGCGGAGGAGCCACGTGTGCCAGTGGGGGACCCAAGAAGAGGAGGATCGGGCTGCAAAACTATAGAGCTGGCATGTGTGTACCATGTGACATGTTTGTTTTTTTGCCTTTCAATATTACTTTACAATTAAAATGGTTACCAAGGATGTGCTAAAATGTACATATATTTACTGCTATGTAGCTTAATATTGCAGTTTAACGTGGCTTTTCCTTTGAGAACATTAGATTTCACCATTGGTAACAGTGCTAGGTTAGGTTTTTTTGTGAAGGGAAAAGAAAAAAAAAACACGCATGTATTGGTGTAAAGTCAAGAAAATTTAAACAGTCCTAACCATTATTGAATGATTTTGTTAGGACTGTTTTCTATTTGGTTTTTGCTTTGCTTTATTTAAAATGTTTCTTGCCTGAGTCTCTACACTGTACCTTCTCTGGTGTGTTTAAACATCATCATCCAAGGTACTTCTCATTATGTAGTTTGGTTTTGGCTGCAAGGCTGAAAAATATCATTTAAGGTGTTTAGAGGTCTTGCTGAATAAATAAACAGTATTCAGAGCAACCAGTGGTAAGTAATAAGCTTTTCTGAATGTTGTATGTGATTTAAATTGGCCTGTTTCCCATTTCTGTAAGAATGAGTTTATAGGAGCGGAACCAAGGCAAAAACACTGCAACTGAGCTGTCATTCTCTTATCCTACAAAGCTGTTTAACCTTTGTGAAAATATTTTAGCAAGCATGTGGGGAGCAGAATTTAAATTGATATTAGAGGTTTAATGTTTGTTTTGCTAAAATACAAAACATGTTATGCTTACCTGCTCTGTGCAATGCTTTTGCACAGAGCAGCCCCAATCCTCCTTCCCTTGCCAGTACTCCTGGCACCTTCCCCTTTTGGGTACCCCCCAGCAAGCCACATAGCCACATCCTGGGGGGTACTCATATAGGCTCACTCCCGAGATGCACACAGTTTGGCCCCGCCCTGATCCCTCATCACAGGATTTTATTAACAGAAGCAAGAGCCAATGGCTCTGAGTCCAATGACAAGGGAGAGAGAGCAGCGCCACTGCTCTGTCACAGTGCTGGACCAAGATTGGGCTCCGGTAAGTATTAGGGCATGGAGAGGGGGGAGCTGCATCAAAAAAAATTTTTTTTTTTCCTTAATGCAGAGCATTATGGTAAAAAACAAAAAACTCTTTAGTCATTACAACCACTTTAACAACCACTGAAAAACTGGAAAATTGAAATTCTTAAAGCACAATTCGATTATGAACCTCGGTATTAAACAATAATTTTGTTATTACTTATTACGAAGTTTTTTGGGATTTTTTTTTTTTTTTATGTGAGCTAAATACAAAACAACGTAATTTCCCCCCCCCCCCCCCCCCCCCCGGGTTTTTTAGTTGCTGCCTGCCCACCATCGGCAGAGCGGTGTAACTCTTGTTCTGGGGCGCCGTCCCAGAACGGTCGCACCCGCGGGGGCGTTGCTAGGACACGGCGCGACCCCGATCTCTGTAAAGACCCGCGTCCGCGGCTCTTTAACCATGTGATCGGCTGTGTCCAATCACAGTGTGAGGAGACACGATCAGCAGCATCTCCTCACGGGGACATCTAGGGATGTAATCCAGGCAATGATCATCAGTGCCCTGATTACAAGTAAGTGCCCACAAGTGCCACCAATCAGTGCCCTTTAGCGATGCCAGTCAGTGATGCCTATCAGTGCCCACCAGTACCACCTATCAGTGCCCACCAGTGCCAAATATCACTGCCACCCATCAGTACCCATAAGTGCGGCATATTAGTGCCTCCTCATCAGTGCCACCTAATCAGTGCCCATAAGTTCCACCTCATCAATGCCCACCAGTTCAGCCTATCAGTGCCGCCTCATCAGCGCACATAAGTCAAGGAGAAAAAATACTTGGTTACAAAATTTACTGACCAGAACTATGTGGGAAAAAAAATTCTTTTTTTTTTTGTAAAAAAATAAAAAAAAACCCAGCAGTGATTAAATACCACCAAAAGAAAGCTCTATTTGTGTGAAGAAAATGATAAAAAGTTTGTTTGGGTACAGTGTAGCATGACCGCGCAGTTATCATTCAAAGTGCGACAGCATTGAAAGCTGAAAAATGGCTTGGGCAGGAAGGGGGTGTAAGTGTCCTGTAGGCAAGTGGTTAAAATATAAAAAGGCATAATGCACACTATTGTTTTTGGGCTTTACTATGGGTACAAGCAACAACTAACATACACATATGTGGTATCACTGTGATCGATAGGAGCAGGAGACTTAAATTTGAGTTGTTCTTTGGTGGTAGGTTATGGTTAGCAAGAAATATACAGCTAAATTTAAAAAAATGTATTTCTTCGTTTTTTTACTATGTTGGCCCATATTCAGGAGATACCCATTAATATTTACCACCAAATGAAAGCCCAATTTGTCCTGAGAAAAAAAAATGCGGTGTAATCCACCTGGATGCACAAAGTGGTGATGGTATGTACAGTTTTACTACCACGTGTCAAAGCTGCGCTTGGGCATTGAGATTTGTTTCAACCTTAGGTGTGAAGGGGTTAAGAAAAGCCTATGTGTCCATGCACACACAAGCTTTTAGAGGAATTTAGAGACAGTCAAAGCTCTTCTCCTGAAAGCAGAAGAATCACATTTAGGAGGGGAGCTTTTGGGCATAAAGGCCAAATGTGTATAAATGTGTATAGACGCACCCCAAGTGCTAAGCGTGTTTTGCGTTTGAGTGTTTATTGATTTTAATGCCCAGACTAAATTGCAATTCTCGCCAATAAAATAAATGGCCAAACATGTTAGGAGAAATGTATGTCGTCATATACCATATTTGCCGGCATATAAGACGGCCCCCTAAAGTAAAACATAGGTTTTGAGCTATACTCGCCGTATAAGACAACACCCCCCCCCCCCCCCCCCCCCCCCCCCCAGGCAACACCATTTAAAGACATTAGATTTGATTTAAATAATTTTAATTAAAATGGTTTATGACTTACCGGTACTTTAAAATCCTTCAAAATTCTCATGTTCATTCTCTGACATCATAAGTTCATCAAATACATCTTGTGATACATTTGCATCTTCATTTTGCTTTCCAGCCTCGGACCATCTTTTCTGTTGCTCCATATTGTCTGTTGGCAGCAGCACAGTTATGTTCCTTGGCAAAGTTTACAACTTTCAGCTTGAAACTGGCTTCATATTTCCTTCTTCTTGATGGAGCCATGATGGGGGTCTTGTCTACCAGCCATTTTTTTACAACCACTAATCTGTAGCTTCGGCTACATACAGTATACCGCGCTGAGCCAATTATGGGAAGCAATGTATTCTATTAATGAATACAAAGCCTGCTCGGATTGGCAGAGGTTGTAACATCAGCCCGCCTCTGACTCAGCCTATCCGAGCAGGCTTTGTATTCATTAATAGAATACATCGCTCGTCGTGATTGGCTCAGCGCGGTATACTGCATGTAGCCAAAGCAACATACAGTATTACCGCACATTCAGCGGGCTGACAGATTAGGAACGTTTGTTTTGAGCCAACTTGGCCCAAACGAACTAAAGGTTCACATTTTTTACCCCATGTATAAGACGAACCCCGATTTTTGGGAGATGTTTTTAAGTATAAAAAGTCATCTTGTACGCTAGAAAATAAGTTGGTTATAAATTATAATTGATCAGAGAAGCTGGCAATCGCAATTTGTTGGCTTCATTTATACACTGGATCTGCCATCTCCACTCTTGCCACAGACTATGGCTCCTGATAACTTTGTACTGTAGCTGGCAGTGGTGGTTTTGCTTGGTATGTTGGACTGGTCCTTGTGAATTTGCTTGATGCATTGATTGCAGTGGTATAGGAAGTGAAGCACGTGCAAGGTACACATAGATACTTTGAAGATTTTTCACAGTATGAAAGTGTTCCTTTCATGAAAAAGCAGTTCTTGAACTCCAACTAAGTGGCTGTCCTAATACAGCCTCTTAAGGAGTAATGTTAAGGTTTTCAACTCTGTGTACACACTGCACAGGTTAGTCCTATGCAGTCGCCTTTCAATTTTGCAGCTGCATACATAGTCTGAATGAGTACAGAGGGAGAAGAAAATGTATCCTCCTGGATACAGCAGATTAAAGTGCTAATATTCTCACAGCATGCTTTTAAAGCTTAAGCAAGTGTAGTTGCATAATTGTGGCACTTTTAGGCCAGCATGTTCTAGAAAGTAGATGCTGGCCTGAGATAATGCGTTTGTATTCTGAGTAAATATGAGGATGACCGTTTTATCAGTATACTGTGATGTCTTTAAAGTGATTGTAAGGGTTCAGTTTTTTTTTTTTTTTAAATATCAAACATATCATACTTGCCTCCACTGTACAGCTCGTTTTGCACAGAGAGGCCCTGAACCTCGTCTTCTGGGGTCCCCTGGCGGGTCTCGCGGCTCCTCCCCACATCAGATAACCCCCTAGGAGAAGCGCTCTCCCATGAGGGTTACCTTGCGGGCGCACTCCCAAGTCCAGCATTCGGCGTCCATATCCGCGGAATGTATGACTCGGCCCCGGCGTCCGCGTCATTGGATTTGATTGACAGCGGGAGCCAATAGCTGTGCTGCTTTCAATCTATCCAATCAAGATTGGAGAACCCCGGGCAGAGAGACAGCGCGTCCCCGCTGGTTACAAGTTCCAGGGTTTAGGTAAGTAAAAAGGGAAGGGGGGCGGGGGGTGGTCACTGCCAGGTGTTTTTTCACCATAATTCATAGGATGCATTAAGGTGAAAAAACACAAAGGTTTACAAGCCCTTTAATTTCATGTGATTCTTATAGGAAAAACTCTTATGCCGCGTACACACGGTCGGACTTTTCACCTGCAAAAGTCCGACGGACGCCGCCGGACAAAGTCCGGCGGAAAGTCCGACCGTGTGTGGTCTCCATCGGACTTCCGACGGACCGGTTCGGTCGGATTTTTGCGGAAATCCGACGTACTTTAGATTTGAAGCCTGCTTCAAATCTTTACGTCGTACCTCCGCCGGACTCAGTTCCTGACGGAAAGCCCGTTCGTCTGTATGCTAGTCCGAAGGACCAGATGCGACGGAGGAGCAGGTTGCTGCATCTCGCGCTCGCTGCAATAGGAAAAACAAATCTTCCTATTGCGGCGAGCGCGGGGCATACCAGGCCCTTAGGTCTGGTATGGATTATAAAGGGGAACCCCGCTACGCCGAAAAAACGGCGTGGGGTCCCCCTAAAATCCATACCAGACCCCGATCCGAGCACGCAGCCTGGCCGGTCAGGAAAGGGGGTGGGGACGAGCGAGCGCCCCCCCCCTCCTGAACCGTACCAGGCCGCATGCCCTCAACATGGGGGGTGGGTGCTTTGGGGGAGGGGGGCGCCCTGCGCCCCCCCCCCCAAAAGCACCTTGTCCCCATGTTGATGAGGACAAGGGCCTCTTCCCGACAACCCTGGCCGTTGGTTGTCGGGGTCTGCGGGCGGGGGCTTATCGGAATCTGGGAGCCCCCTTTAATAAGGGGGCCCCCAGATCCCGGCCCCCCACCCTATGTAAATGAGTATGGGGTACATGGTACCCCTACCCATTTACCTAGGTAAAAAGTGTCAGTAATAAAACACAACACAGGTTTTTAAAATAATTTATTAAACAGCTCCGGGGGGGTCTTCTTCCGTCTTCGGGGGTCCCTCCGGTTCATCTTCTCCCGGCGTCCGGTTGGTTCTTCTCCGCTCTCCGGCCTCTTCTCCCGGTGTCCCAGGTCTTCGGCCGGCCCCTCCGCTCTCTTCATGTAGCTCTATTGCGAGCGGAGGTCCGGACTTCTGGGCTTCTTGGCTTGGCTTCTCTTCTCTTCTCTTCCCCCAGATGTTGACACGACGCTCTCTCCGGCTGGACTGGTCTCTGAGGGCTGCGTTGTGACTTATATAGGCGGAGACCCCGCCCCCATATGATGTCACAGTCCCTGGGCATGCTGGGACTGTGACGTTTTAGGGGGCGTGGTCGACCACGCCCCCTAAAACGTCACAGTCCCAGCATGCCCAGGGACTGTGACATCATATGGGGGCGGGGTCTCCGCCTATATAAGTCACAACGCAGCCCTCAGAGACCAGTCCAGCCGGAGAGAGCGTCGTGTCAACATCTGGGGGAAGAGAAGAGAAGAGAAGCCAAGCCAAGAAGCCCAGAAGTCCGGACCTCCGCTCGCAATAGAGCTACATGAAGAGAGCGGAGGGGCCGGCCGAAGACCTGGGACACCGGGAGAAGAGGCCGGAGAGCGGAGAAGAACCAACCGGACGCCGGGAGAAGATGAACCGGAGGGACCCCCGAAGACGGAAGAAGACCCCCCCGGAGCTGTTTAATAAATTATTTTAAAAACCTGTGTTGTGTTTTATTACTGACACTTTTTACCTAGGTAAATGGGTAGGGGTACCATGTACCCCATACTCATTTACATAGGGTGGGGGGCCGGGATCTGGGGGCCCCCTTATTAAAGGGGGCTCCCAGATTCCGATAAGCCCCCGCCCGCAGACCCCGACAACCAACGGCCAGGGTTGTCGGGAAGAGGCCCTTGTCCTCATCAACATGGGGACAAGGTGCTTTTGGGGGGGGGGGCGCAGGGCGCCCCCCTCCCCCAAAGCACCCACCCCCCATGTTGAGGGCATGCGGCCTGGTACGGCTCAGGAGGGGGGCGCTCGCTCGTCCCCACCCCCTGTCCTGACCGGCCAGGCTGCGTGCTCGGATCGGGGTCTGGTATGGATTTTAGGGGGACCCCACGCCGTTTTTTCGGCGTAGGGGTTCCCCTTTATAATCCATACCAGACCTAAGGGCCTGCGACGGGGCTCGCAAGGTTTCAATCTCGCCAAAAAAAGCGGCGAGATTGAATTCCTTTTCTAGTCCCGTCGTACCAAAGTTAGGTTCAAAATGAACGGACTTGTCCGTGTGTGGGAAAGTCCGTTCGTTCTGAAAGTCCGGCGGAAGTCCGTCGGGAAGACCGGATTCCGGAAAGTCCGGCCGTGTGTAGGCAAGTCCGGCCGTTCAGAAAGTCCGGCGGTAGTCCGCCGGAAGTCTGGCGGCAAGTACGTCGGACCTAGCTTTCTAGAAAGTCCGGCCGTGTGTACGCGGCATAAGGGCTAGTTCACACCACATGCAGTCCAGTGCGTTTTTTTCTGCATCAAAAATGCATAGAAAGTTGGTTATATGGTTTTCAAAGGCATAGTTCACACCAGTGCTTGCAGTTCCAGTGCATTCCAGTTCCAGAAAAAAAAGTAGAACATGCTGCATTTTTCCTGCACTGGACTGTACTGGAACGCTGTAAAGAGCATCAAAAACGCACTGGAACACCCACGTTCTTATTTAAGGTTAAGGAAAAAAGGGCGGAAAAATGCACTGGACTGCATCAAAAACACACCAAAAACGCACTGGAACGCATCAAAAATGTGCATGCAAAAAAAGCATCTGGACTGCGTTTCTATGGTGTGAACTGGCTCATGTACATTATGTTTAAAGCATAAACACGTTGGGTGTAATTTTGGTGCCCAGGAGCCCCTAGTGCTGCATACAGCCACCCATAGACATGAATGGGTGTAGCCTTTATGCAGATATGTGTCGCTACTTGCATAAAAAATGTTTGAATATAATTAAGCAAAAAATATCATCCTTTGCTACTAACAGGGTTGTGGGGGTTTCTGAATTGAAGCAGTATTAGACCCCAAAGCAAACATTTCTTATATTGCAGCTTACTAATTCTTAGATGTGATGGCTGCTTTCTTCCATTTTCATCTGGTAATCCAGGCAGCAAGTGTGTTTTTCACAGCACAAACTCACCAGTAGGATGTATCAGTTTGCAATGCCTTGCAAAAGTATTCACCCCCTTGGCATTTTTCATGTTTTGTTGCCTCACAACCTGGAATTAACATGGATTGTTTGAGGATTTGCATCATTTAATTTACAGAACATGCCCACAACTTTGAAGATTGTTTTTTTGTTGTTTTTTTTCTTGTGACGCAAACAACAAATAGGACAAAATAACAGAAAAAGTCAATGTGCATAACTATAAACCCCCCTAAAGTCAATACTTTGTAGAGCCACCTTTTGTGGCTATACCCGGCTCCAAGTCAATTTGGATAAGTCTCTATGAGCTTGCCACATCTTACCACCATGGTTTGCACTTGTGAACAGCAATCTTTAAGTCTGACCACAGATTTTCTATTGGATTGAGGTCTGGGCTTTGACTTGGCCTTTCCAACACATTTACATGTTACCCCTTAAACTACTCAAGTGTTGCTTTAGCAGTGTGTTTGGGGTCATTGTCCTGCTGCAAGGTGAACCTCCGTCCTAGCCTCAAATCACACACAGAGTGGTACAGGTTTTGCTCAAGAATATCCCTGTATTTAGCACCATCCATCTTTCCCTCAACCCTGACCAGTTTCCCAGTCCGGACTGCTGAAAAACATCCCCACAGCATGACGCTGCCTCTACCATGTTTCACTGTGGGATGGTGTTCTTTGGGTAATGTGATGTGTTGGGTTTGCGCCAGACATAGCGTTTTCTTTGATGGCCAAAAACTTCAATTTTAGTCTCATCAGACCAGAGCACCTTCCTCCATACATTTTGGGAGTCTCCCACATGCCTTTTCGCAAACTCAAAACGTGCCATTTTTTTTTTTTTGCTGAAAGAAAAGGCTTTCTTCTGGCCACTCTAAAGCCCAACTCTGGAGTGTTCGGCTTATTGTCATCCTATGTACAGATACTCCGGTCTCTGCTGTGGAACTCTGCAGCTCTTCCAGGGTTACCTTAGGTCTCTGTGCTGCCTCTCTGATTAATTAACTGAGGAAGAAATTTGTTTTTTTATATATTTCTTTTGGGATATTTATTATAGCAAAAAGTAAAAAAAATTGCTTTTTTTTTTTTTTTTTTTCACGATTGTCGCTATTTCTTTGTTTATAGCAAAAAAAAATAAAAACTGCAGACGTGATCAGACACCACCAAAAGAAAGCTCTCTTTGTGGAGAATAAAGGATGTCAATTTTGTTTGGGTGCAACGTCGCACAACCGTGCAAGGGGGTAAAATCTTCCGGGGCTGAAGTGGTCAAGTGAACACACATAAACGCATCTATCGTTTAAGCACGTTCTACATTTTTTCTGCTTAAACACTTTTTTCCTGAACACGCTGTTGAGGATTTTCTTTCCAGCCTGTAAACGCCTATGTGTGCGTTGACAGGTTAACATAAAGGTAGGTTTACAGGCAGGAAAAGACAAACGCCAAAAAAAAAGCATAATTTTTAGGTTCAGTATGCATGATGCCAAAAAATTACATGTATGTCATTTAAATTGATGACCGAAAACAAGTCACATATCAGCATAGATCACCTACCAGTATCATGTCTCACCTATCATGTCATCCAAATTGGAATGTGTCACCTGTTATTTTGTGCATATGGGGTCATGGAATTAGAGGTCGACCGATATATCGGCCGGCCGATATATCGGCCGATATTTGGCGTTATTTACTTAATCGGCATCGGCCGATTGTGCTGATAAAAAAGGCCGATTGTAACTTCAGCCGTGACTTGCAAATGACTTCTGTAATAGAAGTTAATGCAAGTTGTCTGGAGTTATCTGTGGAGAGGATTCTTTCCTCCTCTGGGCAGCCTGCCAAGTCTGATAAGAAGATACATTTGTATCTTTCAGGTTCTTTTTATCAATAGACTGAACTCTGTGGAGAAGTTTTCAGTTTAACCATTTAAAGCAGGGGTCCTCAAACTTTTTAGACAGGGGGCCAGTTCACGGTCCCTCAGACTGTTGGGGGGCCGCACTATAGTTTAAAAAAAATATGAACTAATTCCTATGCACACATCTTATTTGTAGTGCAAAAAAAAAAAAAAAACAGGAAAAAAAACAGTACAATATTTAAAATAAAGAACAATTGTAATCAATATAAACGTATCAGTATTTCACAGACTCCCCTCATTACAGAACCACTCCCAATCACATACTTCCCCCATCACAGAGTCCCCCACATCAGTCCCCCACCATAGCACAGAGTCCCCCACATCAGTCCTCCACCATAGCACAGAGTCCCCCACATCAGTCCTCCACCATAGCACAGAGTCCCCCACATCAGTCCCCCACCATAGCACAGAGTCCCCCACATCAGTCCCCCACCATAGCACAGAGTCCCCCACCATAGCACAGAGTCCCCCACATCAGTCCCCCACCATAGCACAGAGTCCCCCACCATAGCACAGAGTCCCCCACCATAGCACAGAGTCCCCCACCATAGCACAGAGTCCCCCACCATAGCACAGAGTCCCCCACCATAGCACAGAGTCCCCCACCATAGCACAGAGTCCCCCACCATAGCACAGAGTCCCCCACCATAGCACAGAGTCCCCCACCATAGCACAGAGTCCCCCACCATAGCACAGAGTCCCCCACCATAGCACAGAGTCCCCCACCATAGCACAGAGTCCCCTACATCAGTCCCCCACCATAGCACAGAGTCCCCCACATCAGTCCCCCACCATAGCACAGAGTCCCCCACCATAGCACAGAGTCCCCCACCATAGCACAGAGTCCCCCACATCAGTCCCCCACCATAGCACATAGTCCCCCACCATAGCACAGAGTCCCCCACATCAGTCCCCCACCATAGCACAGAGTCCCCCACATCAGTCCCCCACCATAGCACAGAGTCCCCCACATCAGTCCCCCACCATAGCACAGAGTCCCCCACATCAGTCCCCCACCATAGCACAGAGTCCCCCACATCAGTCCCCCACCATAGCACAGAGTCCCCCACCATAGCACAGAGTCCCCCACCATAGCACAGAGTCCCCCACCATAGCACAGAGTCCCCCACCATAGCACAGAGTCCCCCACCATAGCACAGAGTCCCCCACCATAGCACAGAGTCCCCCACCATAGCACAGAGTCCCCCACCATAGCACAGAGTCCCCCACCATAGCACAGAGTCCCCCACCATAGCACAGAGTCCCCCACCATAGCACAGAGTCCCCCACCATAGCACAGAGTCCCCCACCATAGCACAGAGTCCCCCACCATAGCACAGAGTCCCCCACATCAGTCCCCCACCATAGCACAGAGTCCCTCACATCAGTCCCCCACCATAGCACAGAGTCCCCCACCATAGCACAGAGTCCCCCACCATAGCACAGAGTCCCCCACCATAGCACAGAGTCCCCCACCATAGCACAGAGTCCCCCACCATAGCACAGAGTCCCCCACCATAGCACAGAGTCCCCCACCATAGCACAGAGTCCCCCACCATAGCACAGAGTCCCCCACCATAGCACATCAGTCCCCCACCATAGCACATCAGTCCCCCACCATAGCACATCAGTCCCCCACCATAGCACATCAGTCCCCCACCATAGCACATCAGTCCCCCACCATAGCACATCAGTCCCCCACCATAGCACATCAGTCCCCCACCATAGCACATCAGTCCCCCACCATAGCACATCAGTCCCCCACCATAGCACATCAGTCCCCCACCATAGCACATCAGTCCCCCACCATAGCACATCAGTCCCCCACCATAGCACATCAGTCCCCCACATCAGTCCCCCACATCAGTCCCCCACATCAGTCCCCCACATCAGTCCCCCACATCAGTCCCCCACCATAGCACATCAGTCCCCCACATCAGTCCCCCACATCAGTCCCCCACCATAGCACATCAGTCCCCCACATCAGTCCCCCACATCAGTCCCCCACCATAGCACATCAGTCCCCCACATCAGTCCCCCACCATAGCACATCAGTCCCCCACATCAGTCCCCCACCATAGCACATCAGTCCCCCACATCAGTCCCCCACCATAGCACATCAGTCCCCCACATCAGTCCCCCACCATAGCACATCAGTCCCCCACATCAGTCCCCCACCATAGCACATCAGTCCCCCACCATAGCACATCAGTCCCCCACATCAGTCCCCCACCATAGCACATCAGTCCCCCACATCAGTCCCCCACCATAGCACATCAGTCCCCCACATCAGTCCCCCACCATAGCACATCAGTCCCCCACATCAGTCCCCCACCATAGCACATCAGTCCCCCACATCAGTCCCCCACCATAGCACATCAGTCCCCCACATCAGTCCCCCACCATAGCACATCAGTCCCCCACATCAGTCCCCCACATCAGTCCCCCACCATAGCACATCAGTCCCCCACATCAGTCCCCCACCATAGCACATCAGTCCCCCACATCAGTCCCCCACCATAGCACATCAGTCCCCCACATCAGTCCCCCACCATAGCACATCAGTCCCCCACATCAGTCCCCCACCATAGCACATCAGTCCCCCACATCAGTCCCCCACCATAGCACATCAGTCCCCCACATCAGTCCCCCACCATAGCACATCAGTCCCCCACATCAGTCCCCCACCATAGCACATCAGTCCCCCACATCAGTCCCCCACCATAGCACATCAGTCCCCCACATCAGTCCCCCACCATAGCACATCAGTCCCCCACATCAGTCCCCCACCATAGCACATCAGTCCCCCACATCAGTCCCCCACCATAGCACATCAGTCCCCCACATCAGTCCCCCACCATAGCACATCAGTCCCCCACATCAGTCCCCCACCATAGCACATCAGTCCCCCACATCAGTCCCCCACCATAGCACATCAGTCCCCCACATCAGTCCCCCACCATAGCACATCAGTCCCCCACATCAGTCCCCCACCATAGCACATCAGTCCCCCACATCAGTCCCCCACCATAGCACATCAGTCCCCCACATCAGTCCCCCACCATAGCACATCAGTCCCCCACATCAGTCCCCCACCATAGCACATCAGTCCCCCACATCAGTCCCCCACCATAGCACATCAGTCCCCCACCATAGCACATCAGTCCCCCACATCAGTCCCCCACCATAGCACATCAGTCCCCCACATCAGTCCCCCACCATAGCACATCAGTCCCCCACATCAGTCCCCCACCATAGCACATCAGTCCCCCACATCAGTCCCCCACCATAGCACATCAGTCCCCCACATCAGTCCCCCACCATAGCACATCAGTCCCCCACATCAGTCCCCCACCATAGCACATCAGTCCCCCACATCAGTCC
Source organism: Lithobates septentrionalis (assembly GCA_037952835.1). Classification (NCBI taxonomy): domain Eukaryota; kingdom Metazoa; phylum Chordata; class Amphibia; order Anura; family Ranidae; genus Lithobates; species Lithobates septentrionalis. The sequence continues at coordinate 311,297 of JBBDGP010000989.1, forward strand.
CCCACCATAGCACATCAGTCCCCCACCATAGCACATCAGTCCCCCACATCAGTCCCCCACCATAGCACATCAGTCCCCCACATCAGTCCCCCACCATAGCACATCAGTCCCCCACATCAGTCCCCCACCATAGCACATCAGTCCCCCACATCAGTCCCCCACCATAGCACATCAGTCCCCCACATCAGTCCCCCACCATAGCACATCAGTCCCCCACATCAGTCCCCCACCATAGCACATCAGTCCCCCACATCAGTCCCCCACCATAGCACATCAGTCCCCCACATCAGTCCCCCACCATAGCACATCAGTCCCCCACATCAGTCCCCCACCATAGCACATCAGTCCCCCACATCAGTCCCCCACCATAGCACATCAGTCCCCCACATCAGTCCCCCACCATAGCACATCAGTCCCCCACATCAGTCCCCCACCATAGCACATCAGTCCCCCACATCAGTCCCCCACCATAGCACATCAGTCCCCCACATCAGTCCCCCACCATAGCACATCAGTCCCCCACATCAGTCCCCCACCATAGCACATCAGTCCCCCACATCAGTCCCCCACCATAGCACATCAGTCCCCCACATCAGTCCCCCACCATAGCACATCAGTCCCCCACATCAGTCCCCCACCATAGCACATCAGTCCCCCACATCAGTCCCCCACCATAGCACATCAGTCCCCCACATCAGTCCCCCACCATAGCACATCAGTCCCCCACATCAGTCCCCCACCATAGCACTCAGTCCCCCACATCAGTCCCCCACCATAGCACATCAGTCCCCCACATCAGTCCCCCACCATAGCACATCAGTCCCCCACATCAGTCCCCCACCATAGCACATCAGTCCCCCACATCAGTCCCCCACCATAGCACAGAGTCCCCCACATCAGTCCCCCACCATAGCACATCAGTCCCCCACATCAGTCCCCCACCATAGCACAGAGTCCCCCACATCAGTCCCCCACCATAGCACAGAGTCCCCCACATCAGTCCCCCACCATAGCACAGAGTCCCCCACATCAGTCCCCCACCATAGCACAGAGTCCCCCACATCAGTCCCCCACCATAGCACAGAGTCCCCCACATCAGTCCCCCACCATAGCACAGAGTCCCCCACATCAATATTACACTGCCTCCCCCTATAATATCACAGCACTCCCACTCAACACTTACCTGTATCACGCAGGACATGAGGCATGGTAGGTCCGGACGGAGGGCGGGACTTTGGAAGTGAGGGGCAGGTGATTGGTTCCTGGGACCGCCCTGATGCCTAGTAACCAATCACCTGCTTCTTAGCACAAAAGGTCCTTTGTCCAGCCTGTCATGTTTCCCGTCCTGTGTGATGGAGGGAGCAGATGGCAAGGGGAGTGCTGCAGTGTTAAAGGGGCAGTCCGCGGGCCGGATAAAAAACGCTGGAGGGCCGCATTCGGCCCGCGGGCCGTAGTTTGAGGACCCCTGATTTAAAGACTAAATCTTTTCTGACACTTGTTGCTTACAAGTAAAAATCCTGTATTTTCTGCTAGAAAATCACTTAGAACCCCCAAACATTATATATATTTTTTTAGCAGAGACCCCAGGGAATAAAATGGTGATTGTTGCAATATTTTATGTCCCACGGTATTTGCGCAGCGGTCTTTCAAACGCAATTTTTAAAAAAAAAAAAAATACAGTAATGAATTTAAAAAAAAACCTAAGCAGTAAAGTTAGCCCATTTTTTTTTCGTCCAAAAGTTTTGATTACCTGTTTTTGTGTATTTAATATTTAAGATAGTTTTTTTTTTTTTTTTGTTTTCTAAATTATACATACAAGTGAACTGATTGGAGGTTTGTTTTGTTTAATGTTTAAATGAAAAAAAATTTCTGTATTACTTAAGGCTGCTTTCACACTGGAGCGGGCATGCGTTGATGGTAAAACGCTGCTAGTTTTAGCGGCGCTTTGCCGTCATTTTAGAGGCGCTATTCGGCTGCTAGCGGGGCGCTTATAACCCAGCTAACGGCCGAGGAAGGGGTTAAATGCGCCCCTGAAGCGCCGCTGCCAAAGCGCTTTGGCAACGGTGCACATTCATTTCAATGGGCAGGAGTGGTGGAGGAGCGGTATACACCGCTCCAAAGATGCCGTTTGCAGGACTTTTTTTTACATCCTGCCAGCGCATCGCCTCAGTGTGAAAGCACTCGGGCTTTCACACTGAGACTGCAGGGGAGCCGTTTTACAGGCACTTTACAGGCGCTATTTTTAGCCCAAAAGCGCCTGAAAAACGCCCCAGTGTGAAAGGGGTCTAACTGTTAGATTTTATGAGATGAAGGGAAAAAAGAAAAAAAAAAATTGGCCAAATATATCGGCCCAAAAAAATCGGCATCACATATCGGCCACCGCGATTTCTAAATATCGGCATCGGCCAGAGAAAAACCCATATCGGTCGACCTCTACATGGAATTGAGGATGATCTGTGGGTATATCAGACCGACTCACATATATAGGTAGGGTACACCCCATGGATGTAGGAAATGTTATTTTATATAGGAAAATGGTGAGGTTGCATCTAACAGAGGTGGTCAGGTCACATGCAGGGAGAAACAATGGACAGCAGGACACACTGTACATAAAGGGGAGGCACATTTGTCTGCTGAGGCAGGGCACTATGATGAAACAAGAGAATGTTCATCAGAGAGAGGATATGCTCATAGTAGGAAGTATTGAGGGAAGGGAGGGGGATAGTGTGGTGGACTAGCTGTTGCTGATACCAGAAATGAAGGTTGGAAAGTGGGGGTATGTATACAGAGAAGGGGGTGAGGCAGAGTTGAAAAACATACAAGACAGCTTATCCATTGCCAATGTTTTATTTTGCATTGGTCGCAGATAGCCAATATCCATTTCTTAATTCTTAATTCTTAAATCATAAATGACTGATGACTATGTTGACCTTTTTCTTAAAGTGACAATTGTTGTCCCATCTAACAGTGCCCATACATAAATACTGTTGTAAGGTTCTTATTGCTCCTTTTCTCATGTCGCAGATCTCTAGCAAACCCTAGATAGCAGATGTTAAAAAAATAATAATATTTATCTACTTTCACTTCCTTCATCCCACGTTTTCCTAATAGTTTTTCTTTAATTGGTTGAGCACAACCAATAGTCCTACAAGACCCAGCTTTAAAATCCTGACCAGTCTAAGCAGTGTTTCTCAACTCTAGTCCCCAAGGCGTACCAACAGGTCATGTTTTCAGGATTTCCCTCAGATGAAACGGCTGTGGTAATTACTAAGGCAGTGAAACTGATCAAATCACATGAGCAAAATAATGGAAAGCCTGAAAACATGACCTGTTGAGGCGCCTTGAGGACTGGAGTTGGGAAACGCTGGTCTAAGCTGTGGGCTGTGTGTTTCATATACTGTCTTGCACAGCCCTGGCAATGGTGACTCGTTGTTTACTATTGTGAGTGTGGGGGCCTTAAAAGTTACTAGCAGCTGATTAATTAGCACTTGACAGAGTGGTGTGAGGTGGCAGATGGATCACACAGCCCTTGAGCTCCAACGGAGCTATCTGCTGGATATATTTGCTGAGATTACTCACTTAGGACAATTCCACCCCTTCCTCTGATCCTCTAACAGGACCTGTTCATCTTACTGCACCTGCAACCCCCCAGAGAGCCAGCTGGAGGGAGGGAACACACGGGGAATGACAACCCCAAATGTTCTGTTGCTGCCACCACTTGTTCTTACTAGCTGCAAGTAACATTTGTGCACTCCCTGACAGGGAGGGTACGGAGGGCCAGGGAAGACTAGTACTTTCAGGCAACTCTTCAGACTTTTATAGCAGCAGTATCCGCTGGGTTTGAAGCAGCCAGCTCTAAGTGACACTTGGTTAGATAACCTGTGAGTGTTTCCTCAGGGTGCTTGCCTCCCGTTCCAATACCTTATCTTCATGTTGCCTTATGCAAACCCATCTGCTGCTGCTATAGAAGTCTGTGGAGTTGCCTGGAAGATTCCTTGATGTTCACTAGTAGCAGCTGGCTGGATCACAGAATCTTCATTACTGCCTTTTCAATGGTGGTGGATTTGTCCGCACTGGCAGGGCTGCATGATTGATCTCCTTTTTGGTAGATCACACAGCCCCACCAGTGCTGACAAATTCACCACTATTATGATACCAGCCGACGCATCCCCCTGCTTTTTGTGAATGACCGTTACAAAAACTGTTCAAGAACAGGCAGATTTACAGATGCACCTTTTGTTGTCTTCAAGGGGTTCTACTCAAACCTGTTCATGGTACCAAAGCCCAGGGAAGGTATCCATCCTTTCCTCAACCTAAAATCCCTCAACAAATTATTCCTTCATTCCAAAATTTTGAAAGAAATCGGCAAGGTTAGTAGTTGCCTCTCTGATACAAGAACACATGGCATCTGTAGATCTACAAAATGCCTATCTACATGTTCCCATTTACCCACCTCAGCAGTTTCAACTGTCAGACAACCACTTTCAGTTTGTCACATTGCCCTTTGGTCTATCATGTGTTCCCGGGGTGTTAACAAAGATCTTACCCTTTCTTGCCCTTCTCAGAACTCAGGGCATCCAGGTGACAAGCTATCTAGACTACCGTTTCATTTATTGCCACAGTTCAACTGCTTTAAAATTTGGCTGGATGATTAACTTAAAAAAAAGAAAATTTGCTTTCCAGCCTTCCATGCGCTTAGTTTATGTAGGTCTTGTCCTGGATACACCACAGGCAAAAGTCTTTCTTTCAGAAAAGAAGATTCTTTCTGTAAGAGTTCATGCTTGTCGACTGAGATCCAAAAGAAATCCCATAGTAAGATTAGTCATGTGAGTTCTGGATCTAATGGGTGCCTTCTTCGTGGCATTACTCTACGACCAATTCAACAACTCTCCAACTAAACATCCTGTCAGCATAGAAAAAACAGGCTCTTTCCCTGAATCTGCCTATGCTCCTTTGCCCCTTAAACCAGAAATGTTTGTGTCCTCATGGATCACTAAATAAAGTCTACAATTGAAAGGTTCTTACAAGATATGCAAATCTGTCAGGTTGGGGAGGAATCTTCCAATCATTGACAGTGCAGGGAACATGCCAAACTTCCCATCAACCTCTTGGAGCTCAGAGCTGTCAGGCTGCCAGTCCAGCAATGGACCCACCCTCCTTTCCAAAGGGGCATCCAATTTTTGGGTACAGGCAAATAAATGCATCACAGTGCCATATACTGTATCAGCCATCATAGAGGCACTAGGAGCCTTACTGCCTTGAAGTATGAAAACCAGATCATCTTGTGGACAGACACTTACTGTTTAGCGATTTCTGTGGTCCACATCCCAGGAGTGGACAACTGCCAGGTGAATTGTCTCAGCAAAGGATAATCTTCTCTTCATCCAGATGAGTTCAATCTGATATGCCAGAAATGGGGGGCTCTGGATGTGGATTTCTTATCCTTCAGATACAACAAACTATCGCTGTTTATATCCAGAACCAATGATACTCTACCTCTGACCTAGGATGTCCCAGTTCTCACCTGTTCTTAGTTCAGACTAATATGCCTTCCCTTCCTCTGACCATTCTTCTGGCACTGAACTGGCCCAGAAGAACCTGGTACAGAGACATACACTGACTTCTTGCAGATGACCCCTGACTTCTTCCTATCAGGCCAGAGCTATTATCTCATGGCCCACTACTCCACCCTGTTTCAGTCTCTGGCTTTATTGGCATGGCTGTTAAAACCCAGGTCCTAATGAATCAAGCCTTTGCAGCACACCAAGCTTCTCTGAGACCTTAACTTTGTTTCTCTGCCTCAACCACCATTTGAACCCATCAGGGATATTCCCTTAGAGATTTATACAAGCAAATAGCCTTTCTGGCGGCCATCACATCTGTCAGATGTGTTTCTGAACTAGTGACCCTTTCGTGTAAAAAAGCCCTTCTTAATGCTTCACAATGACGAGGATGTATTACACCAGCCTAGACCACCTTTTCTCCCAAAGGTGGTTTCAGTATTCCATCTCAGTTAGAACATTGTTCTACCATCCTTGTGTTCTGCTCTTAAGCACCCAAAGGAAATTTCTGTACGTTGCCTGGACGTAGTCAGAGCTATTTGTGTGTACCTAAAAGCTAGTGCTTTCATCAGATAAGCAGGTTCCCTATTTGCCAAGGGCACCCCACTTCAAAGTCCACCCCTGCATGCTGGATAAGAGATTTAATTGCTAGAGCTGTAGGACAAAAACCTGCACTTTGACCTTTTACACGCACACTCCACCAGACCTCTGTAAAGCCCCAAGCCTCTGTAAAGCTACCACTTGGTCTTCTGTTCATACTTTTTCAAAAGTTTTACCAGGTGGATGTACAAACTTCTGACATGGCTTTGGCTGCAAGTTTCCTGCAGCAGTATTCTGATCCTAGGTTTTTAATCCTTGTTGTTTTTGAGCCTGTTGGTACAGTTCTGTTTGCCTAGTTACTGCCCACACCTATATACATTTCTTGGGGATTCCCCATGGTGTATGAATAAGATGACTGTGCTCTGTACTGTACGAATAAGATAACAAATTTTGATTACCTGTGCAGTCCAAATCTTAGGGTACAGGACACAGACCATCCTTCGAAAAACTCCCCTCCATACTCTGCGTTGCTTGTTTCAAAACTGAGGACTCATTGAGTGGGGTAGGGCTATAAGGGAGGTGCCCCAGGGGCACGTGTCCTCAAAATCTTGCCAGTGTCCAACCACCTGAATGTACAATCTTATAACCCATGGGTGCGTAACTTGTGACCCGCCAGCTGTTGCAGAACTACAAGTCCCATGAGGTATTGCAAAGCTGATCAATGCAAGCATGATTCGCAAAGGCTGAGGCATGATGGAACTTGTAGTTCCGTAAAAGCTGGAGGCCACACAGGTTGAGCAGACATGTGTAACCCATGGTGTATGAATAAGATGCCTGTGTGCTGTACTGTATTTCAGGATATGGGGTGGGAATAGGTTTAGCCTTAGTTAGATTTTGACTGAACTTCCACTTTGATTCATGTTTATGTTTAATCATTATACAGCTTGTTTATGAATTTTTCCCTATTCTGACCCTATATCTTGTATCTTGATATTTAGTGGGATTGGTCGGAATTGGCCCTGGGCTTCTGGAGGCAGCAGTATCTTGGCAGAATTTGGAACCCTGCACTTGGAATTTGTCCATTTAACGGAGGTATCCGGAAACCCAATTTTTGCTGAGAAGGTTGGTTTATGTTCCAAACTTTTGAAACTCATTTACTACAGAGAAAGTAATTGATATAATTTGGAACCTTTATCTTGGTTTGTTTCCTAGCGTGTCCCTTACTTATTTTTTTATGCTTCACTGGCTTCAAGTTTGTTCTAGAGCAAGTATTCATACAATGGGAGTTAATCCAGGTTCAGGATGGCGGCCCTGGAGCTTGCAGCTTATAATACAAGCCAACAATAACAGCTCCCATATTCCTATCCCCACGTACATTATGGGTTTTTGGACATGGCTGGCCAAAATTTAAAGTGTATGGGCATGCAGAAAGAAATGCCACCAAAATAAATTGCACAGCATTTTTTGTAATGCATTTCTGTGGACAAATGTGCAATGAAGCTGTGATTCCTAGGCACCACAATTAACAGCATACACCCCTGTAAAAATGGCAGGTCTTTGAGATGTAAAAGAAATCAGACCAAGATAAATCACTACTGAATTTTTTCCCACCCTAAGGCTCTATACACACTAGCATTTTTGTTTCTGCTCCTAGAAGTTAAATAGTGTTATCCTATGTGTCCATCCACATTACCTTAGGCTATTACCGTTTTTTGAGCTTCGGCTTCTAGAAGCAGAAAAAAATTGTTTTTGTAGAGTCTTTTTTCCAGCAGAAATGCTCCTAAACGCTGCTTAACACTTTTTAGCTTTTTTTTTTTTCCTTTTGCGGCAAAAACGCTATTACTAGCATTTTTTTATCCAGCATTTCGTTGGCTTAAATGCTGGTGTGCATGGAGCCTTAATCTGACCTATAATTTTTACAATTCATTTCAAAACTTTAACCACTACACATCCGCGCTATGGCCGAATGATGGCCACAGCACGGACCTGAATTCCCGGGAGGCTGTCATATGACGGCTGTGCACGCCCCTCGCAGGGCGAGCGCCGAGCGCGCTGTGATCGCCGAGTCACTGAGACTTGGCTGATCACCGATCCGAGTAAGGGGCCGGTCCCGACCCCTTACCATGTGATCAGCTGTCAGCCAATGACAGCTGATCACATGATGTAAACAAAAGATCGGTAATCATTTTTTTTTTTTACTCACGCTGACAGCGTGAGTAGAAAAAAAAGCCGATCACCGCCTCGGATGTGAGGGACATCGGTCCCCAAGTGGAAGAGGCACATCTGCCTCATCAGTGCCACCTAATAGTTCCACCTAACAGTGCCCACAAGTGCCAATCAGTGCCACCCATCAATGCCCACCTGTAGTGCCCATCACTGCGGCCTATCAGTGCCCATCACTGCCGCCTCATCAGCGTACATCAATGAAGGAGAAAAATGACCAGTTAAATTTTTTTATAACAAAATATAAAAAAATAACATTTTTTTTTTTTTTTTAAATTCAGTTTTTTACATTTTTTTAACAAAAAGTAAAAACTGCAGAGGTGATCAAATACCACCAAAAGAAAGCTCTATTTATTGTGAAAAAATGATAAAAATTTCATTTGGGTACAGTGTTGTATGACCGCGCAATTGTCATTCAAAGTACGTCAGCGCTGAAAGCTGAAAATTGGTCTGGATAGGAGGGGGGGTTTACGTGCCCTGTAAGCAAGTGGTTAAAGGGGAAAAAAACTTGCAATAATACAAATATACACACCCTTAGGGCCAGTTCACACCAGATGCAGTTCTGCGCATTTTTTTTTTGTGCGCTAAAAATGCATGCATAGTGTGTTGCTTGTATTTCAATTGCTCTAGTTCACACCAATGCAGTCAGTTCCAGTCAGTTTCTGCACCGGAAACTGACTATAACTGACTGCACTGATGTAAACTAGAGCCATTGGAATACATGGAAAACACTGTGCATGCATTTTTAGGGCCAGGTCACACCAAAAAAATGCACTCCGGATGCATTCCAGATCAGTTTTTGCTTAACAGTTCACACCACACGCAGTTCCAGTGCGTTTTTGATACAATTTGCTAGGTTCCAGTACAGTTCTGTGCAGAAAAAATGCAGCATGTTCTACTTTTTTTTTTCTGCACCGGAAACTGACTGCACTGGTGTGAACTAGAGCCATTGGAATACATGGAAACATTGCATGCATTTTTAGTGCAGAAAAAAAGCGCACGGAACTGCATCTTGTGTGAACTAGCACGCAGTCTTTTGGATAGGAGTCTATCAGCATGGCACATCTTGCCTTGGGAATCTTTGCCCACTCTTCCTTGCAAAAGCCCCCCGAATCTTTAGGTTGTAAGGGCACCGTCTGTGCACAGGTCTCCATGTCAGCCCACAGATTTTTCATTAGATTAATTTCTGAGCTTTAGCTGGGCCATTCCAAAGCTTCTAGTCCTCTTCAGGTGAAGCCATTCTTCTGTTAAATTGGAGCTATGCTTTGGGTTGTCCTGCTGAAAAAGGAAATCCCTCTTCATCTTAAAGTGATTGTAAAGTCTTGTGTTTTTGTTTTTTTCCCCATGAAAATAACAAACATTATGCTTGCCTGCACTGTTGTAGTGGTTTTGCACAGAGCAGTCTGGATCCTCCTCTTCTCTGGTCCCTCTTCGCTGCTCCTAGCCCCTCCCTCCTTTGAGTGCCCCTCAGCCAGCAGCTTGCTACAGGGGCACCCAAGCCGAGTCAGAGCTTTGTGTATCCATTCAGACACAGAGCCCCGACCTGGTCCCGCCCCCTTTCTCCCCTGATTGGTTGGCTGACTGACTTTGACAGCCACGGGAGCCAATAGCGCCGCTGCTCTGTCTCAGCCAATCAGGAGGAGTGTCCTGGATGGCCGAGGGGGTCATGGACATCACTGGAGAGAGAAGGGGCTCAGGTAGGTAATTGGGGGGATGCTGGGGAGGCTGCTACACACAGAAGGTTTTTATCTTAATGCATAGACTGTATTAAGATAAAAAAAAAAAACTTCTGCCTTTAGAGCCCCTTTAAGCTTTTTAGAAGAGGCCAGAAGGTTTTGTGCCAACATTGACTGATATTTGAAACGGTTAATAAGTTCCTCCACCTCTACTAAAGCCACAGCTCCATCTGAAGGAAGACAGGACCAAAGCATAATTCTGAGCGATCGTGGGCGGCCAGCAGACGTCATGGCCTGCCGGCCACGTGCATTGGCTCTGGCGCCGTGGGCCCGTGCCCGCTGTTTCTATTACTCAAAGTGCTGTACCGCTACAGCAAATTGCGCAATAGAGCCGACCTGTCACCATATATCAGCGACGGCTGGTCAGTAAGTGGTTAACTTTTTTTCTTCTTTAAATTCCAGCTCCCCTATGTATCAATATACCATAATTGTGCCTCTGTTGCAGAAAAGAAAAAGCTTTCTCTGTCTTCTAGGACAAGGTCTCTTACCTCCGCCCCTGGGGTCTTCATAGAAAACTCCTCCATTACTTCCTTCCCTGTCCTGAATTTCATATTTAGGACATTAAAACCAGTAAAAGGAAATGGTTCACCAGCTGACCTCATTAACACTCACCCTGCACCTGCCCTCCCCCTCCAGGAGCTGGCTACTCCCCACTTCTGTGCTTACATATACTCATTATAAGTCTATCATTTGTTTTCACTAAATACACAGACAGTTTTTTTTTCCCCCACTAAGCAATTTCATTTTTATAATTGAATTGTACAAATTATAGGTCACATTAAAGGTGGATAAAATTCAGAAGTAATTTATCTTGGTCTGTTTGTTTTTTTTTATTATTTAAAGCGGAGTTCCAAACAAAAATGGAACTTCCGCTTTTCGTAACCCTCCCCCCCTCCGGTGTCACATTTGGCACCTTTCAGGGGGGAGGGGGGTGCAGATACCTGTCAAAGACAGGTATTTGCACCCACTTCCGGCATAGACTCCCATGGGAGTCTATGCCTCTTCCCGTCCCGACCGCGCTGTCTGCTGGGAACACACAGCTCCCTGCAGAGAGCGGGGACCACTAGGGACGCACAGCGCGACTCGCGCATGCGCAGTAGGGAACCGGGAAGTGAAGCCGCAAGGCTTCACTTCCTGACTCCCTCACCTAGGATGGCGGCGGCAGCTGCCGAGAATCGAGCGGGTTCTCGGCGTCCCCTGCCGACATCGCTGGACCCCGGGACAGGTAAGTGGCAATGTATTAAAAGTCAGCAGCTGCAGTATTTGTAGCTGCTGGCTTTTAATATTTTTTTTTTTGGCTGTGTGGGTGAACCCCCGCTTTAAATCATAAAAACCTGGCATTTTTACAGGGGTGTGTAGACTTTTTTTTTTTTTTTAATCCACAGTACGTCCATACCTTGTAAATGTGCAGTAGCCATAAGATATAAGGGACAGGTTGTGGTGTCCGTTTGAGTGCTTGAACAATTCTACCAACAACTCGCATATAGAAGGGCAGTTATTTAGAATGGAAGGGTGCCATCTGCTTTTGGAACTTTTTAGCAGTCTGACTTTAAAACTAGGTTCACTTTTTGAAAGCGGATACACCTTGTATGTATGGTGTAACATGTTCTAGCGCAACACACCGCCCGCCCACACAGCTGCGTCATTCATTCACAGCCATTTGTGAATGAATATAGGTATACCAAAATCGTGCTTTGTTCAAAGTGAACTACAACAAGTTACCAAAGGTAATCCAATTTGTGAAAAAATAAGTGAATAATAAATAATATTGAAAAATATCTATATATATGACCATATAGAAATATATAAATTAATATAAGAGTCTCTATAAGGTGAAAGTGACGTCTTGAATCCACAGGTGACTTCTCACAATGTAAAAAAAAGTTCCAACAGGATAAATGTTCCAAGATAATCCACCAAGGGAATAGGAATTTTCATGTAATATAGCCACTCTGTGAGTGGGAACTCTTACCAGAAACTGGACCTTCTTTCTAAGCAAGGTCGTCGGCGCTTGCAGATATAGCCCTCTGCAGGGTCAGATGTTTCACCTCATCCCAGGAGCTCCCTGGTAACCACCAAACATCTTCCATGACACCCAACTTGCATCAAAATCACGTCTGAGGATCTTCGCCAGCCAAAGTGTGTAGAAAATATGAGGCTCCAGTAGTGTATTATCATTTAAAAGGTTTTTTAATTGCTAAAATCATATAGCATAAAATCCAAGTAAAAAATATCATCTGCCGGCAAACCAAAACTAGATCACCCCCACATTCGGGGTATGGGGCGTTATAACGTCGGAGCGTAGCTCCGCCCGACATGTTTCGCCATACGTGACATCTTCCTGGGGCATCTGTGAATGAATAAACTAAAAGACCCATAGTTGGACATAGTTTCAATGTACTGCGAGTGTGCTGCTCAGCACGCTTATAGTCCATTCACATTTCCTACAGCTCTGAATCTGACAGATATGGGCACAGATCTTTAGGCAGTGTCTACAGGAGCCTGACATTACACTCATGATCTTTGAGTGCAATGCTCTACATACTTATTCATATTTATTAACTCCAAAGCGAAATTAAGATACGCGTACATTCAATAAAGGCAACACAAAATCACAATAACAAATGGAAACAAGACACAATAGCAACAATAAAATTACCAATAACCACAGTTAATACCAAATAAAACTAAATTAATACTACACTGTAATATATCATACCATCCTGTTAAAATACATTAAAGCACATTTTTCCTGCAAAATCATGTCCATGTATTTTTATTTTTTTTTACAAAGATGCAGTATGTATGTCGTATATCGTTGATACCTGCTTGTAAAGGTTTTTTAAATGTCAAGTATGACAGGTGTCCTTAAATACCTGTTAAACAATTCAAGTTCACCAATCACCTGTGATCGCTGTTTGGATGACAGTGTAAGGTGTGCCACAGAACCAGTTGGAGGGCAAACATCAAAAGCAAGCAGAGGATGACATTTTTTTTTTATTTTTTTTTTTTTTACATTTCTTTAACAGTCACGGTAAAAGTGAACATGTCCGGTTATAAATATAGAAGCTTCCATTACTGTCTAATCTTTGTCATTTCTTCTTGGGAGCCATTGACTATTCAGTAATTCACCAATTAGTGAAAGGAGGAGGATGACAACCCTGCAGCATGTGCCTTCAAAACTTGCTAGAAACTTGTAGTATCCATATTTAAATGCTAAGTTCCTTTTCCAGAAAATAGCCTAGGCAGTCAAGGGGTCCCAGTAGATATTAAAAAATGTGCAACTTTGCAAAATGTCTGTTGATTTTATTTTATTACCTGTAGGTCATTTGGACCCTCCTGGTAGCCTTGCTGAAAAGCTCTCAGTTGGAAATCTCCATGTCCTGCCTTGTTGCTAGTAGGTGAAAAATGTTTAATGCTCACTCAGCATTATAAGAGTAAAAACCATCATAGAAACAAGCCAGGACATAGAGATTGCTAACAGGGAGTACTTCAAGGCTTCCAGGGGGCCCAAAAGGCCTATAGGTAGGAAAATAAGAAAGGCATTTCGCAAAGCTGCTCAGGTTTTTATTAACCAGGGCCACTTGACTGAATAGACCATTTTTCATGAAAAATTGAACTAAAGCCGACTATAGTTGGATGCAATTTCATAAGAAACTCCTTAAGAAAATGTGTACACAAACTCTGAGCCTTTTGAATGCCATTCGAAAGATTGTTAGAAACACATTCATTCAAGAAATTTTTTCAAAGACAATTTGGCCCACCACGGTCCACTCAGCAGAATATTTTTAGCTTTGGGTGAATTTCTACTTTAATATCACACAAATGATGACCTTCCCGGCTAATAAATTACCCTATTTTTGGTAAACATTACAGTTGACTCACCTTAGCCATTTTTTTATTTGTTTATTTTACCATGACACAATCCACTGGCTCTGAAGATTAATACAAAAGAACAGTGTTGGCAATTGGAAAGCCTAATGCCTGCTGAGATTAGTAATTTACAAGCAGCATGCAAGCACACCTTGATTAATGGACAATGTGGAATCTTTATAAGCAATCCAAGGGGAAATATTAGCATATCGTTTTTACTTTCGCTTTAGTACCACTTTTTCGATCTAATGTAACTTACTGAAGGACACTAATCCCCTGTAGCGACATGAAAGATTATGCTGATAGTATGGTAACTGCATTTTCATTTAAAGCGGGGGTCCACCTATCTATCGTTTTTTTATTTTTTTTTTATTTTTTTAGTTCATTCACAAACTTTTCTTCTCAGCATTACATACTCACATATTGTGTTTAATATGTCCGCCTGTGTCAGATTTCGTCGGAAAGAATAACTTATATTATTCACTGCAGGCGGTTTCCATCTTCATTGTGGGCATTTGAGGCCCACAAGCATTTATTTCCTGGATGTGGTGAATGTTGTGCTCCCAGCATTCACTGCTCGTTCCCGCACATGCTCAGTGGCATCCTGGGAAGCCTGAGACTAGCTCCCAGGAGTCTGGGAGAGGCTAGAAACACGCCTACTCCCACAGGAGGAGAACCAGGAAATGCAAAGAAGAATAGAAAAATAAAAGGTAATTACGACGATTTAAATTTTTTTAAACGGCATGTCAGCATCTAGGCAAGGAAGAGAATACATACAGATATTCAAAATTTGGGTGGAACCCCGCTTTAAGGAGGGCATGCATACTATTTCATCTGAAAGAAAACTTAAAGTGGAATACAACCCTAATTTGTTAAAATGCAAAAAAAAAAAGTGGAAAGCAACCTAAATAACAAACCCAACATAAATATTAACGCTACCGAAACTACACAAGCCATAACGATCAGTCTTGAAATGTCCTCCTCAGTTCTTATTTTTACCTGTTGATCCTTTGAGTGGTTATAATAATCCAGGGCTTCCTGTGGAGGGCCATGAAACATTTGGCTCTGCTGAAATTCAGTTCTCTGTTGAGGGTCTTTGTATCACTTGCAGCATTGTCCTCATCACCCTGCATCCGCTACCCTAAAAGTTTTGTTGCCTTAGAGCTAGAGCTGATGGTGATCGTATAGGCAAGTGCTCCCTACCTTTTGGTCTCTGGGCCCCATCCACTTCTGGAAAGAAAGAGGACACCTAAAGGTATCAGCGGTCACATGACTACTGCTAAAAACTGTAAAACCTGTACATACAGTATACTTGAATTGTTTTCAAAGGCCATTGTGTCTTTAAAAGGACTACATTCAAACTTGTTTAAGTTCATAAACTTGCCCCTCTTTTAGGCACTGAATATTTATTTTGACTACAATCAAAAATAATTTGCAAAATAAAATTAGTTTGAAGGGAAATGGGGTAGTTAACTTTACCCTCGCAGGTACCCTTTTCCTCTCAAAAGTGTCTCATCAGACTTCCCCTGTACCAATGGAGAAACAGGGTTTGTTGTCATAACAGAATAATGTTCTAGCCAGATCTATTTTTTTTTTTTTTTTTCTTTCTAATTTTAGATAGCTATTAGGTTCTAGTAAGGCCTCATGCACAACGAATGGTAAAAAAAAAAACGCCAGTTGCTTTAGGCGTAGAATGCTGTTAAAAAGTGAGTTTTGCAGAGTTTTTGCATCAACGGTTTTAAGCGCTTTTTAGTATGCGTTTTTTAGCAAAACTTTACTCCCACAAAAGCTTGTGGCTCAAAAACGCTCATAAATGCAGAATAGCCATGTTTTTCAGAGTTTTTTACAGCTTAAAAATTTCTCTTCAAACCCACTACTTCTGGGTTTTTTTTCCAACCAGAAAACGCCCCTACCAAAAACTGCTGATAACAGCCTATGTGTGCCTGAAGCCAAAAACAACAGCTGTAAAAATGTTCAGTGTACACGAGGCCTTAGTCACATATCCCTTATTTATCCTTATTCTTTTACACTGCACAGTTATTTGTTGCTGTTATTTGTCTCTTGCTGAAATACTATGGTTGTTTTAGGTAATGAATATTCGAAAAGTGTTAAATCGACTTGATAAACCCCAAGGACTGTATCCAAACTACTTGAACCCAAGCAGTGGACAGTGGGGACAACGTAAGTATACTAGATTGTTTAAGTTTTTACATTTTGTCAGATTTAAAACTTGTTCATATGTGCACTCTTAGGTCTCTTTTAGATGGGGGGGGGGGGGTATACAGGAGGCTGAGCTTTGATTTTGCTACCTGCCACCCACCCAAACTTTAACATTATGGAAGGGGCTGCTCACAAGTCATGCCACTTGTAAAACTCTGCATCCTGAGTTAAAAATGCCATGGTACTCAGTACACTGTAGATTTTATATGACTTCAATCAATACCTCAAAAACACTGCTTGAGCTAGTTTCTTTGCATAAACAATTGAATTGGCAAAAAGCAACAGTTTTGGAGGACAAAATTGGACACCACTGGACTGGAAGATTGCATGGTTTGCCTGTAATGTGACCTTCAGATACAAAGCTCTGGATTGCAGTGCTTTGCAGACCTTTGTGCGCAATAATAGTCGCAGAGAACTCTCCAGGTCCAGAACTGTGGATCAGCAATAGTGTCACTCAGTCATTGAAGACTCACCTAGCTAAATAACCTCTGGTTGTTACAAGTCAAGCCAGGAGTTTGACCTTCAGGCTCTGCACTGTGTAAAAAAAAAAAAAAATATATATATATATATATATATATATATATATATATATATACAGCATAAATGAGTACACCCCAACAGATTTGTCAGAAAACCTTTACTTTCCTTTCAGAATCAACGTTTTCTAATTGGACACTATACTACAAAATACACCCACAAATACGGGCCATTGATTGCAACCAACATTTGTGCATTTGCGCACACAAAGTATTTTTCCTAAAAAATTAATTTAAGACATGTTGCAAAAATTAATACACCCCAATGAAAGTCCTAGGAGCAAAGCGAAATTTTAGAAAACAAAATCCTAATTGACAAGAATTCAACTACAGGTGAGTCCATTTATTCATTAAACAGGTGTCCAGCAGACAGTTGATTATAAAAGGGCGGTACTTGAAGAAGAAAACCCCTTCCAATTTCATTCTGTCAGCAGTGGCACCACATGAAAGAGAAATGTCACGAGGCCTGAGAGAATACTGTAGAAAATACAAATATGTGATACAAATATGTAACAAAGATGGAACTGCAAACATACCTCTGAGCCGTCCAGGCCATCCACAGAAGTTAACACCTCGACAGGAGCGTCTTCTGATAAGGGTTGAAGAAAATCTCCATGCAAGGTTCATTGCGGTAGCTAAAAAAAGTAAAAAACAAGACTGGGCTGATTTTTTTCCCGTGACACAATACGGCGTACGCTGCAGTGGAATGGCATGCATGGGTGTTTGTCCATGAAGGAAGCGTCTCCTAATGATCATGCACAAAAAAGCCCACCTAGAATTTGCAAGGGCCCATGCTGAAAAAGAAGACGACTACTAGGACTTTGTACTCTGGAGTGATGAGACCAAGATAAATGTTTTTGGAACCGATGGCTTCAAAACTGTATGGCGTTGCAAAGGTGAGCCGTGCAAAGAAAAATGCATGATGCCTACAGTGAAACATGGCGGTGGCAGTCTCCTCCTGTGGGCTGCATTAGTGCTGCTGGTGTCGGAGGTGCATTTCATTGATGGTATCATGAATTCACAGATGTATTGCCCTATATTGAAAGAGAAGATGCTACTATCGCTCCTTGCCCATGGTCATCTACTTTTCCGACATGACAATGATCCAAAACACACATCTTAGGCCACTGTTGTGTTTCTGAAGAACAACAGGGTGAAAATGATTCAGTGGTTAAGTATGTTTCCTGATCTGAACCCAGTTGAACACCTATGGGGAATTCAGAAGAGACAAGTTGAGCATCACTTACCATCCAGCATCCAGGCTCTAAAAGAGGCTGTTCTTCAAGAATGGGAAAAGATCGATGTTGCAATGTCGCCAACTTGTTCATTCCATGCCTAGAAGACTTGGTGCTGTCCTTACAAATCATGGAGGTCATACAAAATGCTAGATTTAGTAGACTTTGCTGTGGGGGTATTAATTTTTACAACAATTAATGAGCTGGTCAATCCATTGATGCAAATTGATGCATTTGAGTAAAACTGAAGATGTTGTAAGTTATATTAACCTTACTTTCATGTAATGAGCAAAACAAATGTTCTGTAAAACTCAGTTTTGTCACAATGTATAGACCTTGAGTCTTTTAGAGCTCCTAGGGCTGCAAAGACTTCTGTTACACCCACTGTTTGAAACCTTGCAGATTGGTCACCTCCTGAAAGGTCTTGGGCCCACCTGAGACCTTGTCAGAGCAATTTCCTCTTTTGAAAGGGATTCTATGCTAACCACAGACCACCTCAAGGTATATTTGCCTTTGGGGACTTCACTGATAGAAAGTTGAATTCCCTTCTTAGATCCCAGTTTGAGTTTAGCCTTGCGTCCTGTGTTGATGGTAACGTTAATCTTTCAAACCATATCAAAACGCATTAAACTCCCTTAGTGATGATCCTCCTACTACTGGGGTCGATTCCTGGGTCATGGAGCAGGTTAAGCAGATGTCTAATATTTAGCAGTGACAATCTATTGCAGGTCACTGAACTTGTGTCCCACATAGGGCTGATTGCTGTACAGATGCGTAGGGTATATGCATTAGACGCTGATGGAAAGTCTTGAATACCTGATTTTGCCTTCCTTTCAAAAAACATTGCTTTGGACTGTCTATTGATACTGTCAAACCAATGCCTCAGGCGGCCACAGTATGCCCGTACCAGAGCCCAGAGATCTTCCACTACCTCTTTTGCCTTTCTAGTGCGCATTTGCAGATCTTCTGAGTCTAACTCCTGCTCAGATCGTAGGTCCATAAGCTAAAGCTCTGCTAACACCTGGATGGGTCCCTTGGCTATTTCACATTTCCCACTTTAGCTTACAGGCTAATTACTCAGAGATGGCATCTACTGTATTTCAGCTGCCCTGCAGCAAGTCTCCTTTGCTACTACATGGACCCCTTATAACCCCTACACCACTCTGTCCTCAGTTTTTTGCTAGTGTCCTAAGGTGATAGACCTCTTCTCTGTAACGCTCAGTTTAGTCTCAGGTGGATGACCAGGTGTTGCATCACACCACAGGTCACACTCTTTACCCTGCTTAGCACCTTTATAAGATATTTGGGCACTTCTTCACGCCCTTTCACCATGAGGACTTCTCTACTGGACGGTCTGCCCTTGGGTTGCCATGTTTTACTTGCAGCCACGCTTACCCTATAATTCCACACCTTCCTTTGAGTACCCCCAAGGGATTACCTTCACTCCTAGCTATGACTGAAAACCCGCAAAAGGGGGCCACAGCAAAAACTCAGGTAAACATTTGCTCTGCTGAAGGCTCGAAGAATATTCAGCCTTGGAGCTACATTGCTTCCCTTGCATCGAAGCAGAACCCAATATTCACATCGGTCTTTGCATCAAGTGGCCTACCCGACAAAGGTAGATTTGGACATTACCAAAGAGAGCCCTGTGTAGGTAAAAACTACAGGGCTCTCTTCTGGTCAGCAGCAATGCAAAAAAACACACATTGCTAAGTAAAAGCAGCACACACAGTAACACATGTTTGGCCACACAAGAGCTGCACGATTCTGGCTAAAATGAGAATCAAAATTTTTTTGCTTAGAATAAAGATCACGAATCTTGCCACGTAACATCTTTCACATTTATACAATAAATTGGGCTTACTTTACTGTAGTTTTTTTCAAAAATATTGCGTTTGAAAGACTGCTGCAAAAATACAGTGACACATAAGATATTGCAACAGCCACCATGTTATTCTCTAGGGTCTCTGCTATAAAAAAAATGTTTAGGGGTTCTAAGTATTTTTCTAGCAAAAAATACTGATTTTAACTTAACAAGTGTGAGAAAAAGGTTTAGTCTTTAAGTGATTAAACTGCCCTCATCTACAGACAGAAGTTCATTCCTTTGATCTAAAAGAACAAAATGTTACAATGTTTCTCCTGATCATCACGCCTGAGTGATGTTGTGATAAACTTGGCAGGCTGCCCTTCCTTTTTTTTTTCTTTTTTTCTTTTTTTTTTTTTTTTTTTGACAGCTGTCGGCTTGAGCAGAGAACTCTCTGCACTGAATCGAGGAAATGCTGTGTTAAGATCACAATGCAGCTATACTACACATTAACCATTTGATCACCTTGAAGCCCTTCCTTGCCAGTGTCAGTACAGCAACAGTGCATATTTTTAGCACTGATCACTGTATTAGTGTCACTGGTTCCCAAAAAAGTGTCAGGTGTCCACTTTGTCCGCTGCAATATCGCAGTCCCACTAGAAGTTGCTGATCGTCGCCATTACTAGTAAAAAAAAAAAACATAAATCCCATAGTTTTTGTGTGCTATAACTTGCGCAAACCAATCAATATAAGCTTCTTAGGATTTTTTTTTGCCAAAAATTTGTAGCAGAATATATTTTGGCTGTATTTTATAGCAGAAAGTAAAAAATATTGTGTTTTTTTTTTTTTTTTTCAAAATTGTCAGTCTTTTATAGTGCAAAAAATAACTGCAAAGGTGATTAAATAACATCAAAAGAAAGCTCTAATTGTGGAAAAAAATGATATCAATTTTGTTTGGATACAGTGTTGTACGACTGTGAAATTGTCAGTTGTGCCATATCAAGTATTAGGTGGTTAATACAACTATCACTGTCCAGGGCTACAAAAGGAGTTAGATCCCAATATGCCTGACCTAGAAGAAGCAGATATAGAAGGGAATAAAGAGTACCTGGACGCAAATTTTGAGGATGGTACACATGGGCCGAGCATCAGTTGGTTGAAAAAAACACGTCCAAAAGACCGACTTATGTCGATCATCACATAATCAGTACAGCAAACTTTTTTTTTTTTTTTGTGCGTTTACCAGGCTTTAGAGGAGACTTTTACCCCCAGACTCCTACACAACTGAAGTTGCATCTTCACACAGTATGCCTGCAGATGTTGATATGCTCACTTCTACTGTGCACAAAAGCCTCTTCATTGTCGCACTTTATTCTCCTCCGTCTTGCCATATCCCTTTGAGCCCTTTCACACTGGGGCGGGCGGCGGCAGCGGTAAAACGCCGCTATTAATAGCGGCGTTTTACCATCGGTATTCGCCCGCTAGGGGGCGGTTTTACCCCCCGCTAGCAGCCGAGAAAGGGTTAAATACCACCGCAAATTGCCTCTGCACAGGCGCTTTGCCGGCGCTATAGCCGCGCCATCCCATTGATTTCAATGGGCAGGAGCGGTAAAGGAGCGGTATATACTCTGCTCCTTCACCGCTCCGAAGATGCTGCTGACTTTTTTTACCGTCCTGCCAGCGCATCGCTCCAGTGTGAAAGCCCTCGGGGCTTTCACACTGGAATTAAGGCAGCGGCACTTTCGGGTCGGTTTGCAGGCGCTATTATTAGCGCAATAGCGCCTGCAAACTGCCCCAGTGTGAAAGGGCTCTTAGAGTAGAAAGGGACATGCAAAATTAAAGACATTCCCCATTCATAAACAACAAATGGGCAATTTTATGCTTTCTGGTCAATCCAGAAAATTATTTCATTCCTCAGTCATTGCTGAGCTCTCTCCCATGGAAAATGTTACTAAAAAGTGAACCATTTTGGTAGTTTATCCTGCCTTTTCAGTCTTAAGCATCTCACTGTACCAACTGAATGTGTTCTTTCATTCAAAGATTCTGCAGATAGGAAATTCACTTTCAAGCCCAGCTCTTTAAACAACATTTGCTACCATTTCTGTCTAACTGCAGTTAACTGGAATAGGGCAATGAACAACCAACATGATCCTGTATTCCAGGGCTGTGCCTTTCCTGAGCAGTTGCAGCATGGATGCCTTAGCGCAAGTAATGCCACTTATTTCCAGAATGACTCCATTATACTCCATTCACATGTGCAGAATATTGTGGCTCAAAGCCTGGTCAGCTGAAGCTGCCTGTAAAAAGACATCTCATACTTATGCACTTTAAAGGATGACACCTTTTTTTGTTCAGGCACTTGACAAATTCATCAAAGATGTCACAGGAGGGACCTCCTTGGCGGAAGATTCCAAAAACCACCCCCTCATGAGCCTCTGCCTCTTAAAATGCACCTAGTTACACTACCCAGGCTTCAACTTCAAAGTTCAGCCCTTCCTTTTAGTGTAGGACTTGGCCCAAAAGCTCACCAAGTCTTCCCTAAAGCCCTCTTTGCAATGAAGGGGTACCCTCACTCTTATGAGTGGAGACACTCTGTTAGTTTTCTTCAGTCTGGGTCAGGTGTCCCCCTGTGGGTTCAGTTGGTTTCAAAAGGGTACAAAATTAAGATCAAAACTCTACCCCCTCATTGCTTTCTTCTCTCAAATCAACCAAAATTTGCCCAAGAACAATCAGATTTGCAAAATGCCCTGAACTATCTCTTGTCCCAGGGAGTAGATGTACCAGTACCACCACAAGGCAGGTTCAAAGGATTCTATTCAAACCAGTTCACTGTATCAAAGCCCAACGAGGGTAATTTGTCCTATTCCTGACCTAAAATTGCTCAATAAATGCCTTCAAAATTTCACATGGAATCAGCAGGGCCTTTTATTTCATCTCTTAAACAAGGAGAGAATAATTATCATCAGTAGACATTCAAGATGTCTGTCTGCATATTCTCATTTATCCATCTCGTCGACACTTTCTGTGCTTTGCAGTAGGAAAGAATCACAAGTTTTTTCACTGCTTTTTGGCCTTTCCTCCTGCTCCCAGAGTATTTAGGTCCTATCACCTCCTATTGCCTTTCTAATAACTCGGGGCAGCCAGATTGCAGGTTATCTAGACCAGTGGTTCTCAACCCTGTCCTCAAGTACCCCCAACAAGCCATGTTTTTCAAACTTCTCTTAGATAAAATAGCTGTTCAAAATACCAAACCATTGACTCTAATTTTAAAGCACTTGTGCAAGATAAAGGAAAACTTGCAAACATGGCCTCTTGGGGGAACTTGAGGACAGTGAGAACCACTGATCTCGACAACCTTTACCCGAAGGACTAATTTCTCTTCCAGCTATCTGCGAATGTCCACAAAACAAGTCAGATGCTCCAGGCTTTTGGATAGGTGATCAACTTCCAAAAATCTACTCTGCAGCCTTCTCTTTGCCTGGATTACTTGGGTCAGATCCTAGACGCATCCTAAGCAAAGGTTTACCTTCCAAAAAGTAAAATGCCCTCTCTGATGTCACACAAGAATTGAATCAGAGATATCCCTCTGTGACACATTCTAGACCTTTTGAGGGGCTGTTCCATTTGCCCAATTTTATTTGAGACTCTCCAGCACAACATCTTGTTGACCTGGAAGAAACATGCTTCTTCTCTCCATCTACTTGTGCTCCTGTACAACCAAGCAAGGTATTTCCTAGCTTGGTAGGTTTCCAACCTAGCCTTAAAGCGGTAGTAAAGTCTGCTTTTTTTTTGTTTGTTTTTTCCTACAGGTAATCTTAGAATACATGATTACATCCTATACATGCGCCATTTAGGAGATATATAGCTCTTTTTTGGCAGCCGTTGACATCACCAATGCATACGCTCTCAAGGAATGGCATACTCGTGCTATTCCTTCAAAGCACTGTACCATGGCTGTGAATTGACGTTATCGTGGCTTGGTGATTCAAGCTGCCAGCGCTCGTGAACCTGGAAGGAAGACTGGGTGAACATGGAAGCCCTGTCATTCTAAGGTATTTCACAATGCCATTTCCTTGCGGGGACTTTTTTTTTTTAAATGCTGTGGTTTACTACCTCTTTAACTGTGGGGAAATCTATCCTTCCTTTTCACTGGAAAGTGATAACGGAAGCCAGTCTCAGGCTAGGGGAGGAAGTCATTAGTGGAAGCCAAGCTCATCATAAACATCCTAATACTCAAAGCAATAGGGATGGCTCTGTAACCCTGGACCCTCTTCTGTAAGGACACCCATTCAGGGTTCAGTTAGTCATTGCCTACATCTGTCGCCATGAAGGGAGCAAGCCAGATCATCTCATGAATGTAGACTCATTGTGTCTTCCTGCTGTCCATATCCCAGGAGTGGACAACTAAAAGGCGGATTACCTCAGCCATCATCGTTTGGACCAAGGGAAATGAGCCCTTTGCACCAACATATTCAAACTGATACTCTGTCAGAGAGTGGAGGGACCTATAGATATTCTGGCCTCCAGATTCAACAACACGCTGCCTGTTTGTGGCCAAGGATCCTCTAGCATTGGCATTTGCAGCCATGAAAATCAAATCGCCTGGTCTCCGTTCAAGCTAATCTATGCCTTCTGTCAGGTGCAAATTCTATCTCTTCTGCTCCACAAAATAGGCACGAAGAAGCGGATGATCTTCATTGCACCTAACTTACCTAGAAGAATCTGGTACACTGGCACATACAGGCCAGACTTGCTGTCTCACAGCCCAGTCCAGCTTCTCAGTTACTAGGTTTAATGGGATGGCTGTTGGAAGCAAAGTCCTAAGAGGCAGAATGGTCTGTCATCCCTACCTTACTAAAACCAAGAAAATTCACTTGCAGAAAGATCTATTATCCTATCTGAAACACCTCCCTTACCTGGTGTGAAGACTTCAGTCCCAGGGTACTCTGTACTTTGCATTCTGGCCATTCTACAATCAAGACTCGACCATAACTTGGCCTTAAGCAGCTTGAAAGGACCCGTTTCTGCCTTGTCTATTTTTCAAAAACCTCTGGTCTCCCTCTTCCTTATCAAAACCTTCACTCAAGGTGCATCTCAGATCAGGCCCCCCTTAAAGCATCCTATCCTTCCCGCACTGCAGAAACCACCCTTTGAATTCCTCAGACCTAGCCCCTTAGATCATCTCCCCTGCAAAGTGGCCTTTTTGGTTGTGGTCACCTCTGTCAGCTGGCGGTTCTCTTGTAAGGAGCCTTTTCTCTTCTTTTTTTCTTTTTTTCTTCTTCCACCCAAGACTATCTTTTCTTCCTAAGGTGTTAGTCTTTCACATTGAAGAAGACATTACCTTTCCATGTTTGTGCCCTACTTCAAAGCACTCAAAGGACAGTGTTCCTTATTGCCTGTACATAGCCATCACTCTATTCTACTCACTTCTATTGGGAAGACACACTTCCTTTTCGTAGCAAAAAAGAAAAAAACGACTCCTGCGCACAGGTGGATCACCATATAAATAACACGTCAACACAGGCCTTGCTGCCCTCAAGGATGGTGGATCCTAGCAGAAACCGAAAGAAAAAACGGGCGCACCAGCCATGTGCATTACCTTTTAAAACATTTATTGAATAAAAATAGTAAAAAGAAACAACTCACAAGCAATTGGTGAAGAAGGCGCAACATGAAAGTGCACCAACAAGCAGCATGCGACTTAGGATGAGCGAAACCTCCCAAGGATCGTGGAGGCACGCACAGGCATCACATGATTCCTGTGCGTGCCTCCACGATCCTTTGGAGGTTTCGCTCATCCTAAGTCGCATGCTGCTTGTTGCGCCTTCTTCACCAATTACTCGTGAGTTGTTTCTTTTTACTATTTTTATTCAATAAATGTTTTAAAAGGTAATGCACATGACTGGTGCGCCCCTGTTTCTTTTTTCTTTTAGACTTCCTTTTCGTCCTGCTTCAAAGTCCACCATCGCCTATAGGACAACTCAACACCAGAACTTGCATGCCTATAAAGGACAAAACTCTTTCTGCGCTCTTGCACCCCCACTCCACCAGGTTAGTGGGTGCTTCCTAGGCATTCCAGCACCAAGCCTCCATAGCCCAGCTTTGTAAGGCCTCCACCCGGTCCTCTGTTCATACCTTTTCAAAGGTTTCAGTCTTTAGAGGGGTGCAGACTTTGGCCGCCAGGTTCTGAAGTTGGGTCTGTTGACTCTTGTTTGTGTTTGTCGTTGCTTTTATTGTTGTACCTGTTAGCACAGTTTGTTTGCTTAGTTGTTGGCCACCCTTCTCATTCATTGTTTGGGAATAGCCCAGGGTCTATGTATACTCCGGAAAAGCAAAAGAGAGAGGCGCCTCTGGGTGTAGACTAAAAACAAGGTTTATTCATAAAAAGATAATGATCAAACTCACATGTTGAAGGTCATCAATAGGCATAAAATGGTAATCAATACTGAAGAGGACATCATCCATCAAAGGTTCAAATCAGTCAAAGACAACTCCTGGCGGGGGGCTCTGCCAGGTGACCATATGCGTAACAATCTGACCAAAAGACTCTTCACCAATCAGCTGATTGGTTTCTATGCATAGCTGCACCAGTTTTTGAATGCTTCAGTTTTAGTAAATAATCCCCAATGTTCATTTATTAAGATTTGACAGTTCCTGCCTTGAAAAAGCGTGACATAATTTTCCAAGTGGTTCACACAAATCAGTACTTCACAGATGCGATCACATGGTACGATTCTGTGAAGAGTCTTTTGGTCAGATTGTTACGTATATGGTCACCTGGCAGAGCCCCCCGCCAGGAGTTGTCTTTGACTGATTTGAACCTTTGATGGATGATGTCCTCTTCAGTATTGATTACCATTTTATGCCTATTGATGACCTTCAACATGTGAGTTTGATCATCATTATCTTTTTATGAATAAACCTTGTTTTTAGTCTACACCCAGAGGCGCCTCTCTCTTTTGCTTTTCCTTAGGATTGGAATGTGGTTTCACTTCTTGATGAAGGCAGCCCTGCTTGTGGACCTATTATTATTTGGATCCCTGAACTCCTCATTTTTCACATGACTGTGAGATCGTGCCTTATATGTGTTAATGTGATACACAATTTTTCCTCTTTGGACATATACATGTGGACATTATTTATCCATTGAATGTAATATGAGACTGGGAAAATTTCAGTCTGTTCCCCATCCCTTTGTTTTTATTATTGTTGTTATTGTTGTTATCGCCAGTTCTCTGCGCCTCTACTTGCATTCTATGTATACTCCGCCTGTGTCCTGTACAGTACAATTAAGATAAGTTTGATTTGCCTGTAAATTCCACTTTTTTTTAGTACATGACACAGGCCACGCCCTCTTCAGTTCCTGGATTACTTCCCATTGCCTTCTGCAAAACCAAGGATTGACAGAGTTGGGTGGGCTTATAGGGAAGGCGCCTAGGGAGTGCGTCCTCAGAATCTTTGGCAGTGTCCAATTATCTGAAGGTACTAGGCTATAACACATGGTCTATGAATACTCAGCCTGCGTCCTTTTACTGCACTCCAAAAAATTGAATTTACGGTCATGAATGCTAAAAGAAAGGCAAACTAGATATGTTGCAACCAGTTAGCGTCCCCTGGACTTAACTTTCTAAACCAGTTGAGAAAATCAAAAACGTGTTAGCTTGCAGTGGACCTGACCACTTTTTCCTTTCATCCAGCTTTTCTACAGTACTTGTCCATGATCTGTATATGAATTAGCTCAATATTTATTTTTCCTAGCATTTTTGACTAGTATTTTGAATATAAATGAGTTTGAGGTTGGGTAAATGGCATTTGTAAGAATAGACTTTAAATTCCCAGCTTGTAAATACTTCTCTTCTTGAATAATGTTCACACTTAGTAACAAGACCAACTGAATCAAATAAGGCTGCATATGCTCACAGATAATGAGTCGCACAAAGCAAAAGGTTCTTTAGGGGGATAAAAAGTACAGAGCCTAAACAAAGCAAACTTCTTTGCTTTTCTTTACCCTTTTTGTCTCTCTTTAATATATATCCCTATTCATAATACTAATTGCTGCAGCAGAAATGTTTCTATCTTCTGACCAAGTAACTAAGGTACAAGTAAAGATCCTTTGTCTGTTTTTGTTTTTTAACAGGATACAATGTGCAAGGATGCCAAATTATGTCACTTATTTAAAGTGGAAGTCCACCCTAACACTTAAATTCTCACCCTGCAATCATTAATGTGAGCTAAGTTCAGCCTTATGTCTCAAAATGAAAAAACCCCAGTTTTTCTACCTTTTTTATTTTGCAGTATTCAGTGCTATCACTAAGGATGAGCTCCGGCGTGTTCGCACAGCCCACGTGCAGAGCCCGCCAGGAAGTCGGCACTGCGCTGAGCTAATCACAGGCAGTGAGACATTGTCCCCATGCGGATGCAGAGATCGGGAAATGTCTCACTACCTGTGATTAGCACAGAGCAGTGCCAACTTCCTGGCGGGCTCTGCACATGGGCTGTGTGAACAGGCCAGAGCTCATCCTTAACCGTCACATGACTTCGAATCTACTTCCTTCTGAGACAAAAATCAGCCAGTGGGTGTGGTTACTGAAAGCTAGTGACATCACTTCCTGGGAGGGACACTGTTCCTGTGTAGCCAGTGGGCGTATACGAGATGGGAGGAGCTGATCATAGGGTCCTGCCCAGTTTTCTCTTATTGTACATCCTAATTCATGACAAAATGAAGAAATAAAAAGCCCCATCCACACAGGAGGGGGGATGGGAGGTGCACATATACAGTATTGCTGTGCACAGGAGAAGAGAACTGGATGGTGGTGGGGGAGGGGGGGTGAGAAAGAGACTGTCAGTGTAGGTGGAAGTGCTCTGGGGTCTTGGCTCACAGTCCACAATAATCATAGTACAGGCAACCACACTAAGGCTCTGTTTCCACTAGTGCAACTTGTCATGCGACTTTGGACACAAAGTCGCATGACAAGTCCCATTTTGGAAATCAGCGACTTTAAAAAGGTGCCTGCACTACGTTGATGCGACTTTGATCCAGTGAGTGTAAAGTTGGATCAAAGCTGCACTCAGTCGCATCAAAGTTGCACTCTAAATCGTGCAACTTTGTGCACGCAATAGTGGAAACGTAGACTAAGGCTCCGTATCCACTAGTATGAATTGGCATCGTGGAAACGTGACTTGTCATGCAGCTGTTTTCTATAGTCGCATGACAAGTCACAGCCCATTGATTTTAATGGTACCCGTTCCCATCTATGCAACTTTGAAAATCAGCGACTTTGAAAAGGTACCTGCAATGCGCTGATGCGACTTTTATCCAGAGAGTGTAAAGTTGGATCAAAGCTGCACTCAAAGTTGCACTCTAAATTGTGCAACTTTGGGGTTGCAATAGTGGAAACATAGACTAAAGCTCCATTTTCACTAGTATGACTTGTCATGCGACTTTGGACACAACATTGCATGACAAGTCACAGCCCATTGATTTCAATGGCACCCGTTCCCATCTATGTGACTTTGAAAATCAGCGACTTTGGAAAGGTACCTGCAATGCTTTGATGCGACTTTTATCCAGAAAGTGTAAAGTTGCATCAAAGTCACACTCCAAAGTCGGACTCTAGCCTTAGGCTACGTTTCCACTAGTGCGACTCCAAAGCTGTGTGATTTAGAGCGCAACTTTGAGTGCAGCTTTGATCCAACTTAACATTCTGGATCAAAGTTGCATCAAAAGTCGCATCGAAGTAGTGCAGACACATTTTCAAGTCACATAGATGGGAATGTTTGCCATTGAAATCAATGGGCTGTGACTTGACATGCGACTTTGTGTGCAGTCGCACTAGTGGAAACAGAGCCTTAAACTCATTACTCACATGCAGCTCAATGCAGCTGGCCACAACATGCACTGAGTGCCTGCCCAGAGTGCCACGCCCAGCCCAGAGTGGCATTACAGTGCCACGCCCGGCCCAGAGTGGCATTACAGTGCCGCCCCAGGCCCAGAGTGGCATTACAGTGCCGCCCCAGGCCCAGAGTGGCATTACAGTGCCGCCCCAGGCCCAGAGTGGCATTACAGTGCCGCCCCAGGCCCAGAGTGGCATTACAGTGCCGCCCCAGGCCCAGAGTGGCATTACAGTGCCGCCCCAGGCCCAGAGTGGCATTACAGTGCCGCCCCAGGCCCAGAGTGGCATTACAGTGCCGCCCCAGGCCCAGAGTGGCATTACAGTGCCGCCCCAGGCCCAGAGTGGCATTACAGTGCCGCCCCAGGCCCAGAGTGGCATTACAGTGCCGCCCCAGGCCCAGAGTGGCATTACAGTGCCGCCCCCGGCCCAGAGTGGCATTACAGTGCCGCCCCCGGCCCAGAGTGGCATTACAGTGCCGCCCCCGGCCCAGAGTGGCATTACAGTGCCGCCCCCGGCCCAGAGTGGCATTACAGTGCCGCCCCCGGCCCAGAGTGGCATTACAGTGCCGCCCCCGGCCCAGAGTGGCATTACAGTGCCGCCCCCGGCCCAGAGTGGCATTACAGTGCCGCCCCCGGCCCAGAGTGGCATTACAGTGCCGCCCCCGGCCCAGAGTGGCATTACAGTGCCGCCCCAGGCCCAGAGTGGCATTACAGTGCCGCCCCAGGCCCAGAGTGGCATTACAGTGCCGCCCCTGGCCCAGAGTGGCATTACAGTGCCGCCCCTGGCCCAGAGTGGCATTACAGTGCCGCCCCTGGCCCAGAGTGGCATTACAGTGCCGCCCCAGGCCCAGAGTGGCATTACAGTGCCGCCCCAGGCCCAGAGTGGCATTACAGTGCCGCCCCAGGCCCAGAGTGGCATGCAGTAACAACCACATGGTTGTACGCTGTAGAAAATCTGCACCATGTTGCATTGTAATCTATATAAAGCCCCATACACACTATCAGATTTTCTGCTAATTTTTTCTTCAGATTTACCAAAACCATGTAGTGCAAAGGCCTGCCTGATTGCATACAAATTGAAATGCCTAAGGTTTGACCTCATATTATATGGTTTTGGTAAATCTGAAGATAAAAATCAGCAGAAAATCTGATAGTTTGTATGGGGCTTTATAGTTTCTAACAAACAGAACATACTTCCAAAGCCTGCCCCCCCCCCCCCCCCCCCCCCCCTCTCTCTTTCAGGAGAAACTAATATCCAAAACAAGACTATGAAGACAGGAGGAGATGTGAGAAGGAGAGGAGGGATGGGGGTGGGGCTGGTCTAGGCATGTCTGTCTAAAAAGGCTAGGAGGGATGGGGGTGGGGGCGTGTATCAGAGAAGGACAATGTTTTCAGGAAGTGAAAGGCCCCATGCAGAATTGAGAACTAAGGAAGTAAGGTTGTCCCTGAAAAACAAGAAGAAGCTAATTGTCTGGCTTTGATATAACTTTCTAAGTGACACAATCTGCTATACAGAAAATGAATAATGTCAAAGATGAAGATATTTTACATATAATTAATAGAAAATGTTTCATTTTTGACTGGACTTCCACTTTAACCTTTTTGTATATATTTTTATAACATTTCTTTACACCTGTGTGCATAAAATGCACATGTTCTGCAAATTCACATAGTTTTCATGGTGATTGTGAAGGTCATTCAAATGAAGTCTGACTTCTAAATTCTGTATACTAAATGTTGGTGCAATTAAGCATTATTCTACTACCTGAATGCTTCATTTTACCTCCACTCATTCAATGTTAGCCTACCCACATATGTCTATACACAGCAGCTGACATGCACCACTGTGTAGGTGGAATAAAACACATTTTACGTGTATCCTGGAGTGGGTATTATAAGTGAAAGGCAGGATCTGCATTCACAAGGCTCTTTTACAGCTAATCCCAAATAGTGGGTGGATATATATTAAGAACCACACAGAGGGGAACATTCATTTTTAAATCTAGTGGTTTGCAGATATGTGACACAATCTTAAATGAAACCTGTACTGAGCTATAGGAAGACTGCTATTGCTGACTTTGTCTTTAGAAAATGGTAGTTTCTTGTCTCTCACCCTTAATCAGTTGCTCATCTAAAACAAATTTGCAGGTAATAATTTTTTACTTCATCCTAACTTTCAGGTATTACATGCTTGTCAGGCAGCTACCACTTTTAGTTCAACAATGGTGTTTGTCAGCACGTTTTCTGTAACAGAAAGCTTTCTTCTTGTGTACCGCTAATTATTAGGAACATTGATAATTATCTTAGATTATTGTTATCTAAATTAGTATTGCTTGCAGAATTTTAAAAAGTCTGTTTAAATAACTAGTTCAGGAATGGATGTGCAAGTTTTGAAGACAACCTAAAGCAACTAATAATGTGCCAGAGAGGCCATATAGTGTTTAATACATCTGTCAAAAAAAAAATGTATTATCACAAAGGGTGCAGTCTCAGAATGATAGTGCATGCAAAGGTGTACCCCTAGATTCAGAATAGGGCAGTGGTGAGCAGTTCATTTTCGCAGGGGGTCCCAGGAGGAAGTGGAACTGTTATGGAGGGCCAAACCAATAGGCTGAACCTAATTCTGACCAATAAAATCAAGTGTAGAGCAAACCTCTTCCCATTGTCTGCACCAGCCTCAGGCTTTGCAACACTCTTTCCCTATGATGCATGTTTTTACTGGTAGGCAGGAACACCTTATGGCAGTTTATTTGCTTTGTCATTTTTGAATGTGTGCCAAGTGAAGTTTTCAGCTGTTTGGATGCAAATGCAATTGTCATACTATGGTTTCCATGTTTATAATTAGATAATTCAGCTAGGACACTACAAAGCCACTGTCAGAAGCATAAACACGGGCTCATTAATTTCTGATGTAATCTCTATATGGAGAGTTTGTACTCTGTTGAAGGAATATAAAACGTATTGGTGCAGGAAGTAGCAGTGCATCACCTCAGAATAAGCATACCATTTTCTATGTTGAAACACAAATTATCTTTTGCAAAGACTTTTGTACCTGATAACCCCTTAGCGACAGAGGGTAAAACCAATGTTAAAGGATAAGTTCACCTTTTGGTTCGCCTTTTTTTTTCCCCTTAATTCCAGCTCCCCTATGTACCAATATAGCATTCATGTACTTTTTTTGCAAAAATATAAAAGCTTTCCATTAAATCTGCAGACACTTACTTCACTTGCCCCATGTAGTGCAGCCAACTGAAATCACAAAACGTTTGCTTCCGCTATGCTAGATGTGAATGGGGCCTGAAATTGGTGTGTTAACACAAGAACAATGAGGCTCCATTCACATCTGTGTGTTTCCTTGCATTTCAGAAATGCGCTGCACCAAAAATCGCAGTAAAAACTGCACCAAGCTCTGCTCTAAAAAAAAAAAAAATAGTTCTGAAGCTTCTTTGGGGCGATTACTGCATGTAGGACAGCCCATTCAAGTCGATGGGCTGCCCTATGTGTGATGAGTGAAAATGCCCCAAAACATTGCCCCCCCCCCCAGCTGCTAAAAAAAAACGCATGTGGGAGAAAGTCTGACCAGGCAGTAGAACATATGACCTTAAGTCTGACCAGGAAGTAGAAGGCAAATGCAATGGATATTATTATACATTATTATTATACAGGTTTTATATAGCGCCAACAGTTGACGTAGCGCTTTACAATATAAAATACATTTGGAAACATGGATGAGTACAAGTGAAGTAAGTATCTGTAGATTTAATGGAAAGCTTTGATATTTTTGCAAGTACACGAATGCTATACAGGAGGTCCCCGAGTTACGAACCTCTGTTACGAACCTCCGACTTGCGAACGACTCCTACTTACGAACGGGAGGCGGCGTGACGTTCTGCACATGCACGGCCACTTTTCGACGGCGGACACATCGGAAAACAGCGGAAAACAACATCTGCGCATGCGTGGCTACTTGACAGAACATCGGAAAATGAAGTCTCTGCTGTTCTGCACATGCGCTTCCAACTTACGAACAAATCCGTTTTAAGAACAAACAGGCAGTCCTTAACCCGTTTGTAACTTGGGGACTGCCTGTATTAGTACATAGGGGAGTTGGAATTTAGAAAAAAATGAAAAAAAGTGTTCTGGAAGCACAGCGTGCTCCCTGAACAAAGATAAGTATGCAGATATAAAGCCTCACAGATGAAGGCCCACATCCATGAGGCTGCATATCTATGTATGGTTGGCAGGAAGGGGTTAAGGAAAGGTCCCTGTTTGGGAAAACTTTGTGTAGTAGCACAATGGGGTCTTTAAACATTCGGTGTTGGGCTTGAAAGTGAGTGTATTACCCACAGCAAATTCTACACTGGAAAGTACTTGAAGGGTGGTGGTTGGCACTTTTTTTTCAGCTACTTCTACGCATGTGGCTCACACATGCCATTTTAGGCTCTGTTCACATCTTGGCATTCCGAATCGCCGCGATTCTGCCTGCGATTCAAAATAGCAGGACGCCTGTGCAATCTCCGTCACTTCCAATGGCACCCTGAGATTCTGCCTGCGATTCTAAGTAGCGGCAAATCACGGGACGCCCGTGCGATACCCATCACTTCCAATGGCACCCCGATCGTGGTGCAATTTTGCCGCAATTGTACTTCTTTGTGTGACAAGCGTCCTGCCATTCTGTTTGCTCAGTTTTACCGCGATTGTCACTTTGACGAATCGTGGCAAAATTGTGCCGCAATCGAGGTGCCATTGAAAGTGATGGGGATCGCACAGGTGTCCCACGATTCGCCGCTATTTCAAATTGCGGGCAGAATCGCAGGGTGCCATTGTAAGTAATGGCGATTGCACGGGCATCCCACTATTTTGAATCATTTTGATTCCAAACACCAAGATGTGAATGGTGCCTTAAAGTACAGAGTGTTGACTTTAAGGAATTCCTCTTAACTACAGCAATTGATTGTGTTCTTGTTTTCAGATCACGTGTCTGTGGGCGGACTTGGCGATAGCTTCTATGAATATTTGCTAAAGGCATGGCTTATGTCGGACAAGACCGACGACGAAGCCAAGAAGTTATATTATGATGCTATTCAGGTAACTTGAATTCAAATCCTTTCAGTGAATAGCCAGTATTTTAATTTTGGCTTGGTGTGTTCTTTACAAATTAATGTCAAATAGAGCAAGTATTATGTCAAATGCTACTGCTCCTATTAGAAAATAATGGATATTCCATAGAAAACCCTTTCTGTACTGTATGTGTGATGTTTCAGGATATGATCACAGGCCATCATTTAAAATCTCATTATTATGGAGCAATCCATTGCATGTGCTGGTGTGTAAGCTGCAAAACTCATTACCATAGATTTCATCAGTGTGTCATACTAATTTCCAATGTGTGAATTAGCCTCTTGTCATTGGTGTTGGCATTTATTTTACGTTTGAAATGTGAAGGGTTGGCTGTCTTGAATTTGAAAGTAGTTCTTTTGCAGAGTTTTGTTTAACCTTTATTTATCATGCACTTCTGAGAGTGAGTTTTAGATGTGTGATTATGCGCTTGACTTGCTTTCAAGTAACTACCTAATAGAGTCTCATCTCTGGAATAGAAGGAGTCATTTCAGACTCGTCACAATTCTCATTGATGGGCATATATATAGTATGTTCGAAGTTGTGTTAAGATGGGTTTTGGTTCATTAAAGATGCGATTAGTGAGCAACTTCAATATTCCACATTGTGTTGCTAGGACAGGGCCCCAAAAAAGGAAATTGAGGCAGCCATTACATTTAATGTATTGCAACTCAAGTATCCTTAAATGTTTGTTTTTGGGGTTAATGTTTTAATGCTGGCCACCAGGAAAACAATATCTCCCCGTACTACAAGGGTCAAACACTCTTTATATCTAGGGGTAGAAGAATAAGGTGTAATAATTGCCTAAATTCCTTATTTCTGGCAGGCTTCCCCTTTACTGTTAATCTATCACCTAAAGCCTCTTTTCTTCAGTATGGTCATATGCTGATGTCATCAAGTACAATGCAGGACCAGTAGGACTACATTATACTTCAGAATGGTGAGGACATGTACATGAATTAGCAAAGTGAAAGTGTGAGTGGTAGCTGGGGGGGGGGCGGGGAGTGTCACTGCAAATTGAAGTTCAGCCTTAATCACTTGACCTCTGCTCGATTTACCAACCACCCCCAATATGACCAGGTCATTTTTGCGATACAGCACTACGTTACTCTATCTGGCTATAAACAAAAAAAAAAAAATATATATATATATATATATATATATATATATAATATTTACAGTACCTCACAAAAGTGAGTACACCCCTCACATTTTTGTAAATATTTTATTCTATCTTTTCATGTGACAACACTGAAGAAATGTCACTTTGCTACAATGTAAAGTAGTGAGTGTACAGCTTGTATAACAGTGTAAATTTGCTGTCCCCTCAAAATAACTCAACACATAGCCATTAATTTCTAAACCGCTGGCAACAAAAGTGAGTAGACCCCTAAGTGAAAATGTCCAAATTGGGCCCAATTAGCCATTTTCCCTCCTAGGCGTCATGTGACTCGTTAGTGTTACAAGGTCTCAGGTGTGAAGAGGACTCCAGTGGCAACCTGTGAAGCTCTGGTGAACCCCATGCCCAAGAGGGTTAAGGCAGTGCTGGAAAATAATGGTGGCCACACAAAATATTGACACTTTTGGCCCAATTTGAACATTTTCACTTAGGCGTGTACTGACTATTGTTGCCAGCGGTTTAGACATTAATGGCTGTGTTGAGGTATTTTGAGGGGACAGCGAATTTATACTGTCATACAAGCTGTACACTCACTACTTTAGATTGAAGCAAAGTGTCATTTCTTCAGTGTTGTCACATGAAAAGATAGAATAAAATATTTACAAAAATGTCAGGGGTGTACTCACTTTTGTGAGATACTGTATATATATATATATATATATATATATATATATATATATATATATATATATATGTGTGTGTGTGTGTGTGTGTGTGTGTGTGTGTGTGTGTGTGTATATATATATGTGTGTGTGTATATATATATATATATATATATATATATATATATATATATATATATATATATATATACAGTGGTTTGCGAAAGTATTCGGCCCCCTTGAACTTTTCAACCTTTTGTCACATTTCAGGCTTCAAACATAAAGATGTAAAATTTTAATTTTTTGTGAAGAATCACCAACAAGTGGGACACAATTGTGAAGTGGAACGAAATCTATTGGATATTTTAAACTTTTTTTAGCAATTAAAAAACTGAAAAGTGGTGCGTGCAAAATTATTCGGCCCCTTTACTTTCAGTGCAGAAAACTCACTCCAGAAGTTCAGCGAGGATCTCTGAATGATCCAATGTTGTCCTAAATGACTGATGGTGATAAATAGAATCCACCTGTGTGTAATCAAGTCTCTGTATAAATGCACCTGCTCTGTGATAGTCTCAGGGTTCTGTTGAAAGCGCAGAGAGCATCATGAAGACCAAGGAACACACCAGGCAGGTCCGTAATACTGTTGTGGAGAAGTTTAAAGCCGGATTTGGATACAAAAAGATTTCCCAAGCTTTAACCATCCCAAGGAGCACTGTGCAAGCGATCATTTTGAAATGGAAGGAGTATCGGACCACTGCAAATCTACCAAGACCTGGCTGTCCCTCTAAACTTTCAGCTCAGACAAGGAGAAGACTGATCAGAGATGCAGCCAAGAGGCCCATGATCACTCTGGATGAACTGCAGAGAACTACAGCTGAGGTGGGAGAGTCTGTCCATAGGACAACAATCAGTCGTACACTGCACAAATCTGGCCTTTATGGAAGAGTGGCAAGAAGAAAGCCATTTCTCAAAGATATCCATAAAAAGTCTCGTCTAAAGTTTGCCACAAGCCACCTGGGAGACACACCAAACATGTGGAAGAAGGTGCTCTGGTCCGATGAAACCAAAATCGAACTTTTTGGCCACAATGCAAAACGATATGTTTGGCGTAAAAGCAACACAGCTCATCACACTCAACACACCATCCCCACTGTCAAACATGGTGGTGGCAGCATCATGGTTTGGGCCTGCTTTTCTTCAGCAGGGACAGGGAAGATGGTTAAAATTGAGGGGAAGATGGATGCAGCTAAATACAGGACCATTCTGGATGAAAACCTGTTGGAGTCTGCAAAAGACCTGAAACTGGGACAGAGATTTATCTTCCAACAAGACAATGATCCCAAACATACAGCAAAATCTACAAAGGAATGGTTCACAAATAAACGTATCCAGGTGTTAGAATGGCCAAGTCAAAGTCCAGACCTGAATCCAATCGAGAATCTGTGGAAAGAGCTGAAAACTGCTGTTCACAAACGCTCTCCATCCAACCTCACTGAGCTCGAGCTGTTTTGCAAGGAAGAATGGGCAAGAATTTCAGTCTCTCGATGTGCAAAACTGATAGAGACATGCCCCAAGCGACTTGCAGCTGTAATCGCAGCAAAAGGTGGCTCTACAAAGTATTAACGCAAGGGGGCCGAATAATTTTGCACGCCCCACTTTTCATTTTTTTTATTAGTTAAAAAAGTTTCAAAAATCCAAAAGATTTCGTTCCACTTCACAATTGTGTCCCACTTGTTGGTGATTCTTCACAAAAAATAAAAATTTTATATCTTTGTTTGAAGCCTGAAATGTGGCAAAAGGTTCAAGGGGGGCGAATACTTTCGCAAGCCACTGTGTGTGTGTGTGTGTGTGTGTATGCATGTGTGTGTGTATGTATGTATGTATGTATATGTGTGTGTGTGTGTGTGTATATATATATATATATATATATATATATATATATATATATATATATATATATATATATATATATATATATATATATATATATATATATATATATATTCACTTGTCCAATAAAAAGACAATCGAATTTCTTCATAAATGTAGGCCAATATATATTCTGCTACATCTTTTTAAAAATTCAAATAAGCTTATATTGATTTGCGCAAAAGTTATAGCATCTACAAACTATGGGATATATATACAGGAATTTTTATTTATTTTATGCTAGTAATGGCGGCAAACAGTGACTTATATCAGGACTGATATTGCAGCGAACAGTCTAAAACTTTGTGGGAACCAGTGACACTAATACAGTAATCAGTGCTTAAAATATGCACTGTCACTGTACTAATGACTGGATGGAAGGGGTTAAACAGCTAGGGTGATCAGAGGGTTAAATGTGTGCCTAACCATTGTTTTTGTATGCTATGTGTGCTGTTTTTACTTAGGGATCTGATGGATTTTATTCCTTGCATTGCAGGGAAAGAAAATCCATCCATCGTTCATCTGACAGAACAGAGCTCTGCCTTGTTTAACAGAGCTCTGTTCTGTGTCTCTCCTCGCCAATCAGAGGGTGTTGGCAGACATCTATTGGCTAAATGTCTATTTGCAGCACAGCCGTGGTTCCCATACCCGGAAGTTCCGGATCACGTACTAGGTACGGGATCAGCTGCAGGAGGGCTGCTCTGCCACCATAAGTTATGCAGTCGGAAATGGTTAAAGTAGAACTAAAGGCAAATGTGTGTTTTGTTTTGTTTTTTTTTTATGTTTGCTGTCTGTGCTCCATTGAGATTTCCCTTTGCTTCTTGACCCATAGCCACTATAGGAGGGGGGTGGAAATTTCCTCAATGTGAGTTAAATCCCTCGTAGTCACCAGAATTTGTAAAATAAAAAAAGGGAAGCACAACCCTAGTGCAATAAACTACTTTATTAAAGGCCAAGTTCGCCTTTTTGTCCGTTTTTTCCCTCTAAATTCCAGCTCCCTTTTGTACCTAGCATTAATGTACTTATTTGGCAAAAAAAAAACACTTTCCATTTATTATACACAGCCTTACCTCACTCTCTTCATAGCTGTTTAAACACACTATTCTATTACTTCTGCCTTACTTCCTGGACAAACTTTCGGTCATGACACAGGAAGGAGTTGACCAGCTGATCTCATTAGCACACACCCTATATCATCTACCCTCACCTGGACAAATCCTTCCCATATCATGACCTAAAGTCTGTCCAGGAAGTAAGGCAGAAGTAATCAAGCAGGGTTTTTAACCACTTCAATACAGGGCACTTTCACCCCTCCTGCCCAGGCCATTTTTCAACTTTCAGCGCTGTTGCATTTTGAATGATAATTGCGAGGTCATGCAACACTGTACCCAAATTTATTTTTCATAATTTTCTTCACACACATATAACTTTCTTTTGGTGGTATTTAATCACTGATGGGTTTTTAATTTTTACTTAACAAAAAAAAAAAGAGAAAACTCTGCGCTGATGAGGCTGCACTGATAGGCTGCACTAATGGTCACTGATTAGGTGGCACTGATGAGGAGACACTAATATGCCACACTAATGTGCACTGATAGGTGACACTGATGGTCGGCATTGATGAGCAGCCACTGAAAGGCTGCACTGACTGGCATCACTGATGAGCACTGATTGGTAGCACTAATGGGCACTGCTTGGGCTTTCCTGTAATCAGGGCACTGATGATCAGTGCCCCGATTACCTACCCTGGTCCCCCTCAGAGGAGATGCCGCTAATCGACACTCCTCACCACACACTGTGTGAGGCGAGAAGAGCTGATTAACGGCATTTGCGCATTTAAATGTGACAGGCTGTGATTGGACAAAGCCCATCACATGGTTAAAGAGCCGTGTCATCGGCTCTTTACAGAGATCGGGGTCGCGCTGTGTCCTAGGATCACTGCCCGGCCACCATCACCGGGCTGCGCGCCTGTTCTGGGGCACCATCAAATGACGTCCACCTAGAATGAGAGCCGCACCGCTCCTTCACTTGACAGTGGGCAAGCGGTTAAACAGCTATGAACAGAGTGAGGTAAGCCCATGTAGAATTAATGGAATGCGGTTTTATTCTTGCAAAATAACTACATTAATGCTGTATTAGTACACAGGGGAGCTTCAATTTTAGAAAAAAAAAGGTGAACTTAGCCTTTAAAGGGTAACTCCACTTTTGCGGGAACAAAAATGGTAAATAAAGAAAAAAATATAGCGTATACAATTGCGACACAAATAATATTGTCATTGAATGTTATTAAAAATTACCTTTCCTTTTCAATCTGCAGCCACTGTGATTTCTGAAAATGCAACATGGCTACCTAGAGGTGTTCTGTACACAGAATGTGCACAGAACGCCCCCACAGAAACTTCATTTTCTGCTTGTTTGATTGGCTCACTGATGTTCCCAGAAGTCTACACTAAGATATAAGTCAGATTTCAAGTATCCCCTGGAACAAAAATTTCATTTTTGATAAGATACTCCCAATAGGAACACATCTAAAGGGATGCAGGCCCAGCAGCTTTGCTTATTAGTGCCCTGCAGGTGCCACAGCAGATTGAGGATTATGAAACCCCTTCCATTAAACTTACTTTCCCATATGGTCACAGCGGAACGCACAGGGATTTCTTCAGAATAACAAAAGGTAGGAATCTGCAACAAAGTTTGTTAAAATCCTTGCAATATACGTATATCTCTAGGGTTGCCACCTCATCCCTTTCTTTAAATCTATACACATATTTATTACTCAGGTTTTGTGGCTAATTAAAGTGGGGTTCCACCCAAAAAAACAAACATATCTAAAAAATTCTAAAAAAAAAAACAAAAATACATTTGGATATATATTTTTTTTTTTACTTACCTCTAAATGCCTGTTGCTAGGTGGTCCCTCGTAGTCTGCCCCTTCCTCTGCCTGGGCTGGTGACATCACTTCCCCCTGGCACAGGAAGGGCTCGGCTCTTCTCCCTCCCTCCTGTCAATCATCTGGGACCCATTACAGGTCCCAGGTGATTGAGCGGCCAATCACGGCGCGCGGCGCCGCTCGCGCATGCGCAGTGGGTGCCAGGCTGTGAAGCCACAGCCCGGCACCCACAGTTGAAATGCCGGTGCTGACGTGCGGAGGGGGACGACGAGCGGGGCTTCGATCCCCCGCATCGCTGGACCCAGGGACAGGTAAGTGTCCAATTAAAAGTCAGCAGCTGCAGTATTTGTAGCTGCTGACTTTTATTTTTATTTTTTTTTTTAATGGCCCCCCTGGGTGGAACTCCTCTTTAAGGTGCTAATTAAACTCGGTGATTTATCTGCATTAAAATAGCCTCAGAACCTGTGTAATTCATGTGTGTTCGGGTTTAAAGAGATCAGGTGGCAACCTTATGGGCAGCATTGATTCCCAGAGGGGAATATTTTATTCTAGGCATTTGGCTTTAAAGATAAAAGGCACACCATAAATATTCCACTCACATGATCCTGAGTTGTGTAAGCATGACACAACCACCAGGAGCTATTCAGTGTGAAACGGTTGTCTCCATAACCCTCTGTCTGAACATCAGCTGGAGTCCTGCATGCAGCTGTCAATTCTCAACCTGTCCCTGTGTGTGTGCATTGGGAGAGGAGAGCGAGCAGCCCTCGGACAAGTAGCCAGCCTCATTGGCGTTTTTGGGGTTTTTTTTAGTATGTGCGTAAAGCTGGAATAGGTGACAGGCGTAGGCTCCAATGCCATTGATATGATGCATTTCAGAAATAGTTCAACTAGTACATGTTGGGACCTGGCAGTAAAAAGGATTGACCCCCCCCAAGCTAATTTTTGAATCCCTGCCCCATGCAAATGCACAAGTGAACAATTTAAATAAACATTTATAACATTATCTCAAACTACCGCAGCTCTCAATGGATTAAAAATGAGATTTCTAGACAAGGGGTAAGCAACCTCGGCCCTCCAGCTGTGGTGAAACTACAAATCCCATCATGCCTCTGGTAGTCATGCCTGTGATTGTCAGGGTCTTGCAGTGTCTCATGGGACTTGTAGTTTCACCACAGCTGGAGGGCCGAGGTTGCCTACCCCTGGTCTAGACTATGTTCCTGTGGAAAAGTTCATAGCAGGACCATGCTTAAACGAGTCATAAACATGTGAGATTTTTTTTTCTCTGTACACAGACAAAAACAGAGTGCAGTTTCACTTGCTCCGTGTCTTCTGTTCTTCTCTGGGGCCATAAATACATGACCTTTAGTACTAAATGGCTAAGTAAACACAACAAAATGATGACCAGCACAACCACAGATGTAAATAATTATATAAAAATATATCTATGAACATAGAATTCATAAAAACAATACAAATAGCCCTGATAACAAGACCCCTTGAAGTATTGTAATGTAAACTAAAGCCAGCCATAGACTGTTCAAATCTCGGCTGGTTCAGATTCAAACCATGTATGGACAGGCTGATTGTATCCATCGCCATACAAATATAAAGAGATTTCCAAGCTCAAAACTTACCAACCAGCCAGCGACCAACCGAATTGACCTGTCTAACAATATGCGTTAAGAACAGGGGTTTATTTGCACACATTTGCAAATACATGCGTAAGCTGCAGGCCCCGCCAAGGCACCCTGTTAATTGTAACCATCAAGCGACATGGATGCAACCAGCATGTCTGATTTTTAGGATGTGATTATTGCCAGTGGTTATAATATCATTGCCTATTTTTAGGATGCCCTGGGTCGTCCTATAATTGGTGGTGTTGATTCTGTTACATCCTGGGTGGGCAAGTACATAGTTTATCTCCAACCAGACATACTATCAATTTATTGTCTATTTATCAACCTAAGGAAGGCTTTTGGTTAGTCACAGCCGTTGTGATATCATTACATATGGTTATACCCCACGATGTTGGTTTTTCATCAGTGGCATATTATTTGGTTTGGGAGTCAGACCTCCCTAAATATCAGAGGGGTTTCATAATTGAACTTTTGACATTTGTGGTGATGTACAATTATTTCTGGTTTGAAAATACATTTTTCTGCCAAGATAAGGGAGTTGCCATGGGGGCTAAATATGCCCTTAGCTTGGCAAATCTGTTAATGGCCAAGTGGGAAGAGGATGCCATCTATGCCCAACGTAGGCTGGTGTTAGTCTTGTGGGCAAGATCTATGGATGACCACCTCCTATGGGATGGCGTTAAAGACAGCCTGCATACGTTTATGGTGTCTCTTAATAAAAACAGATGCATCAAATTAAACTGAGGCTAGTTTGGGAGAGATCATTTTTTTAGATTTGAAGTTCTCGATTAAAGGGGGAAGGTTTGTCACCTTCACGTTTTTCAAACTCATTGATAGAAATCCTTTTATCCCTTTGGATATGTATAAACAGGAAGCAATCAGCGTAAACAAATAGGTGAAATGAATGGATGCAAGCTGAACACTATAGGTAATCACAAAGCCTATAAACAATCAATAAAACAATTGTTAGTGCAGCGCAATAATATGAGGAAAAAAGTCCATTTCAAAATATAGGGACTCAGATGTCCAAAATGAAGAATGGCAAGTTCCCTCGTGATGGAAAAGGAAATAAATTCTCCAGTGGTAAATCGGTGACAATATCCTCCACCACAGACAGATGCGCTTACCGGATCAGGTGGACCTCCTATTATAGGAGGTCAGAAACGCATATATCGACTGAGAGATGAAGGCACACTCCAATGCAGCTATCAACCTCAACAATTGTGAGTCATGGCTTGTGTTTGGGGAGAGGACTCAATGAAGAAAAGAAAAAACACCCTCCTGTCCTCTCCCTAAACACAAGCCATGGCTGTATCATTATCATTTATGATAATTATTATTTTGTAACGGGACTCTTTTATGTTAATTTGAGTCCTCGTGTGCCAATATCTCAAAGTAGGGTTGCCGCTTGTGTCACTTTAGGATTATTTTTTGAGTCAAACTTTAATTACTTTCTCTTCAAGCACAGTTTCTTCTTATGGTTTACAGTATGCAAGTAAAGGTGCAAAATCTGGAAAAATCAAGTAAAAACACCATGTAATGCAAACAGATTGTGTAAATCTTCTTATGGTTTAGGCCCCTTTCACACTTGTGCAATTTGTCCTGCGACTTGGGACTGCAAAGTTGCATGACAAGTTGTACCCCATGATTTCCAATGAGTACCATTCATATCTGTGCGACTTCAAGGTAGTCCCTGTACTACTTTGGTCCGACTTTGATGCGAATGGAGGTCCATAGACCTCAAGTTCACACAGGCATTCCCTGAAATTGTGGCAAAATTGCACAACTTTAAACTCGCGGCAGCGTGAAAGGGGCCAATTTAACGGAGGTATTGCCTGGCTCAAACATTTTAGAGGTTCTCTGAAGTGTTGGCTACTATTGTACTTTTAGTGTAAAACTTAAGTAGATGAA
This sequence comes from Lithobates septentrionalis, assembly GCA_037952835.1. Lineage (NCBI taxonomy): Eukaryota > Metazoa > Chordata > Amphibia > Anura > Ranidae > Lithobates > Lithobates septentrionalis. The sequence continues at coordinate 356,184 of JBBDGP010000989.1, forward strand.
CACAATTTTTTTTTTTCTGTCATGGGTTAGGGATATTCAGTAAAAGAGTAGCATGATAGGGCAGAGGTCTTGTTTCATCACCTACTTTAAAATATTAAACCAAAAGCATTAAAACAAACATATTATATATCACAGCTTTCTATTTTTTTTTTTTAGGTGATTTTTCCCTTTTTCACCCGTTGAGCCAGCCAGAAGGTGTTATTTTTTTCACTTTCATTTAACAGACCAAGCTGTCCAACAAATGTAGCAGAGGGTGAAAAGAAACCATTTAAAGCCATCTTAGTCTCTGTATGATCTGCAGTTGCCATGGTGCTGCATATATGATCAGTTATGACACCAGCCATTTGATGGCTTGACAGTTGGGTTGAGAGTATAAGCAAACTAGACCATTATTAATGGCATGCCTTGAACTTAAAGCGGCGTTCCACCCAAAAGTGAAACTTCTGCTTATTTGCTTCCTCCCCCTTCCAGCGCCACATTTGGCACCTTTCAGGCGGGAGGGGGGGACGGGGACCTGATTTTGACAGGTCCCCTTCCCCACTTCCGGGGAAGTGGGGAAGAGCACTTTTTGCAATACGGCACTGCGTCGCTTTAACTGACAATTGCGCGGTCGTGCGACGTTGCACCCAAACAAAATTAACGTCCTTTTTTCATACAAATAGAGCTTTCTTTTGGTGGTATTTGATCACCTCTGCAGTTTTTATTTTTTGCGCCATAAACAAAAAAAAATAGCGACAATTTTTAAAAAATCAATATTTTTTACTTTTTGCTATAATAAATATCCCCAAAAAATATATAAAAAATCTAATTGCTTTCTCAGTTTAGGCTGATATGTAATCCTCTACATGTTTGGTAAAAAAAAAAAAATCACTAAGTGTATATTGATTGGTTTGCGCAAAAGTTACAGCGTCTACAAAATAGGGGTTAGATTTATGGCTTTTTTTTTTTTTTTTATCGTGACTGCGACATTATGGCCGGCACATCGGACACTTTTGACACTATTTTGAGACAATTGTCATTTATTCAGCGATCAGTGCTATAAAAATGCACTGATTACTGTGTAAATGACACTGGCAGGAAAGAGGTTAAACACTAGGCGGCAATTGTCGTTAAGTGTGTCCTAGGGAGTGATTCTAACTGTGGGGGGGATTGTCTCACTAGAACATGACAAGAGATCACTGCTCCCGATGACATGGAGCAGTAGATCGGTCATGTTGCTAGGCAGAACAAGGAAATGCCTGGTTTACATAGGTATCCCCCCGTGCTGCCGCTCCATGACACGATCACGGGCCCCTGGCGGACATAGAGTACATGGGACCCGTAGGCACGGCCACGGAGTATGCAGCGGTCACGAAGTACATGGCGGGTGCGCACCCACAATGCCGTGATTTAAAGGGGACGTACCTGTACGCCCATTTGCCCAGCTGTGCCATTGTGCCGACGTACATCGTCGTGCGCTGGTCGGCATGTGGTTAAACAAATAATCCTACATAAGTTTTACTTTTTTATCTGCAGTATTTTGTTTACAACCCTTCAAGAGAGCACAATTGTGATAAAATCCATCTGCATCTGTGAGGAGTACAGAGGAGAGGGTGGAGAGCTGCAGTTACAGCTCTTATACACTGTGTGAGAGTTGGAGGAAAGGGACATGTCCCCCTCCACATAGGAAAAGGAACATGCAGAGCTGTACTCTAAATAGACAAGCTGTGTGCTTATCTCCCTCCCCGTCACAAATTGTATCTCGTGTCAGGAAAATTTCTCAGAAGTGACTCATTCTGATGATAGGAACTAAGCACCAGAGAGAAACGACACTTACAGCTTTGGAGAGAGACAGGTAAACACTACAGATATGTTTCGTTTACATTTCATGACTGGGGTTTACAACCACTTTAAGGCTTCATTTAGACTTGCTGTTGGGCAGCAAAAATGCGCAGTCGAGCTGTGTTTTTGCCTCCTGCCAACCACCCCCTCCTTAAGCTGCAATACGTAGTGGAGAGGGATGCTTTGCCTTGTGACTGCGGCTAAATCGACCCAACATGTAACAATCGGCAAGCCTCCCGAACGCTACACATGCAAGTCAATGGGGAAGTGCCACTAAAGCAAAAATGTGGTGAAACAGCTGGTAAGGAGGCGTCGCATCACTTTCTTACTGCCTGTCAGTAACCTCTGGATCGCGATCCGAAAGTGAATTGAGCTTCAGAAGCAAGCGAGGTTAGATGCATGGCTAAATCTACCCTAAATATTTTGGAAAACCTTTTAAATCGATGGGTTTAAGTGTAGATTTACATAGTTACATAGTAGGTGAGGTTGAAAAAAGACACCAGTCCATTAAGTCCAACCTATGTGTGTGATTATATGTCCGTACTGCCTCGTTATATCCCCTGTATGTTGCGGTCGTTCAGGTACTTATCTAATAGTTTTTTGGAACTATCGATTCCCTTCCAATGCCTGTGGAAGGGAATTCCACATCCTTGCCGGTATTACAGTAAGAGCATGGATGTGCATCTAAATCTCCCTTGCCTCTTAAGCCCACTTCCAGATCACACTCCAGATGCTACTGACAGGCGGTGAGGAAGCATTGCAACGCCTCCTCATTGCCTGTTTTAACCCCATTTTTGCCAATGATCACACCACAACCACGTGCACTGCACAGGATTGTGGGGTGTTTGAGCTGCTTTCCCTTTGACCTCCATGTGTAGCATTTTTGGGTGTAATACAGCATTAAGGCCATGCATTGATCACGTCGTCCTCCTGTACATGTTTGACCAGACTTGCTCTTATTTATTCTGTACTCTTCCAATCCATCTTTATGAGTAAGCTTTGAGTCATGAACACAATATCCTGGCTATTAACTTGCATAAAATGTGTAAGTAATCTAATGATACCTCTGAAAAGAAAAAAAGAAATGACAGCTGCAGAGACTGAAATTTCCTTAGCTGTCTCTTGACAGACTGGAACAATTTAGCATGAAATAATTTGCTTCATCCATGTGTTGTGTTTTGTGTTAAAACAGTATGATTTTCCATCTCTGATCTGACACTTTTTCCAAAGGTGTTCATACAAGATGATTACAGTGTTTATCAAGATCTAGCAGAAATTGCTGAGGACCCTAATGATACCTTTCTGACTTCAAATATTGTGTTCCCTGTTCTGAATTACTAACTTGAATTTGCAAAGACGTGCGCTTCTCCTTTCCTTGTGGCATATCATTTTTTCACCTGGTTGCTTGGTATAGTTCTAGGCTAGAAGTGCAGGTTTAGTACAGATTATAGATTTTGTCTTGGTTATTGATGCTTTGTGCTTCATTGCAATTAAAAACATTTTGAAAGGGATATAGGGAATGGAGCAAAGCGATTGGTTTTGTTACCTAATTGAGTGTGTGATTGGTTTAAAACATAGCAGGACAGCGTATCATTCATGCATGCTGCATTGAGTGCATCCATCCATTATAAAGAGGCTGTTCTTTTTTCTGTTCACATACCCCCTTCCTTGGAAAGTGAGCAGATTCTACACAGAGGATAAATTGCTGCTATTATTCCTCAAGGTAATGTGCTTCTATCTTTTCCATGCACACACTGTATGTGATCATTAAGCAGTCATCATTCTTGGCATTAACTTTCTTCTGTAATGACAGCCTTTCATTAGCATGCTCTAATATCTGTGTCCACCATGCGTCAATTAATCATGACACAAAGCCACGGTGACTCAAGAGGTAACTCTGATCTTTTTAATTGTCTGAAACTTTTTGATATGCAAAACATAAATATTTCATTGTATTATGCTATTTGATGACTTCATTTGTCAAAACTGGTGTCAGAATGTTGGACTTTGGCGTAGCAGTGAATTATTAGTACAGCACTAATTAGTGTTGTGATGTTCCAGTTTCCAGTAAGGCACATTTGTAGCAAACCATGGTTAAATATCAGCATCACAACATGCATGCATTTGGTGTTTTGTGATTACTTAGTAATGCAAGTGTTACTGATTACATTAATGTCCTTTTATATACTAAACACGTTACAGAAGGACAAGCACCAGCTTAATCTCAAAATAGAGAATGCTTAGGCATAAAACAACTGCATGTATCACAGCTTTTTAAGCATAATTGCATCTTTGCAGGGTACAACTTTATATGTTGACCTTGACCTTCCCTGCAAAAAAAAATAAAAAATATGATGTAGGCAGTATGAATTTGCTTTTAGATTTAGATGAGGGTAAGGGATTCATTTTGCGCTAAATATAACAGATGCACTTTATTCTTTACCTTATACTGTACTGTATGCCACTAGTATTTATGGATTTGATTAATGTTCAGTCTTTACAGAGCACTGTCTTCTTGAATTGATTGCAGATTATGGCAGTACTGATGTTTAGAGGTTGTATTCTTTTTTTACCAAGTGAACCAATAAGAATACAAATGTGGGAGCTGCAACTTCAGATTCAGCAAAAAAAAAAATCAATATTACTTTGCATAAACATGTTTTAAATATGTACAAATATTTTATAGTCTTTTTGTGCTTGATGAGGTCAAAGTCCTCAATATATGAATTAACTTCCCCATTCCGTTTCTAGCATATGAGTTGTTAGTCATGGGCACTCACCTTGACACTTTGTGCAATGCATGTAGTGAGCCACTGGGTGCTTTACAGCTGCAGAGTCATGGTCCATCCCTATAGAACTTAGAACCTGAAGACCCCTTTGGGAGTATACCCACTATGTTGAGCGATGACCGGACTCTATAGGGTTCATCATGATGGACAGTTAAGACAGGGCCACTCTGTATCTCTTGCAGTTGCTGTAAAAACAGGAGCTATGTTTGGAATGTGTTCACTTTACAGTATACACCTTTCAAACTCAGTGCTTAAATCTCAACTACGTGGAGCCAGATGACCAGTTGTTGCCTCGCAAGACAGGTTGCACACTTTGCCACTACTTTCTCCCAGAGCCCCTATGAGATACTCGGGCCCTTCCTCTTGCCCTTTCACCATGGCTTCTCTACAGGATGGTCTACACCCAAGGTGCTGTGTACTCCTTCTGGACACGCTTGCCCTATATTCCTCACCCTACTTCGTGCATACTTAACGGGGGATTACCCTCGCCCTTAGCTACGGTGAAAACTCAGGGAAACATTTTGCTCTGGTGAAGGCCCACAACACCTTATAGTGACAATGGCTCCCTTGCACCAGAGATGGACCAATATTTAACACCCAACTTTGCATCTGGCTCTAGTTCAATTTTGGGCATGCAATAGGCGGCCTACCTGACAAAGGCAGCTTTTTCTGCCTTGCCGTTTCTGCAAAACAGCAAGTCCCTTCTCTACCTCTGTCTGTGACCAGGACCAAGCACCTGCTAGTGCAAGTGTCCGATACCTTGATAAACCCCTGGTCTAATTTCAGGCTATGCCTTTCCTACAGTACAAATTCTACCTTGTCCGCTCCACTAAATAGAGCAAGAGAAGAAACCAGTGATTCTCTTTGCACCAAACTGGCCCCAAGAAACCTGGTACACAGACATACTTTGACTACTAGGATGACCCTTGGCCTCTCCCCAACTGGCCAGACCTGCTGTCTCTGGCCCCCTGTTTCATCGTGCTTTTTAGTCACTGATTTTAATGGCACCTCCAATCATTCCTATGGATGGGACTGTTGAAGCCCAGGTTTTAAAGGATAAGTTCACTTTTTAAAAAATAAATGCACATTTTTTTTTCATGTAAAAAAAAAAAATGCATTTATTATTTTTTGTTGCAGGAGCCTGGAAAGTATTGCACCAGCGATCAGCAGATCGCTGATGCCATGCAGGTCTCCTGCACACTATCAGTGTATCAGCCTATACCCGTACAGGTAAGCCAATACTCCAGACAGACTTAATGAACTACTACAGTGCTCCACAACGCCATGGTAGTTCATTGAGAACTACAAGCCGACAGCTGCTAAGGATGTCGGAGCTTGTAGTTCATTCAGACACACAGCTGTGTGTCTGAATGATGTGGGCAGAGCCCTGCTGTTTTCAAATAGTGACAGGTAGTACGGGTAACTTCTCCCCATACTGCTGGCAGGGGGGCGGCGGCGGCAGTGGGGTCAGCGGGCGGCGGCAGTACTTAGAAAATGTTACATGTGCCACTCTAAAATCGGGTTTAACATGTTCCCAAAGGTGAACTTATTCTTTGAAACACATTGGGGTATCTAAGTCTGTCAAACACCTCCAGGAGAATCTATAATCATATCTGGAAATCCTCCTTTGCCTGGTGTGAACATATGCACTTCAATCCCAGAGATTACTCTCTTGTGCCTTGCATTCTGGCCTGCCTACAATCAGTACTGACCAGAACTTGGCTCTAGGCTTTGCTCTCCCATATCAAAACCTTTTGTTCAAGGTGTATTTTAGCTTGTCCCCCTGCCCCCCTCAGCACATTGTGCTTCCTTGGGACCTCAATCTGGTTCTTTGTGCCCTTCAGAAACCACCATTTGAACCTACAAGAGATATATCCTTAGATATCCTCTTTCTGTTTTGGCTATGTTAGCTTTAAAGTTTTTTAAACAAACTGCATACCTGGTATCTGTTTTTAGCTCATCCTGATTTATAGGCTAAAGGCGATCTATTTCAGAGTACATATCTCTCTACCCCACAGACAAAGGTTTCTATAGAGACAAAGGTGTCTATAGCAAGTTATTGAAAAATGTATATTAAAGTAACCAAATACTTTGCAATTTAAAAATTTAAATTACTTTTTCTCTGGTACTCAGGTGATCTTATTCAAGGATAGATCTATATATTATGGATACCTTTTGTGTGTCTGCAATTCTCCAAGGTGCCAGTCATTTGAGATTATTTTTATTTATTTTTTTATGTGCCAATCATTTGATGTCAGCAGTCCTCTGAGGTACCAATCATCTGATTTTGGCAGTTCTCCTAGGTGCCTGTCTTCTATGCATTCCTTTTTGAGGTCTCCTACATCTTATAAAACTTGCCACTGATATCGAATTTCTATGGTAACTGATAAACAATGGGAATACATGTAATAATTGTACACATACGTGAGTCTAGCTTTACTTATTGTTTAGTGTTTACCTTATGAGTGCCCCATGTATTTCTTCTCAGTAAGAAAGCCTCTGCATCTTACCAGACTTGGGTGGAGACTTGGTCATTCAATCACAGAGCCATTGTTCCGTTAAATAGAGCAATAGAGAAGGTGCAGTAAAAAATATTCAGCAATCTCACAGAAGTTTAAATAGGGGACTCAAAAATGAACTTGCTTATTACAGGTAGCTATATATAATGCAGACAATTTATACAGCACTTTACATACTGTGCATTCATATAAACACTGGCCTCAAGGTGCTTACAATTAAAGCTCCTTATCTCATATGCATACATACACGTGCACACATATTTGGACCAATTTGGATAGCAGTCAATTAGTCTTTTAGCAGGTCTTCTAGCGTAAGCAGCAATCGAAGTTCCAAGAGGAAACCCACATAATCACAGGGAGAACATGCAAACTCCACGCAAGATGGTGTCCTGACCGTGATTTGAACCGGGTATCCAGCACAGTAAGGCGTTATCCACTAAGTCACTGTGCTGCCCTAGGATCAAAATAATATCAAAAGGATCTGAATGGGATCCTTCAGAAATTTTGTGAAAACGTACATAAGGAAATCTAATGGGGCGTACACACGGTCGGACTTTTCAGCTACAAAAGTCCGACAGCCTGTCCGACAGACTTTCGACGGACTTTTGGCAGACTTTCGACGGACTTGCGGTGGACTTTCTAACAAACAGACTTGCCTACACACGATCACACAAAAGTCCGTCGAATTCTTACGTGATGACGTACACCGGACTAAAATAAGGAAGTTCATAGCCAGTAGCCAATAGCTGCCCTAGCGTGGGTTTTTGTCCGTCGGACTAGCATACAGACGAGCGGATTTTTCGACCGGACTCGAGTTTGACGGAAAGATTTGAAGCATGTTTCAAATCTAAAGTCCGTCAGATTTGAGGCTGAAAAAGTCAGTTGAAAGTCCGGAGAAGCCCACACACGATCGGATTTCCAGCCAGCTTTAGTCCGTCAGCGTCCGTTGGACTTTTGTAGACGAAAAGTCCGACCGTGTGTACGCGGCATAAGATTTGAATGTGGCTACTAGTTAAAGCTTGTGTCCTCGTTTAGGAAACGTCATGTACTTGAGACTTGTTTGAGGAATTGTGTGAACCGTTCATTACTGGCAAGGTACACTCTGGCATTTTTGAGATTCCTAATGTATTTTTAAGCCAAAATCTCCAAGAAGCTGACTGGATAACCCACTGTCAGAGACATTTTAAAACAAGCTTTAGCAATGCTTTCTATGAGGTTCAGTTCACACTGCATGCCGATGCGCCATACAGAAGGGGTCCTGTGCATCCTGGTTCACTGTTTCAGGTCCGATTTCAGCCCAAATTTTGGGCTGAATTCAGACCTGAAACAGACCAAAAGACGCACAGGGCTCCTGTGCAAATTCGCACCGGAGCCACATCGGAGATATGTGAACCGGCTCCATAGAGAGCCGGTCACATTCTCCTGGTATTGGGAATTGTATGCGGAGAAATCCGCATCTAATTCGGAATAGTGTGAACCCAGCCTACAATATGCAGGAGATGTGGCCACTGGATTAAACAAGGATGGAGAGTAAGGATGAGCTCAGGCGTGTTCGCAAGTCGCACGTGCCGAGCCTGCCAGGAGGTCGGCACTGCACAGCGCTAATCGCAAGCAGCGAGACATTTCCCGATCTCTGCAGCCGCACATCGGGACAATGTCTCACTGCCTGTGATTAGCACTGTGTAGTGCCGACTTCCTGGCGGGCTTGGCACGTGCGGCTTGCGAACACGCCTGAGCTCATCCTTAATGGAGTGTAAAGGACTAACATTAGGCATCTGGAAATTTGAGAATGCCAAAGTACATCAATTATAGTAGCCTGGATTGTCTGTTAGTTGTGAAATTGCTGTTAGGACTAATTTTAGTTTTCTTTTTTTTTTCTTCCATAGGCCATTGAGACTCATTTAATTCGTAAATCTAGTAATGGCTTGACATACATTGCTGAGTGGAAAGGTGGTCTCCTGGAACATAAAATGGGCCATTTAACTTGTTTTGCTGGCGGCATGTTTGCTCTTGGGGCTGATGCTGCACCAAATGATAAAACAGGACATCAAATAGAATTGGCTGCAGAGATTACAAAGACCTGTCATGAGTCTTATGATCGCACAGGTAAGCCATTTAGTTTTAACTACTGGCTATTGTTTTAGGCTGTTGCCATTAGGAAGAATCAGGAAAAGCAATTTGCATTGAATGAATCGGTTTTCCACTGCTACTAAACTGCAAAAAGATTAAAGTGATTGTAAAGTCTCCTTTTTTTTTTTTTTTATTTACCTCCTCTGTGCAGTTGGTTTTGCACAGCGCAGCCCGGATCCTCCTTTCAGGTCCCTCTTTGCTGCTCCTGGCCCCTCTTCCTATCGAGTGCCCCCACAGTCAGCAGCTTCCTATGGGGGCACTAGAGCCGAGTCACAGCTCTGTGTGTCCATTCACACACGGAGACCCGGCCCCGTCCCCTCTCTCCCCTAATTGACTGACTTTGATAGACAGCCGCGGGAGCCAATCGCTCCGCTGCTATGTCTCAGCCAATCAGGAGGAGTGTCCCGGGTGGCTTAGAGATTCGTGGGCATCGCTTAAGTGAGATAAGGCTCAGGTAAGTAATTAGGGGGTGCTGGGGGGCTGCTACACAAAGTTTTATTTATCTTAAAGCATAGAATGCATTAAGCAATTCAAAATACTGTATATAATACAAAAATCACTAGCACATTTGTCATTTAATATAAGCCCCAGAAGCCATAGGATTTTCCATTGTATTAAATTGTACAGTCTACAACGTAATGTATAGCAGAATACACAGGGCAGTCTGGTTCCATAATGGATGTTTGGGGGTTACTAAAAATCCTCTGTCAAAAAATGTTCTTTTTGTAAATTTCAAAGCAGAAATATACTGTCTACATATATTTTCTTCATGTTAATTGCAAGGCAATGTCATGATGTGCTAGTATGCATCGCATACTAGCACATCATGAGAAACATCATGAGAAACGTATCTTAGAATGAAGCCCTCTAGCACTGTGCTGTCACTGCTGAGAGGGCTGACATCTTCCCCAGGTCTTCCTTCTGGGTTTGCGTCCTCCGGCTACATAAGTGGCCAGGGAGTGATGACGTCATCGCACGTGCATAAGAGCCACAATTTACGGCTCGGCCTCTGAAGGCCCAACACTGCATGCCGGACCTTCAGAGCACATGCGCCGGTAACATCACTGGCGCTGCATGCATCCTGTTTCCACTGATCATCCTTGAGATGTTTCTACAACTTGATTGGAGTCCATCTGTGGTAAATTCAGTTGATTGGACATGATTTGGAAAAGCGCACACACGTCTGTATAAGGCCTCTTTCATACGAGGCGGATCCGCTTCCACAGAGTCCGCCTCGGTCTGCCGGCTCAGCGGGAGATCTCTCCGTTGATCTCCACTGAGCCGGCGGATGACAGGTCCCTCTCTGCTCGCTGAGCGGGGAGGGGCTTGTCAAGCGCCGCTGCTGCCTATAGAGAGATTGTACGAAAACGGACAGCATGTCCATTTTCATCAGATCTGATCCGATAGCGACGGATCTGAACGTAGAGGCATCCGTCTGCTTTTAGCGGATCGGACGTCAGCGGACATGTCTCCGCTGACATCCATCGCTCCATAGGCTAGCATGGAGCGCCCGTTCAGGTCCGCCGTCAAAACTGACAGGCGGACCTGAACGGTCCGACCGTGTGAAAGGGGCCTAAGGTCCCACAGTTAACGGTGCATGTCAGAGCACAAACCAAGCCACAAGGCCCATGGAATTGTCTGTAGACTCGAGACAGGATTGTATCAAGGCAAATTTCTTTTGCGTTTTCATTAATGGGGTATTGTTTGTAGAATTTTGAGGAAAACTATGAATTTGTTCCCTTGCCGTCCCCCCTCCCCCCACGCCACAGGTCACTGGAAGTCTAATTATACTTTCAATTTCAATGATAATGGTAAAAGCGTTGTAATCCTTCTCCAATCTATCCAAGAAAAAAAATAATAAATTGCCTTTAGCTATACTTTAATTGCTGGGCTAAGAGCATTACCAGCCATAAGCAATCGAGGTCCTAGCCTATGGGCCGTTCTCCTGGATAGTGATGTCACCACCTTGGAACTACTATGAGAAATATGATGCATGCTAGTTTCTAGATAGCGGTATCACTTTTAATAAAGTTTTAGGTTCACTTTAACTTGTAGAGAATGGTTCATCATAGAGTTTATGTAATGGTCTATTACAATATTGTGTCACAAATTCTGTATTATCTGTAATTTCAAACATTAGCATATCTATTTTTTTTTTTTTTTTTATGAAATGTACAGCCTGTTTCTAGTCTTAATGTTTATCTCACTGGTTTTGGTTATTTTCTCTACCATCTGTTTACTTAGCAATGAAGTTGGGACCAGAAGCTTTTAGGTTTGACGGGGGAGTTGAAGCTATTGCTACCAGACAAAATGAAAAATATTATATTTTACGACCAGAGGTGATTGAAACATACATGTATATGTGGAGATTCACCCATGACCCAAAATACAGGCAATGGGGCTGGGAAGCAGTAGAGGTAAGCCACCTTAATTTCTCTTTATTTTATAAAGCACTAAATTTTAAAATGTGTTTATAGCCAAAACAATGTAGAAATCAATGTAAAATGGTCTTAATTTTGTAATGCATCCTTAGATTACTGGCAGTTATCCCATCTAAGAGCCTATACAGTGCAGCAATGAGCATCCATGGGTGCTAGAGCACCAAGTATAGTGGGACCACCTGCACCTCTAACCCTTTAGTTTAGCATGACAGAATTCAGGTGCGGTTCAAAGCACTAAGTGGCACTTCAGTGCAGTAGGAGCATTGTGTTATCAGCTCACTACAGGAAGTTTCAAGCTTACTGGATTTCTTACAGATCAACAAGTACTTTTTCTGTACCTGCAGTGGTATTAATGAGACAGAACATGGGGAGAAAGGTCTATGCACTACAGAGACATACTAAGTTTTTTTATATTTTTATAAAGTATAAACAAACATGCATTTTAAAGTTGCTCAGTAACCATTACAACATAACCATGTAATGTGGCACGAATAGTGGTAAGCAAGCAAATCCCATGTTATTTACGCTTTCAAATGCTTGGAAAAAATGTATCCCACCACTTTATTTTTTATTTAGATGTGATTTTTACCAGTTAAGATTGGCTATGGAAAAAAAGTGACTTAAGCTGAGATATTCATAATGGCAAATTTAAGCAAGTCATAGCTTTGTATTCCTTAAAAAAAAAAAAAAGATGTAGTTGATTAAAGACGCAGCTTAAAAACATTAACAAAATTGTCTCCTTTGGTTGGTGTGATACTTTTTATTAAAGCCAGTGGATGAAATATATTTAAACAGATATGTCACCATAGAACTGGGTTAGAGATGCAATTTGGAGAATGCAGCAAAAATCTTTACTTGTGTTTCACACTTGCTGTTCGATAAGTATTATCTGATTTGTTCTAAATTTGTCAGTTAAGAGTGCAAATGTTTGTAAAACTTCAGAGTACACCAGCTTGAATAATTACAGAGCTGTTTCTGAAGCATTTAAATATGCAACACTTCCATCCTGCAGCATCTTCATACCACTGTTTTGTTCATTTCTTGACAGATGCATCCCCTTCCACCCACAGATGCTGCAATAAGAAAAACTAGAATAGATATGCAATGTTTTTTCGTATAGCAGTAAAGTTAACTCTAGTGGTCTCTAGTTCTTTTACAGTGATAGAATCAAAACATGTTACTATATGAATATAGCAGATTCTCCTGATAATTTATTTTAGGATGGAGAACTTCTTTAGTACGAATGAGGCATTGCTTTCAAATGATTCATACTGTAAATAGGCTCCCAGCAGTGCATAGGCAGTCACGAAGGGTATGACATTACATATTAATTTGCATTTATTATGCACTTGCCTAACTAAGAAACTCTGCTTTCATCTGAGGAAAGTGGACATCAACATTTAAAGTAAGTGTTCAGAAGTGTTATTACCAGTGCTGTATTAGAGTGACTTTGAGAGCATCGAGCATAGTCTCTGGTGCATGATAAACAGCTATAGGACACATTACATGTTCATCACTTCTGTGTTTTCTGCAGATGTATAGATCGCCGAAAATTACCTCCTTTAAAACTTGCATTTTGCTTTAATACTCCCCATAACATTACAGTATGAAAAAAAGAGTTTTCTCTGAATGTAGATGGTATCAGCCCAAAAGACAAGACCTTTGAACACAACTTTACTGCTATGAAATCAATTCCCTGTAACATTTCAATTAGATTTATTTTATGTAGTTTCTAATTGAAAAGGCAACAAATCAAGAGCCTTCCTCGAGCTTGGTTAATATTTCATGCTGATTGGAAGTCACACTTAGAAAGCTTCCTGCTAGATGAATGGTTTCCTTTTTTCACTTAACTGATTATTGTTTTCAAGTACCTGATAAGGATTTCTGCAAGCTACAGTCTGAGTCTGAAAATTAATTTTACAGAATTTTTTTTTATATACTTACAGATTTTTTTCTTTTAAATTAAGGTAACCATTTCCACCAAAAGGGATGCATTCTTTTTTTTTTTTTTTTTTTTTTCTTATTTTCTATAAAAGTATTCTCCTCAAACTCTTTTTGTTGCTTGAGGTTGGATACTCAGCTTTGCTAGGGGGGGTTTACATGAGCAAGTGGAGGTTTAACACATTTTGCCATCAAGTACGGCAAAATCTAAAAGAAATAGGAGTTCTAAACTGGAATTACATTTTTATATTTGCAAGATACAATATCCTTTGTATATTATAATATAAAATAAAGTGCAGTGCTAAACCATTAAAGTGCAGTCTGTGCAAGAAACGATATGCACGATCAATAAGAATACAAAAAACAAAAATCTTGAACTTGTGTCAATAAAGTGCAATCTATGCAATCAATATACCTGATCTGTAGAAAGAATAAAATATATCAGTATCTCACAAAAGTGAGTACACCCCTCACATTTGTAAATATTTTATTATATATTTTCATGTGACAACACTGAAGAAATGACACTTTGCTACAATGTAAAGTAGCAAAAAGTGGTTTAGACATTAATGGCTGTATGTTGAGTTATTTTGAGGGGACAGCGAATTTACACTGTTATACAAGCTGTACACTCACTACTTTACATGCAAAGTATCATTTCTTCAGTGTTGTCACATGAAAAGATATAATAAAATATTTACAAAAATGTGAGTGGTGTACTCCCTTTTGTGAGATACAGTGTATGTGTGTGTGTGTGTGTATATATGTATGTATGTGTGTGTGTGTGTGTGTGTGTGTGTGTGTGTGTATATAGATATATATATAGATATATATATAGATATATAGATATATAGATATATATATATATATATATATATATATATATATATATATATTATATATTATATATATTATATATATATAAGTGCAAACATGTGCAATATTATATAGAACTAAAGTCCTTATAGGAAATCCCATGAAGAGATAGGCTTACCAGAAAGCCAGCGAAACCCTCACCCCCACAGATGTGTATCGGAAGGTCCCCAGTAAGCGATATCAAACGCCCATCAATGAAACTTGATGCCAGAGTTTTTAGGAAGGTAATGCACTTACATTGAATTAGTAAAGTTCAGGCATGCTATGAGGAAGGCTCCGGCGGAAACATGTTAGCACTTTAGATGTCTCACTGCTGTTGGTGCTCAAAGTTTTAAGAAGACTTTAGCATTTGTTGCTATAATGAAACTCAATGCCAGAGTATGTAGGAAACCTGAAACTTCACATAGTGTGATACTGTATCAACATCCGATTTGATACCCCTGAAGACATCACCTATGATGAAACGCGTTGGGAGTCATGTACACACGCTACAGCGCAATCGCTGATAGGCCATTTTACATAAGGGAAACGGTTTTACTTTAGATATGCCTACATGCCTGAACTTTACTAATTCAATGTAAGTGCATCACTTTCCTACATACTGGCATTGAGTTTCATTGATGGGCGTTTTGATATTGCTTACTGGGGCACTTCCGATACACACCATCTGCAGTCACGGGAGAGGATATCTGGGTTTCCCTTCAGTGGATCATAGATCCGACCAAGCGCCATTTGACCTCCCTGTGTAAGGGGGGTCGCTTGCTTTCTGGTAAGCCTCCATCTTAGTTTTTGGTGAAGGGTGTCACAGCGCCAGGTGTTTGATCTTCATTTTCAAAACAAATCTCTTCATGGGATCTCCTATATGGACCTAGTTCTATATAATCTTGCACGTTTGCACTTTATTATATATTACAACATTTTCAAGAATGTGTGTGTGAAAATATATATATATATATATATATATATATATATATATATATATATATATATATATATATATATATATATATATATATAATACATTTTTTTTTCTTCTATAGATCACGAATATTGATTGCATAGATTGCACTTTATTTGCATAAGTAAATGTATAAAGTTATGAGTAAATGTGACAGGTCATTAACAAGTGTTTACAGTTTTTCTGGGTATGTTTTTTTTTTTTTTTTATTAATCTAATGCCAACCATTGTAGGGGTCTTTAATTCCATAAAACTTTTTTGTTTTCTTTTTTCACTTGACAGTTTCTCACAAAATGACCCATCTTCTGTAGCTTGGGAATATGTACAATAGATCATTGTTCAATAAATTTTTTTGTTTGGGGGTTTTTTTTGGCTCAGCACAAGTTTTCTGTGCCTGCCGTAGCCAACCTGTCAATTTAAAAACCTGCTGAACTGAATATTGGAATAAAATACATGCAACCCTTCACTATTCAGATGCCAGCATTAGGCCTTTAACAGCACTAATCCCGAGGCAGTAAAATGTTCCTTCACTCCCTGGTTTATTTCTGTGCTTTCCCCACCATTCTGTTAGCTAATGAGGCTGCCCAAGGCGGTGATATGCCAAAAGGAGGTATTGGGGCCAGTAAAGCATTAACCATTAAGTGTTGAAATACTGGGATGACATGCAAGTGTAAAACTTAACACACCTCTATCCAAACAATAAAAATAAATTGCCACTAAGCCACTGCTAGGAAAACCAGTTTTTCACAGAGAACCAGTATAAAATGTGCATTATCCCCCCCCCCCCCACCCCCCAAAAAAAGGAAAAACATTTGCAATGTGTTTATGTGCACTTAACTAAATTATTGGGTATAAAATGTAGACATTTACTTTCTAAGGGAAAGAAACCACTTTCCAGCAGAAGGTATCTTTGGTGTAGTTGCAAAATAAGTATTCAACTTAAATCCAGATTAAAGTGAACCTATTAATAGGAACAGGGACAAAAAAGGAATGCCATTACACGCAGTAAGCAGGCACCTTCATGCTACCTCAGATCTACAATATATCGCCTTGACACCCACAAAAACCAATAGAGCATGGTAAAGCAAAAAGGCAACCATGTTTACTGGTCTATGGCACGTTCCTTGTGCTTGCCACTGAACACGTCTGGCTACTGATTAGTAAGATCTCTAATCAGTTGGCTGAACCAATGGTAAGGCACATCCAATGAGTTAAGGTGAGCTTGGCACTATTCACCAGGAAGGTCGGTCCGTTATTTGCAGTACAGAGCATTTCCGGATTTGGGATTTCGGGGTTCTGTCCGGAGGACCTGAGGCAGTATAGAGGATCCTAAGGTACCTAATAACTGGTAGAAGTGGTTCTTTCTGACGCCCAAACAAGTTAACGTTATTGCCATAAGCTCATGTGGATACCTATATTATATATGTTTAGAGTGTACAAATAGTTTTATGGTGCCAAGGCTCTAGCACAAAGTAGTTTATCAAGAAAGACTCTATCGTATATCAAGCACCCTATTTATAATTCTATTAAACTAAACTGGTCACAAGAGCTGCATTTGTTGTGACCCATTGGCCTTAATACTCTCCCAGTCTCTGAGGTCAGTTGTAACTCCTCATCTGCAAACTGGTTAGGGGTCAGTGGCTTAAAATACTGAATCAAGAGGATAAGCATGACAGCCAGATGGTTTGCGTTTTCAAAATGAGAATTGAGCAATAGCAGTCTGTGTTTTACCTCCTGACAGTTTTTTTTTTTTAAGTGTATTTTTTTTATTCTCAGAAAAGAAGTGAGTAGCCTTGGAGTTGAAAAAAAATTATTATAATTTCCTTTTAAAAAAGGCATAGGATCTTGCTATGCGTTATGATTCAACTCAACTCCATTAAATGCACTTGGGTTGTAACCCTGGTGATTAAGCATAATATTTATTTTTACATGCTGGCACCAATACCTACTTTATGATTAACAATCACCTTCAGTTTAAAATAGAAATGAAAGGCGAAACATTTGTGTATAGATATATAAAAACATTATAAATACCTTTTTCTCAAAGCGTCTTCCAGGACAGCCCATGAGACCTAGGGCTCCTCCTACCAGGACAGGAAACACGTTACCCCCACCAGATAAAAGGGCGGTCCTCCAGGCCCCATGTCAGTTATTAGTGTTTCCTTCGGACGGGGGCTGGTCCCCTAGGTCTCATGAGCAGGGGCTCTGTATGGCTATTTGGGGGCATATCACTAACCTTCTCCTCTGCCAGAAGCAGCACTCCGCTGGGGAGGTTGGCTGTGCTGCTGTCTTCTGTTTCTCAGTGCCTGGAGAAGGCCAGGACCGGGATGGTGTCAGCTCCCAAGCGCTCTGCTGAGTTATGCACTCTGTAAGGCAGCGGTATCCTTTTCCTCACCAACAGCATGGCTGGTTTGTGTGAGGAAATGCAGGAAGCTGTGGCGCTCGAGGGGGGGCGGAGCTTCTACGCTCCAAGCTGGCCCACAGGAAGTTCCGAGGGTAGGTCACTTCCAGGGCATATGACGTCATCATTGGGCGCCGGAGACGCCAGTTCCAGTCTCCTTAAACGGCACGAACAGGAGACGCTGGCCGCCGGTGTCTTTTGGTGGAAGCAGCCAGGCTGTGGAAAGCCAAAAGGGGGCAGGATGGACCAGTCTACAGTTCCTGCACAGGCAGTAGAGGCGGTGCCCAACACCAGCACCTCACAGGTAAGCCTGAAGTGTCGTGTCATTCTTACTATTCCTGTGAGTGTCCCCCCCCCTCCCATCTCTGTAGTAGTGGGTTATGGGGACACATTTCCCTCCCTCCTGCACGTGGTGTTTGGGAGTGTCAGGGTGGCTGAGAGCCTCATTATGGGTCATTTATTTTTGTCTTGCAGATCAAGACCCAGGACAAGGCTCAGGCACAGCCACCTAAAAGGGAATGTGCGGTGTGCGCAAACAAATTGAGCCCCTCTTGGAGCAAAGCGGTTTGTCGCAGCTGTATAGAAGGCCTTGTAAAAGATGACCCAGTTGCCTCTTGCCAGAAGATGCTAACTTCTGTTAGAGATGAGCTTGCGTCCACCTTCAGTTCCTTTAGAACACTTATTGACAAGCTCCAGACTCCAGCTGAGAGTCAGTCTTCACAGAAGACGTCGGTCAGCACTCCGCAGCAGGCAGAGAGTGAGGACTCTGAGGCTGAGGTCAGATCTACCCATTCTTCTCCAGAAGAATCAGGGTCAGATATAGAGCCCAGGGATAGAGAATCCACTCGGGGCTCAAGATTTAAGTTATCTGTAGAGGATGTGGATGACTTACTGAAGGCTATCTATACTACTCTTCATTTGAAAGAGGCGGAGGTTCAGTTATCCAAACATGATCTTATGTATAAAGGATTGCATAGGAGAGTTTTTCCAGTTCATAGTTCTTTGATTGATACTATCAAACTGGAATGGGATAATCCTGAGAGAAAAGCATTCTTCTCTAGTAACCTAAAAAGGTTTCCTTTTGATGAGGACACTGCACAGCCATGGAATAAGAATCCCAGGTTGGACGTGCCTCTTTCAAAGGTTTCAAAAAACTCGGACCTAGCGTTCGATGATATGGGCGCGCTTAAGGATCCGATGGACAAAAGAGAGGATATCCTTCTCCACAGAGCCTGGGACTCAGGGGTTGGGAACCTCAAACCAGCTCTGGCCTCCACTTGTGTGGCCAGAAATCTGGAGGTTTGGTTGACTCGGATCCAGTAGCATCTGCCAGCAGGTACCTCCAGAGAGCAGATTTTGAAGTCTTTTCCTCTCCTCTTTCAGGCAGTAGGATTTTTGGCGGGTTCTTCCGCAGAGTTGGTAAGAATGTCAGCCAGGACTTCGGCTTTAGTGAACTCGGCTAGGAAAAGCCTTTGGCTTAAAACATGGTCAGGGGACTCAGCCTCCAAGTTGCGCCTTTGTGGCCTTCCCTTAACAGGCGATCATCTATTTGGCCCAGGGCTGCAGGAGGCACTGGAATGCACAGCTGATAGGAAAAAGGCGTTTCTAGAAAAAAAGAGAATCCCAACAGCCAGAAAGTTTTTTTCGTGGCCAAGGCAGGCAACGGGGTCCTAGAGAAAAGGGCAGCAGGCAGAAAAGACATTGGACTGGGCACAAAGGCAGAGGCAAAGGGGGGGTCCTGTTTAACCCTCCTCAACAGCCCGCCAAGCCACAGTGACTTGCGTTCCCCGGTGGAAGGAAGATTGAGGGGCTTCATCCCACAGTGGGCAGCAGTCACTTCGAGCCCCTTCATCCTGACCTAGTGACCAACGGGTACAGGCTGGCATTTGCCCACCAACCACCAGAGCGGTGATTGGTCACCTTTCCTCCCCAAGATGGAGAGAAAGCGAAGGCTCTGGGTGTCCAGATCGGAGACTTATTGGATCAAAAGGTCCTGATTCCTGTTCCCCAGTCAGATCAGGGCAGGGGGTTCTATTCCCATGTATTTATGGTCCAAAAGCCGTCAGGGAAGTTTCGACTTATACTGAATCTCCGGACTTTAAACAATTCAATCAGATACAAACATTTCCGTATGGAGATGGTTTTCACTATCAAAAACCTGCTCTACCCAAATTGCTACATGGCCACGGTGGACTTAAGGGATGCCTATTTTCACATCTCTATCCATCCAGCCTTCCAAAAATTTTTGAGGTTAGCAGTGAAGATGGATACAGGGACTCGACACTTTCAGTTTCAAGCCCTCCCCTTCGGTCTTTCCTTAGCCCCACATATTTTTACGAAGGTGTTGGGGGAAGCACCAGCTCCATTGAGGTTAAAGGCAATAACTGTTATCCCCTACTTGGACAACCTCCTGGTGGTGGCAGAGTCATACCAAAAGCTGTTGGAGGACCTCCAGATTGTACAAAACTTCCTACAGTTCCTAGGCTGGTTGATAAATATAGAAAAGTCATCCTTAATCCCAGCCCAGAAAGTCACTTACCTGGGTTACGACTTTTGCTCAGTAGACCAGAGATTTTTTCTTCCTCAGGAGAAAATTACAAAAATGATCCAAACTGTGTCAGCATTGCAGACCAACCAGTCGGTCTCTCTGAGACAGGTTTCGAAGGCAGTGGGTCTGATGACCTCATGCTTTCCCGCAGTACCATGGACGAGACTTCATCAACGTCCATTATAACTGTTTCTATTAAGAAACTGAGACGGGGACGCAAAGTCCCTGGAGTCAAGGGTCTGGCTTCCCGCCAGGATAAAAAGAAGCTTGTGGTGGTGGAGAACAGGCCAGCACCTATCAGGGGGTCTCCCATGGTCCATTCCCATATTCCGAAGAATTACTACGGATGCGAGTTCCTGGGGATGGGAGGGCCCACCTCAACAATGCAGTGGCACAGGGAGAGTGGTCCGCGAGGTAGGCAAAGGCTTCATCCAATCAAAGAGAGCTGCTAGCAGTTCAAAGAGCCCTGCAGTCTTTTCAGACGGAGATCAGGGGTCACAATCTCCAAATTCTGTCAGACAATATTGCGACAGTCTCGTACCTCAACAAGCAGGGGGGCACAAAAAGCTGGATACTTCAATCAATTGCCCAGGAGATCCTTTCATGGGCAGAAGGGAATCTAGCTTCAATCTCAGCTGTGCACCTGAAGGGGACACACAATTGTCTAGCAGATTATCTTAGCCGCTACCGGGTAGATCGCGACAACCGCAAGAAGAATTTGTTCTTTTCCATGAACCCCGCAGACCAATCCTTGGGGATCAATGCTCTGGCAAACCCGTGGCCATTCGGCCTATGTTATGCCTTCCCGCCAATCAGACTTATTCCGGAAGTTCTCCGGAAGTTTCTTCTAGAAGAAACGGATCTCATTCTAATCGCCCCTTTCTGGCCCAAGAGGCCATGGTTTTCCCTACTTAAGACGCTGGTCTCGGAGCCTCCAATGAGTCTCCCGAAGGGAGAAGACTAGCGCAGGGTCCAGTGTCGCACCCACAGGTGGTTTCCTTAAACTTGACGGCTTGGTATCTGAAGAAAAGATACTGAGCACCCATGGGTTCTCTGACAGGGTAGTCAGGACTCTGGTAAACTGCAGAAAACCAGTCACCAGAGCCATATATTCCAAAGTTTGGAAAAAGTTAAATTCATGGTTATCTGAGAATCAAAGATTAACTCATGATATTCCTTCAATTTTGGAATTTTTTCAGGAGGGGGTCGACAAGGGTCTCTCTGTTAGTACCTTAAAGGTACAGGCGGCAGCTATCAGTCTGTTCCTCCAGTTTTCTCTCCTGGAAAATCCCACTATAGCCAGATTTTTCAAATCAATCGCTAGGGCCAGCCCAGTAGTGGTGAGAAATTGTCCAACTTGGGACCTGTCCCTAGTACTTCAAATTCTGGTTGAATTTCCTTTTGAGCCTCTTGAAGATATCTCAGTTAAGTTACTCACATTAAAAACTGTTTTTCTTATAGCTGTTACCTCAGCTCGAAGGGTAAGCGAGTTGCAGGCCCTATCAGTAAGGGAGCGTTTCCTCACGATTTTATCGAGTTGTTTTAAGAACTGATCCAGGGTTTTTGCCCAAGGTGGCCAGTACATTCCACCGATCCCAGGACATTGTACTGCCAACCTTTTGTAGTTCGCCACAGGGCGACCTAGAAAGAAAGTTTAGTGTTTTTAGACGTAAGAAGGATTCTCCTAGTCTATCTTGAGGTCACCAAGACCTTTAGAAAAACTGATGCCTTGCTTGTCCTTTTTTCTGGAGTTCACAAGGTAGATGGTGCATCTAAAGCCACACTGGCTAGATGGATAAAGCAAGCAATCTCTGAAGCTTACAAAATTAGAGAAGTTCCTCCACCTTTTGTTACTGCGCACTCAACTAGAGCCTTGTTTACGTCTTGGGCTGAGAGGGCTGGTGCCTCATCGGAACAAATTTGCAGGGCTGCCACATGGTCCAGTTACTCCACCTTCATTAAGCATTATCGCCTGGATCTCCTATCAGCTCAGGAGCAGGCGTTTGGTCGTAAGGTCCTTCAGGCAGTGGCCCCTCCCTAGACTGGTAAGTTCTGGCTCATCGTCTCATGGGCTGTCCTGGAAGACGCTTTGAGAAAAGCTGAGTTAGACTTACCGGTAACTCCTTTTCTTAGAGTCTTCCAGGACAGCCGGATTCCCACCCGGTTTTGTCTGAAGTTATGTGTATTATGCATATGTTTTGCAGGGACGTTCTACGGTTCTTGAAGACTGACATGGGGCCTGGAGGACCACCTTTTTATCTGGTGGGGGTAACGTGTTTCCTGTCCTGGTGGGAGGAGCCCTAGGTGTCATGGGCTGTCCTGGATGGCTCTCCGAAAAGGAGTTACCGGTAAGTCTAACTCCGCTTTTTCCCCCCTCTTTTATAAGTGATCACATATGTGTCGGTTCTCAGCTGCATAAGAGCTGGGGGAGGAGAAGCAGCAGCACACTGAGCTTCCCAGTGAATGGCTGTGCAGCGGGGGCATGTCTGGACAAGCCTGATCATTGGATGAGAGCACACGAAGTTCCCAGCATAGCTAGAGAACTGACCACACTGTGCTCTCCTGCTTAGTGTGGTCAGTTTTTAATAGGAAAGCAGAGGAACTAGCGGGAACACCATGGTTTTCACATAAAGGAAGCAATACAAATATAAGAGCATACTTTCTCATACAAATATATGGTACAGCACACACATATCAGGAATATGAAGTGTTGGGGTAACGAACGCTTTAAAGGAGAAGTCCAGCCTGAGCTTTTTAGGCTGGGCTTCTTCTCTGGGTCACAGGAGTGCAATTCGTTTTGCACTCCTGTGACCCGTTTTCAGCGGAGAGTGGTCTGAAGTCCGCTCTCCACTGACGTCACTGCCATCAGTTGAGGCACCACGTCATCCCGACTTCCCAAGTCTGGATCTGCCAGCTGCCTTGATTGATGGCTGTCTCGGCGAGCCACTGAGACGGCCGCTCCCCGCCCCTCCACAGCTCAGCACTCCAGTGAGCGTGGAGAAGCAGAGAGGAGAGACACTGACTGACAGTCAACAGCTCTCCTCTTGGGGATCTGTGAAAACCCAGCCATCGACTATGTTCGGTGGCTCAGTTCTCAGTGCAGAGACAGCGGGGGACAGCTGCAGCATCGGTCTGATGCTCTGCATCCACATAGGTAAGTATGAATCAAAAATAAACATACTTCTCTTTTAAAGCGGAGTTCCACCCAAAAGTGGAACTTCCGCTCGTTGTACTCCTTCCCCTCTCAGGTGCCACATTTGGCACCTTTGGGAGGGGGAGGGGGCCAGGATACCCCTCGTTCACAGGTATCCTGTTCCCACTTCCCAGCCTCAGCCATGGGTATTGACGCCACTGCCCAGGCTCTCTCCTCCTCCCTTGGCCGCCAAGCCAGTAGGAGAGAGGAGCAGAGCCTCGCGCATGCGCAGTAGGGTTCCCGGAATGAAGCCGTAAGGCTTTATTGCCGGTTCCCTTACTCGCAATGGAGGCAGCAGCACCCGACAGCTGATGGAAACATCAGTTGCGGTGCCAACATCGCTGGACTCCAGGACATGTAAGTGTCCAATGATTATTAAAAGTCAGCAGCTCCAGTATGTGTTGCTGCTGGCTTTTAATTTTTGCAGCGGAGGGCGGACCTCCGCTTTTAAGTACAAGCTAGACTAGAGCCCAGAATACCTTTATTACTTTTGAATGTTTTCTTGGAGGAGACGCTCAAAACAAGATATTGTCTGCTGTCTCAACCCTTCTCGCCAGTATCCCTATTACAGTAGTCACCTGCTGTCTGCAGAGAAACATGTGTACTTCTTTTGCCTAATACAAAAATATATTTGGCAGTTTTCAGGAAGTTGACCATGGTTAATCACTCAATAAATCGTGTATGCAAGTAAACAAAATATCACCTGTTATTGGCAGCCAATATATTGTGAATCAGAAAGATCGGGATTAAAGATTTTTTAATTAATGTTTTGATGTATTTGCCAGGCAAGACTGACCTTCCCTCTTAAGGGCCAGTTCACGCCACATGAAGTCCAGTGCTTTTTTTGTTTCTGCATCAAAAATGCATGGAAAGTAAGTTTAATGGTTTTCAGTGGCATAGTTCACACCAGTGCTTGCAGTTCCAGAAAAAAAAGTAGAGCGTGCTGCATTTTTCCTGTACTGGAATGTTGTAAAACGCATCAAAAATGCCCTGGAACACGCATGTCCTTATCTAGGACCAATTCGCACCACATGCAGTCAAGTGCATTTTTTTTAATGCATCAAAAATGCATGGAAAGCAGGTTATATGTGTTTTTTTAATGGCATGGTTCACACCAGTGCTTGCAGTTCCAGTGCGCTCCAGTTCCAGAAAAAAAAGTAGAACATGTTGCATTTTTCCTGCACTGGAACGCTGTAAAACGCATCAAAATCGCACTGGAACTCACCAAAAATGCACTGGAACACACACGTCCTTATTTAAGGTTAGGCAAAAAGGAGAAAAATGCACTGGACTGCATTAAAAACGCACTGGAACGCATCAATAATGCATCAAAAACACGCATGCAGAAATGTATCTGCCCTCCATTTTATAGTGTGAACTGGCCCTTAAAGCGGAGTTCCACCCAAAAGTGGAACTTCCACTCATTGTACTCCTCCCCCCCTCTGGTGCCACATTTGGCACCTTTCGGGTAGGAGGGCAGGATACCTGTCTTTCACAGGTATGCTTTCTCCACTTTCGGGAGCCTCAGCCATGGTATTGACGTCACCGCAGGGCTCCCTCCTCCCCCTGCTGCCGGGCCAGTAGGAGAGAGGAGCAGAGACTCGCGCATGCCCAGTAGGGTTCCCAGCGTGAAGCCGAAAGGCTACACTGCCGGGTTCCCTTACTCGCAATGGAGGCGGCATGCACCCAACAGCTGATGGAAACATCAGCTGCGGTGCCGACATCGCTGGACTCCAGGACAGGTAAGTGTCCTATTATTAAAAGCCAGCAGCTGCGGTATGTGCAGCTGCTGGCTTTTAATTTTTGTAGGGGTGGGCGGACCTCCGCTTTTAAGGTTAAGAAAAAAGGGGGGGGGGAAATGCACTGGACTGCATCAAAAATGCACTGGAACGCATCAAAAACAGATCAAAAATGCGCATGCAGAAAATCATCTGAAATGCATCCGGACTGTAATTCTATGGTGTGAACTGGCTCTTAGGCCCAACCCATTTGACTGCATGTTCCTGTGTCCGAGCTAAGGGATATGTGAAATATTCAATCTTTTACCTGTGGTTGGGGAATTATGGGTTCACATATCTGCTGTATGCATTTTCTCAATTTTTTCTGTTATTAGGCAGAGGTGACCATAACCCAGCAATATTACATTGGAGGTGGGTTTGTTCCATCATGCATTTCCAATATGCATAAGACCTTTTAAGGTTTTAGAAGATTACCCAGGCATTCCATGAAGTTGCTTCAAGTCGCCTGGCAAAGTTGCACTGTAAGTCGCAGCAGTGTGAACCGAGCCTAAAAGAGGTCCACACGAAAACTTGTGTCCAGTATATAAGAAACTGTTGGAGGCTAGCACAGTACGCCTCAATTAGGATCTCATATGCAAAGCACTGCAGGTGCAGCCGGCCCATCCTCGTATCACTTAGTGTCTTACTAGTTGATTCTGCATAATTGTAGGAATCACCTGCTAAACAAGACAAACTCTTGATTTACCTTTTTGGAGGTACATTCACTGGTCATACCATTTGCAAATACGCTGAATTTGTGGACAATCAACAATTTTATTTTTTGTTTCTTTTCTCCCATTGCCACATTCTATTTTCATCTTCATCTTGTAGTTACTCTTCCTTTCTCTGTTCTACAAAAAATCCTTTTTGATTCACCATGTCTTTTTTTTCAAACTTGACATACAAGCAGACCTCTGTTCACCTTAACCATTATATGTGCTAAATGGAAGGTGCACTTCAAAGTGACCCTGTTAGTACAGGGTTATTTTGTATGCACAAGCATGCCTGTAATATAAGGCCCCTTTCACACTGGTGTGATTTTTGCCACACTTTTCCAGGGTTAAAGCCTATGAAAACTCTACCCCATTAAGCTTTGAAAAGACCTGAATTCTGCATCTTTGGTGCAGTTTTTCAACAGTTTATCACAAAGGCACCTTCCATTGTAAGTCAATGGAAATGCATCAAAAGTGCATCAGTGTGAAATTGTCTTTAGGCTGCCGAAAAGCGTATTAGTGTGAAAGGTGCCCTTAGAGCAAATTTGCTTAACCCTGGCCTGTTGGTGTTAAATCAGGTTAGAAAGTCTCAAAACAAGACATTCAGATGAGACTGTAGATCCTAATCTTTGTAAAATAAAATTAGGTGCTTTGTTCATACACTGAAGTGGAGTGACCACAGCACACACCAATATTCAGCTCTGCCAGGCTGATTGAAGAAGGAAGCGTCTCTGACTTGTTATAGGTGTGACCGTATAGTTTAGTCCAATCAGCATTCATATCTTAACCTCCCTGACGGTTTTCCCGTGTGTGGCTCGGGGTTAAATTTCAGTCCCATTAGCGGTAACCCCGAGCCACACTCGGGATTACATTGCAGGATCCTGGTGCGGCGTTACTTACCTTGTCCCCAGGATCCTGCGATGTCCCCCACTGTGTCTGTGGGCTCTGTCTCCCCCGAAGCCTCTCTGTGCCAGGCTCCGTTCCCTGCGAGCGTCGCGGAGCCTGGCGGCAAAGTCAAAAATGTAAAAACCATAACACATATAGTACTGTGATCTTACAGATTACAGTACTGTATGAAATTATTTCACATCCCTTTTGTCCCCAGTGCTTTGGCCCATGCCCTGCATGCAGTTTTATGTTATCTATACTGTTCTTTCTGCCTGGAAACTGGAGATTGTCCATAGCAACCAAAAAATGTCCCTTTACGTCAAAAGTGGCTTTAGACCAGCTAGAAAACAGCGATAGTAAATTAGAACACTTGCAGAATTGAACGATAGTGAATTGTGGGGAAATTTATTTTATTTTATTTTTATTATTTATTTATTATATTATAATTTATGTTTTTGTGTTTCAAACTTCATCATACCCAGGTTATCTACTAGACTCTTGTTTGGACAGATTTAAGTGTGTTATTAAGAATTACAGACCTACAATATAACACGCCAAATTTCCATGCAAAATAATTGTACCGCTTTCAGCACCTAAAATCCGAAATAATCATACCGCCAGGGAGGTTAACAGCAAGGGAACAGTTAAGTAGGGTGTATACATCATGTGACCGATAGAAGGTGAAAGAAAATATGGGCGCCGCCATAACGGTACTGGATCAGACCAGCTAGATAAGACAGTCCATTCTTGAAGCTAAAAAAAAGGAGTAAACTGCTGCTTATCTAGCGGTGAAGGTCATCATAGACTGAAAACTCTGTCAAAAAGAAGCAAGAATGTGCATTACAATTCTTAGCCTCTCTCTCTCTCTCCCTCCCTCTCTCTATATATATATCGAGAGAGAGAGAGAGAGAGAGAGAGAGAGAGAGAGAGAGAGAGAGAGAGAGAGAGAGAGAGAGAGAGAGAGAGAGAGAGAGGAGAGAGAGAGAGGAGAGAGAGAGATCTCGAGAGAGAGAGAAGAATCTCGAGAGAGAGAGAGAGAGAGAGAGAGAGAGAGAGAGAAGAGATCTCGAGAGAGAGAGGAATAGAGAGAGAGAGAGAGAGAGAGATCTCGAGAGAGAGAGAGATCTCGAGAGAGAGAGAGATCTTCGAGGAGAGAGAGAGAGTCTCGAGAGAGAGAGGAGATCTCGAGAGAGAGAGAGATCCGAGAGAAGAGAGAGAAGGAGAGGAGAGAGAGAGAGAGAGAGAGAGAGCGAGAGAGAGAGAGATCGAGAGAGAGAGAGAGAGAGAGAGAGAGAGAGATAGAGAGAGAGAGAGAGAGAGAGAGAGAGAGAGAGAGAGAAGAGAGAGAGAGAGGAGAGAGAGAGAGAGATCGAGAGAGAGAAGAGAGAGAGATCGAGAGAGAGAGAGAGATCGAGAGAGAGAGAGAGAGATCGAGAGAGAGAGAGAGATCGAGAGAGAGAGAGAGAGAGATCGAGAGAGAGAGAGAGAGAGATAGAGATCGAGAGAGAGAGAGAGAGAGAGCGAGAGAGAGAGAGAGAGATCGAGAGAGAGAGAGAGAGATCGTCGAGAGAGAGAGAGAGCTCGAGAGAGAGAGGAGATCGAGAGAGAGAGAGATCGAGAGAGAGGAGAGATCGAGAGAGAGAGAGAGAGAGAGAGAGAGAGAGAGAG
>JBBDGP010000990.1:0-55000 GCA_037952835.1 Lithobates septentrionalis
ACGCAGCCACTGTACCCATAAATTGCCACCACTGTGCCCATTAAACGCAGCCACTGTACCATCAAACGCAGCCACTGTACCATCAAACGCAGCCACTGTACCCATAAATTGCCACCACTGTGCCCATTAAACGCTGCCACTGTACCATCAAACGCAGCCACTGTACCATCAAACGCAGCCACTGTACCCATCAATTGCAGCCACTGTGCCCATCAAACGCATCCACTGTGCCATCAAACACAGCCACTGTACCCATAAATTTGAAACGCTGCCACTGTACCATCAAAAGCATGCCACTGTACCATCAAGTGCAGCCACTGTACCCATCAATTGCATGTCACTGTGCCCATTAAACGCTGCCACTGTACCATCAAACGCAGCCACTGTACCATCAAACGCAGCCACTGTACCCATAAATTGCCACCACTGTGCCCATTAAACACAGCCACTGTGCCCATCAAATGCAGCCACTGTACCCATAAATTGCCACCACTGTGCCCATTAAACGCTGCCACTGTGCCCATCAAACGCAGCCACTGTACCATCAAACGCAGCCACTGTACCCATAAATTGCCACCACTGTGCCCATTAAACGCTGCCACTGTACCATCAAACGCAGCCACTGTACCATCAAACGCAGCCACTGTACCCATCAATTGCAGCCACTGTGCCCATCAAACGCAGCCACTGTACCATCACAGTGGCTGCAATTGATGGGTACAGTGGCTGCGTTTGATGGTACAGTGGCGGCGTTTGATGGGCACAGTGGCTGCAATTGATGGTACAGTGGCTGCCTTTGATGGTACAGTGGCTGCGTTCGATGGTACAGTGGCTGCAATTGTTGGGTACAGTGGCTGCGTTTGATGGGCAGGGCACAGTGTTGGCAATCTATGGGCACAGTGGCAGCGTTTGATGGTACAGTGGCTGCAATTGATGGGCAGGGCACAGTGTTGGCAATCTATGGGCACAGTGGCAGCGTTTGATGAGAGGAGGGAGAGAGAGAGAGAGAGAGAGAGAGAGAGAGAGAGAGAGAGAGAGAGAGAGAGAGAGAGAGAGGAGAGAGAGAGAGAGGGGAGAGAGAGAGAGAGAGAGAGGGAGAGAGAGGGAGAGAGAGGGAGAGAGAGAGATAGGGAGAGAGAGGGAGAGAGAGAGGGGGAGAGAGGGAGAGAGAGAGAGAGGGGGAGAGAGGGAGGAGAGAGAGAGAGAGAGAGAGAGAGAGAGAGAGAGGGAGAGGGAGAGAGAGAGGGAGAGAGAGAGAGAGGGAGAGAGAGGGAGAGAGAGAGGGAGAGAGAGAGAGAGAGAGGGGGAGAGGGGGAGAGAGGGAAAGAGAGAGAGGGGGGGAGAGAGGGAGAGAGAGAGAGAGAGGGGAGAGAGGGAGAGAGAGAGAGAGAGAGAGAGAGAGAGAGAGAGAGAGAGAGAGAGGATGGAGAGAGAAAGATTTTTAATACCTTGTGCTGTAGCACCGCGCGGGACGAGGCAAAATGGAGCAGCACGGCGTTCTCCTGCTCCTCCCCCACAGGCACACAGACAGAGCGAGGCATGATGAGTGTGGTGGGCGGAGCGCCGGCCGAACGGAGGAGACAGTGAATGACACAGGCAGGGCCGCCGCTGATGTTTAGGTCAGGACACAGGCAGTGAGCAGCCCCCCCCGGAGACACACACAAGCAGTGAGCGCCCCCCCCCGGAGACACACACAGGCAGTGAGCGGCCCCCCCGGAGACACACACAGGCAGTGAATGACACACATCCATGGCATAGTGCAGCAGCGGCCGCCGCTGTTGCTCTTTAGATTGCTGATGCTGACACAGGCACTGTGAGCGGCCCCAGCGGTACTGTGTGCAGCCAGCCTACCGGGATATTTCCCGGTATCCCGGTAGGCCAGTCCGGCCCTGGGGATCAGAGTGCTGGGGGGATATCTGGTATGTAGAGGGGTCAGAGTGCTGGGGGATATCTGGGCTGTAGAGGGGTCACAGTGCTAGGGGGATATCTGGGATGTAGCGGGATCAGAGTGCTGGGGGGATATTTGGGATGTAAAGGGATCAGAGTGCTGGGGGAATATCTGGGATGTAGAGGGGTCAGAGTGCTGGGGCGATATTTGGGATGTAGAGGGGTCAGAGTGCTGGGGAGATATCTGGGATGTAGAGGGATCAGAGTGCTGGGGGAATATCTGGGATGTAGAGGGGTCAGAGGGCTGGGGGGATATCTGGTAGGTAGAGGGGCCAGAGTGCTGGGGGATATCTGGGGTGTAGAGGGGTCACAGTGCTAGGGGGATATCTGGGATGTAGAGGGGTCAGAGTGCTGGGGGGATATCTGGGGTGTAGAGGGGTCACAGTACTAGGAGGATATCTGGGATGTAGAGGGGTCAGGGTGTTGGGGGGATATCTGGGATGTAGAGGGATCAGAGTGCTGGGGGGATATCTGGTATGTAGAGGGGTCAGAGTTCTGGGGGGATATCTGGGGTGTAGAGGGGTCATAGTGCTAGGGGGAAATCTGGGATGTAGAGGGATCAGAGTGCTGGGGGGATATCTGGTAGGTAGAGGGGTCAGAGTGCTGGGGGATATCTGGGCTGTAGAGGGGTCACAGTGCTAGGGGGATATCTGGGATGTAGAGGGGTCAGAGTGCTGGGGGGATATCTGGGGTGTAGAGGGGTCACAGTGCTAGGGGGATATCTGGGATGTAGAGGGGTCAGGGTGTTGGGGGGATATCTGGAATGTAGAGGGATCAGAGTGCTGGGGGGATATCTGGTATGTAGAGGGGTCAGAGTTCTGGGGGATATCTGGGGTGTAGAGGGGTCATAGTGCTAGGGGGATATCTGGGATGTAGAGGGGTCAGAGTGCTGGGGGAAGATCTGGGGTGTAGAGGGGTCACAATGCTGGGGGGATATCTGGGATGTAGAGGGGTCAGAGTGCTGGGGGGGATATCTGGGGGTGTAGAGAGGTCACAGTGCTAGGGGGATATCTGGGATGTAGAGGGGTCAGAGTGCTGGGGGGATATCTGTGGTGTAGAGGGGTCACAGTACTAGGGGGATATCTGGGATGTAGAGGGGTCAGGGTGTTGGGGGGATATCTGGGATGTAGAGGGGTCAGAGTGCTGGGGGGGTATCTGGGGTGTAGAGGTGTCATAGTGCTAGGGGGATATCTGGGATGTAGAGGGGTCAGAGTGCTGGGGGGGTATCTGGGATGTAGAGGGGTCAGAGTGCTGGGGGGGTATCTGGAATGTAGAGGGGCCAGAGTGCTGGGGGGATATCTGGAATGTAGAGGGGTCAGAGTGCTGGGGGGGGGGGTATCTGGGATGTAGAGGGGTCAGAGTGCTGGGGGGAGATCTGGGGTGTAGAGGGGTCACAGTGCTGGGGGGATATCTGGTATATAGAGGGGTCAGAGTGCTAGGGGGATATCTGGGATGTAGAGGGATCAGAGTGCTGGGGGGATATCTGGTGTGTAGAGGGGTCATAGTGCTAGGGGGATATCTGGGATGTAGAGGGGTCAGAGTGCTTGGGGGGGGGGTATCTGGGATGTAGAGGGTCAGAGTGCTGGGGGGAGATCTGGGGTGTAGAGGGGTCACAGTGCTGGGGGGGATATCTGGGATGTAGAGGGGTCAGAGTGCTGGGGGGGCTATCTAGGGTGTAGAGAGCCCATAGTGCTGGGGAGGTATTTGGGGTAGAGAATCCAGGGGTGTGGAGGTGGTAACAGGATAACAATGGTAGGGGGAAACCTGGTGTGTGTGTGTGTGGGGGGGGGGGGGGGGTGGTTGGGCGCAGTTAGGAGTGCTGGATGTAGAGGGGTTACAATGTTGGGGGTATCTGAGGCCCTGTCAGGCTGGATGGTGCCTCATGATTTTTATTGGCGGCCGTGTTTATACTTGTTGCTACTGTCCTGAGTATCATTCTAGCAGATATATTATATGCACAGGACAGCTTTGTTACCTTATGTATGTAGTATTTTCCCACTGTTTCTTTGCTGTACAGAATGATTGTTCATGTAGGTAAAGCAGAGCTCCACCCAAATGGGGAAGCTCCACTTACCTGCTTCCTACCTACTTGATGTCTGTTTACCTGCGCTGTCTCCACTGTAGGGGCCCCATTGTAGAATAAAGGTTGCAGGGGAACTATGCCGTCAGTATGTTGAGTGACCCCGACTCAGAAGGGGCACCGAAGACTCCAGTTGGTGGCATTGAGAATATCTGCTGTCAAGGCTGGATTTTAGCACTTGTACTTAAAGACGGGAAAGATGTTCTTTCCCTGCATAATTATTGACTACACATTTTTTTTCCATCATCAGTAGAAGTAAAGTAGTTTTATATTATAGATCTAAATATACAGTGGCATTCTCAGACAGGTTAGGGCTAGTAAAATGAGAAAATATTCTGTGTAAAAGATGCCTGCCATCCATTTAAATAAGCCATGCCAGCCACATGCCTCATTATACCTGCTAGATTTCTCAATAATGTTACTACTTCCTACTAAATTTACAAGCTGCTCGTCCCACTTACAGTGGTATCAACTTTCAGCACCCCCTCACTTGCCATGCTATAACTCCTATTCAAATAGTAACTTTCTTGCTAATAGTTGCTCATGCTTCAGGCAAGATGGAGGCATGTGGCCTGCAAGAAATTGTAGATAATATGTGAAAGCTGGAAACTGATTATTTGGTTAGCTTGAAATGAAAAGATAGCTGGAAAGTTGATTAAATGGTAATAAGTATTAAATGGTAGTTCAGTTTGGTACACCAGAAGTTACAAGGACACTGACAAGAACAATAGGTATTTTTCTGCAGGTGTAGCAAATGCACTTAGCTTAAAGGTATTGCACACTTTCAAATGTTTTTGTTGTCCTAACTAGGTTTTCGTGTATTCCCTGTGCTGTTTGTTTGCAATACCCTGTAATGCTGGGCTCACATGTTGTGCCTTTAGTCTGTAGAGTCATAGTTGATCGATTCCCCTCTATGCATGTTTTGCTAACCAATCCCTATTCACCAAAGAGACCAGGTAACTTCCTGTTTTGGGTCACACAGCATCCAATGCATATGTTGCTATCCACTCTGTGTCAAATCATAAATGTAGGAGTGCTAATGTAATAAATAAAAAAACATGTTTCAGCTGCATGAGTGAGCTTTCTGGGTGTCTTTGAATGCTCTGCCTGTTTGTGTCTGTCTTAGATCTAATTACTGTGTAGTTCTCACCTGCACTAGACTGGGAGACCTAGGGATTGTGTGACTTGTAGTTTGTTCACAGGGAATGTCAGTTACACACTACAGACTGATGTCATGCATTAAACTATACAGTGCTATGCCAAATACCTCATGTTCTACACAAACAGAAACTGTTGACTCAGGAATTCAAAGATTTATTCTACTATAGGCTGTGTGTATAGGCCAACAAAAGACACCATGAAGCCAAGTGATCAATACACATCTTTAGGGAGATGAAAAACACAAGGTGCAGGCAGGAAGGTTTATACTGCCTTTAAAAAATAAAAAATAAAACCAATGCAGCCACCACATTTAAGCAACGAAAAGCTGCAATATATTCTATTATTTTGTTCTTGGGTTTAGATAATTCTCCAGCACCCCATGTCTTCTGTCCTTACTCAATTGCACTCTGTGATCCCTTCCGCTAACACATCAGGACTGTACTGTGAGGGAGCAGTTTTCAGTGATCACTGCACACAGTGGTTCTTACAGTTTCTCTGAAAGGTGTATGCTTTGAAGCACGTACTTTACTTTCTCTGCTTCCTGTATTACATTCAAACCTCCAAGGCAAGTTTAAATCTGCTTGGTGACCATGACCATGAACAAGTAATGACTTTTTTATATCAGGCTTTCTGTATGCAAGAGACAACAGGGTCTTTTCAATCAATATGCTTTGAAAATAGACCTCCTGCCTCACAAGCAGGCCTTCTCAGATAACCAGATTACTAACAAATCGGAGCAGGGTGTACTGGTGCACTACAGCAGTACCGGGAACAAAAAATTAAATCCCTGGACAGGTAGGTAGTGTTCTTCTGTGCCACTTATGTGGTGTATTTCATTATACGCTTTTGCGGCCATCTACTTTCATTCAAGGCATACTCGCTGTCAAGGATTTCCTTCCTCTCTTCTCTGTGGATTCCTGTGCGTAATCTAGATAATCTCCTAGTTTGAGTAAGTATTGTGAGCTCACATATGATGAATGAAACACATAAGCATGATGGTAGCACATGGAGACCAGCAGTCTTCCAGAAGACATGGCAAAGAAGTTGAGCAAAACTTTCACTTCTAAATATAAACAAGATAAAGATCAGTGCCAAGAAATGACCACAAATTGAAGATGCCAAAAGCCACAAGTCCTGTCTAAAATTTAGAGAGGAACACTGCCAATGAGTCAGGAACAAGCAGATGCTCTGCAATTGTCTTTCGTCCCCAACCCCATCAGAAAAAAATGTAATTTCTGTATATGTACCATCTGTACAAATGCCTATACTCCTAGAGATTAGCATGGGATAACACTTTTTAAACTGACCCCAATAATAATATATGTTACATACACCTATTTGCTAATGTATGCATACTGCCACTGTCACTGTGTGTTTTGGAGGGGACTGTGGGCTGGCTTCCTACCCACAGACTATGGCCCAGCAGAGAACGAGAGACTTGGGGACAAAATGGCATTGGGATAATGTAGTGATGTCTCTATATAAGTTGCATCCCTTCTCCCCCATCCTCCCCCTCTTGTAATTGTGTTTAATTATGTTATGTCATGGCACGTAGACATAATGTGTGGAGACACATCCCAGCGGGGGATATGTAGGGAGGGGCTGCCTGCTTATCATAATCCCTTTTTGTGTTTCAAATGTTGCTTGGGACTATCTGGGAGAAGTAGCGGACAGTTGCGAAGATGCAGAGGAAATGGGGCTGGGGGTGCCCCTACGTTTTCCCGTCCTAACCACAATGGAAGAAGCGGCGATGATACAGAGTGCACTGTGAGTGCTAGAATGCTGGAGCAAACTGGAGGTTCCCCAGGCAGCAAGACAAGCTGATAGCATAAAGGTCACGGAAGGGGGAGTGGAGATGGGCAATGGAAGGCTGTTAGATGGTGATCAGCAGCAAGCCCAGAGTATTGCATCCAGTAACCCAGCCGAATCGCTGGCTATGGGGTAGAGCCCCGCTGGCCTCTGCCCACCCTCAGAGTTGGATCTGGAGAGTCTGAGAGATGATCTCCGTGAGCTGTTTCCCCAGCAGCAGATATCTCCACCGGGAGTGGAGAAAG
The DNA here is from genome assembly GCA_037952835.1 of Lithobates septentrionalis. Classification (NCBI taxonomy): domain Eukaryota; kingdom Metazoa; phylum Chordata; class Amphibia; order Anura; family Ranidae; genus Lithobates; species Lithobates septentrionalis. Next base: position 7,243 of record JBBDGP010000990.1, read on the forward strand.
CCGTTCACCCTCCCCAGCAATTGGACACTATCCTAGTGTTCATCCCCCCAGCAGAAGCGCTGGCTATGGGTCAGAGTGCTGGTGGCCTCTGCCCAGCCCTCAGTATGTTTTCGGAGGATTTGGGAGACAGTCCCTGTCAGAAGTCGCCCCAGCGGCTGATCACAGAACCGGGAGGAGAGAAAACCCTTCCCCCTCTCCAGCGGCTGATCTTTTTATGCATCCCCCCAGCAGAAGCACTGGCTACGGGGCAAAGTGCTGTTGGTCTCTGCCCAGCATCAGAAAAAGAGACGTAAAGTCCGGGAGATGGTCCCCTCAAGATAACTCCCCAGAGACTGGTAACTACACTGGGAGGGAAGCAAGTACCTCTTCCTCCCCAACGGCCTACGTTACCTACCAGCTGAAGCGCTGGCATCGGGGCAGAGGGTTTTTCACTTCTCCCCAATACCTGCAACCCAGCACCGGATCACAGGAGTGTGGACAGCTGGTCCCACACTGCAGTGGCTGTTTTCATTCACAGGCGACCGTATGTGCGGTTTTGCTTCCCAGCGCCAGAGTTGTAGCGTTCCTTTTGCTGTTTGCCTGGAGTAGGAGTTTGTGACTAACGCTAAAAAAGGGGGCTAACATGTGTGAGGCTAAAAAAAACTAGCCTGTTTGTGATATTCCTGAACATGCAAAATGTGTCAAAAATATGTGTATCAGGTTAGGAGATGAGTCCTACCTTCCCTTGAACAATATGTGTAACCAATAGCAACTCAAACCGGTACATGAACCGAAGAAAAAACACTTGAAAATTGCGAAATAAGTAAACTGATTTGGAAAATATAAAAAAGGAAAGAAAGTCCGTGTACAAAGACACCAAACGTGCTGTAATTAAACTAAAAAAGTGTCCAATAGTATACAGTCCTAAATATGTGGGTCCACCACCATGAATGGGGTGCCTGGCCGCTTACCGGAACCCCATGACCCCCCGTTACAGAGGGTCTAAATGGGCATTGAAATCCTGCTGCTTCCGACAGCCTGGGGACCCGAAAGGAGACTGGATTGGAACCTCTGGAGTTAGTGGTGCTGTAAAAGCTGTGTCCCAGATGGATCTCCAAGAAAAAGGCAAAGCTCAGCCCTCAGTAGAATATGGACGTCATATAGGGGAAACAGAAGAAGGCTGAGCGGTGTCATCGCGTCACCTCCCTCTGTCGTTGGTACTCCAGTAGGACGGGCGGCCTGTGTACATCCGGCCGGTGTCACAGATTGCCTCTCATCAGAGGACAAGTGCTTTTTTAATGTGAGTGTTTACTACTTTCTTTTTAATAAACATAAGTGATTTTACACTATGGGAGCCTTCTTCTGTTTCCCCTATATGACGTCCATATTCTACTGAGGGCTGAGCTTTGCCTTTTTCTTGGAGATCCATCTGGGACACAGCTTTTACAGCACCACTAACTCCAGAGGTTCCAATCCAGTCTCCTTTCGGGTCCCCAGGCTGTCGGAAGCAGCAGGATTTCAATGCCCATTTAGACCCTCTGTAACGGGGGGTCATGGGGTTCCGGTAAGCGGCCAGGCACTCCATTCATGGTGGTGGACCCACATATTTAGGACTGTATACTATTGGACACTTTTTTAGTTTAATTACAGCACGTTTGGTGTCTTTGTACACGGACTTTCTTTCCTTTTTTATATTTTCCAAATCAGTTTACTTATTTCGCAATTTTCAAGTGTTTTTTCGTCGGTTCATGTACCGGTTTGAGTTGCTATTGGTTACACATATTGTTCAAGGGAAGGTAGGACTCATCTCCTAACCTGATACACATATTTTTGACACATTTTGCATGTTCAGGAATATCACAAACAGGCTAGTTTTTTTAGCCTCACACATGTTAGCCCCCTTTTTTAGCGCGAGTCAACTTTTTTCTCATTCGATTTTTGTATGTTTGTGTCATATATAGGACTCTGCAGCATAGATGGTTAAAATATTTTTTTTGTTGCGCAGTTTATTCAACCTTTTTTTCTTGTTTGTGACTAACGCAGGTCCAGACCAGTTGAAGGTCATGGATCTGGTTAGTCTGCTTTTAAAAGGGGAGAAATGTAACCGAACCCACTGTCACTGTGTGTTTTGGAGGGGACTGTGGGCTGGCCTCCTACCCACAGACTATGGCCCAGCAGAGAACGAAAGACTTGGGGACAAAATGGCGTTGGGATAATGTAATGATGTCAATATATAAGTTGCATCCCTTCTCCCCCATCCTCCCACTCTTGTTATTGTGTTTAATTATGTTATGTCATGGCACGTAGACAAAAGGTGTGGAAACACATCCCAGCGGGGAATGTGTAGGGAGGGGCTAACTGCTTATCATAATCCCTTTGTGTGTTTCAACTGTAGTTTATGTTTGAATGTACAAGTATCGAGTTTCCATTGGTTCTTCCTTGTCCCCTACCCCCTCTATGACAAGGCTAAGGGGAGTGTCCCTAACTGTGTTTAAAGGTGTATGATTTGTATTTAATAAACAGTTTATACTCTGCATGTTTAACCCTTAACATCTGTGTGGTTTGCCTTGTGATTGTAGGGTTAATTGCTGGTATGGCGAGTCTGACAGCTGCGGGTGCGTTTGGAGAACAGGAGACACAGGTCTGGAGGAGGTGCCCAGCCAGGGTATCCGAGATCTGTCACAGAAAGTCCATCTAAAACTTTTCTTTTCATAAATTTTAGGGAGCAAGAATTTGAACTTTTTTGGTTTTAGGTGTTATCTGGGCCTCAGTTAGAGAGATTTACAATGACAATGATTTTGCTGGACAGGACGTAGCAGGTAGTAATCTGGGTAGCTGAAATATAAAGGAAAGAACTCAACAAAACTGCTAGTTTTTGTAGTTTTTATCCCAGCAACTGAAAAACTCAATATGATAACTTTTCTGAAAACATGAGTTTAGTTTAAAATTCTTTAGTACATACATTAAGGTCACCAACCAAAGTAGGCCTTCCTTAAACTCTGAAGGATAGCTATTTCCTTATCAAGGCAATCTTTTTAATCAATGGACGGTTCTGGCTTGCAACATTCCTACAAAACTTCCCATAAAGTATCAAACAACTAGGCGTCTAGAATCTCCTGGACTTCCACCCAATTCCAACTGTAATGCCGTGTACACACCAAGGCGGACTTTTCGACCGGACTGGTCCGACGGGACGAATCCGTCGGACAATCCGACCATGTGTGGGCTTCATCGAACCTGCACAGGACTTTTTTGGTCGAAAATCAGATGGACTTTAGATTTGGAACACGTTTCAAATCTTTCCGACGGACTCGAGTCCGGTCGAAAAATCCGCTCGTCTGTATGCTAGTCTGACGGACGAAAACCGGCGCTAGGGCAGCTGTTGGCTATTGGCTATCAACTTCCTTATTTTAGTCCGGTCGTATGTCATCACGTATGAATCCGTCGGACTTTGGTGTGATCGTGTGTGTACAAGTCCGTTCGTTCGAAAGTCCGTCGGAAGTCCATCAAAAGTCCATCGAAAGTCCGTCGGAAAGACCATTGGACTTTTGATGCCGAATAGTCCGCCCGTGTGTACAGGGCATAAGGGCTAATCTGTTCCACAGTCTACCTGTCTTTTTTTTAAAAAATGGGTCCTTGTCCATATCAACAATGCTTGTCAGTCCCTAACAAACAGGTTCCTTTCCCTAATCATACTTCCCACTTTGTGGCTGCTATGTGATGCAGATCATTCTATTCATAGCACAAAAAATGTCAGCCAAAATGTTGCAAGGGCTGTGTGTCAAAACAGGACAGAGACTCTCCCAAGATGGCTTCCAGAGCCCATTGCAGAAGACACATTAGTCCCATGCTGGGCTCTCTTTAGCACCAATAGCAAGCAGTGTTCCCATGACCGCTCTGTTTACTACAAAGAGACAAGGGGGAAGTGACTTAATGATCACAGGATGGTTCATTTTGTGTTGCCCCTGGAGATTTTTCAGTGAAATAGCTGTTGCTGTAGCAATAAGTAAGAGGAAGTCTCTTTAATGGAGTCTATGATAGCATTAAAAATACTGACAATGGTTGTAATCCTTCCCCACTGTGTTCAAAATTTATTTGGACACGCATTTTCAGTAATATTTTAGAAGTTTAAAATCAAGTTCCCTTTGGCTTACTGACAACAATGCTAAGTAAAATGATTTTACACATGTAGTGAATTGTACTACCAACGTTCAATTGCTAATAACATATGTTTTTCCCTTTGCATTGTTTATTTTCTGCTAATTTACAGGTTTTCAGACATGCTGAGTAGTCTGGTCTTTGAAAGTGGTGATAGATGCAGCTTGGTGGTGGTGGCATGTGGTTCCAATATATATTTGCAAATATGTCGAGTTATAATTTATTATGCTTTTATTTAGAAGAGGGTTTTAAATCCAGTTTCCTTGCTCTCCTGCTGGGAATTTTTATTACCAGAAATACAATATCCTTATTAAGTTCTCATTTTTCCCCCAAGGTCCCCCTGAGTCCTGCTAAGCTGAATATTTTGAAACAGTCGGTACTGCCAAAAACCGTTTGCATTTAATTTTGTAATATGCACTTCAAGGTCTATAAACAAGATCTGAGACTGTTACCAAGGCTGGAACCATAACTGCCAACATTATAAAATAATATACTGGGATGCTTTCTTGCTGTCTTGAAGGACCACATTGCGTATCCATCCATTTATAGCATGTAAAATGGAGCTATAAAATACTATGTTTTAAAATATGAACGCTGCATGTTATTAATTATTATTTTTCTAGCTAGTGGTACCCAGAAACATTCCAAGTTCTAAAATCATAAAGCACACTCAAGTATTCAATTTACCCTTAAACTAAGCTGCCTCATATTTATGTTTAGCAGGCTTCTCACAAGGATGGTAGCCACCTGTTATTATATGATCCTTTGAAACCTCCCTTGTGAATATTGTTACAGAAAGCAGGTCAGAACCAAGAAACACTTTTCATTTAACAGCAGGGCGCCAAGATTGGACCTTTTTCAGGGTCAAAATAAGTGTCATTGGTAGGTAGGTTCTCCTCTGCAGTATGAGAGTCATGAATAAGCACTGGCCGCATGAAACACGTTTGATTGTTTCCTTGCTCCTACTGTTGGTGTATATGGCGTTTTAAAGATTACCAAGAAAGTGGATGCAGTTTTCAATTGTGCAGCCGATTGGATCCTTTTGCATTTGTTCCACATGAATGGATGAGTGGTGCTTGCACCTGAATACCCTGGAGGTGAAAGGGACTGTGTGGCAGACCCACCTTCAGTATACACACTGAGTCTACCGTGTACAGATGGTTCACATCTGTGAACTGTGGTGCGATCAAATACACATGCGCTGTTGTCTGCTGGGATGCCATTTAAAAATTAATAGCCTTGCAATACACCTCAGTTATGTGAATTATTATGCATAGCAGTAACACCCTGTAAAATATGTAATGACGGGTGAATCATCCAACTAATTTCCAATCAAAAGTGAGATATCAGATTTGGGTGGGCTTTAAAACATTCTTGTTATTCAGATGTTTCCTTATTACACTGCCTTCTTTGCCTCTTTTTCAGCTTTTAAAATTAAAAAACGTCAACTGAAGGACATACAGTATCTCACAAAAGTGAGTACACCCCTCACATTTTTGTAAATATTTTATTATCTTTTCATGTGACATCACTGAAGAAATGACACTTTGCTACAATGTAAAGTAGTGAGTGTACAGCTTGTATAACAGTGTAAATTTGCTGTCCCCTCAAAATAACTCAACACACAGCAATTAATGTCTGAACCGCTGGAAACAAAAGTGAGTACACCTCTAAGTGAAAATGTCCAAATTAGGCCCAATTAGCCATTTTTCCTCCCCCAATGTCATGTGACTCATTAGTGTTACAAGGTCTCAGGTGTGAATGGGGAGCAGGTGTGTTAAATTTGGTGTTATCGCTCTCACTCACTCATACTGGTCACTGGAAGTTCAACATGGCACCTCATGGCAAAGAACTCTCTGAGGATCTGAAAAAAAAGAATTGTTGCTCTACATGAAGATGGCCTAGGCCAGTGATGGCGAACCTTGGCACCCCAGATGTTTTGGAACTACATTTCACATGATGCTCAGCTACACTGCAGAGTGCATTAGCATCATGGGAAATGTAGTTCCAAAACATCTGGGGTGCCAAGGTTTGCCATCACTGGCCTAGGCTATAAGAAGATTGCCAAGAACCTGAAACTGAGCTGAAGCACAGTGGCCAAGACCATACAGCGGTTTAACAGGACAGGTTCCACTCAGAACAGGCCTCGCCTTGGTCAACCAAAGAAGTTGAGTGCACGTGCTCAATGACATATCCAGAGGTTGTCTTGTGGAAATAGACGTATGAGTGCTGCCAGCATTGCTGCAGAGGTTGAAGGGGTGGTGTGTTGAGTTATTTTGAGGGGACAGCAAATTTACACTGTTATACAAGCTGTACACTCACTACTTTACATTGTAGCAAAGTGTCATTTCTTCAGTGTTGTCACATGAAAAGATATAATAAAATATTTACAAAATGTGAATGGTGTACTCACTTTTGTGAGATACTGTATATGGCCTAATAAAAGTAAATCATGCAATGGATATGAGGATTACTGGGCTGGGTGGAGTTGCAGTCAGTGGCCTAAGAATAGCCATAGCAGCCCACGCGGCTACTCTAGGGCCTAGGGTAGGAGGGAGCCCCATTCGGAGGAAAATGAATTGTAAAGGAAAATTCAACTCTTAAGTTTCCAGTACAGAAGGGCTCTGTGCAGTAAGAAGCTTATACTTAGTTGTGTTAGTAGTGTGGATTTACTGCCCTCTGAATGTCTGCTACAGAATAAAAATGAAAAAAGTAAAAAAAAAACTGTAATGCAGGCAAAAATCCTAAAATTTTTCCTGAGCTTTATAGGACAGCTGATAATATGGTTGATATTATTATTATTATTTATTATTATTATTATTATTATTATTATTATTATTATTACAATGTATTATTATTTCTATTACAACTACAACTTTTATCCACAACCCTAGTATACAATATCACAATAAAATGTTTTGCCAAAGTGTGAAATCTCTTTGCAGCCCATTGGTTCATTTTCTAATGAGAAAAGACGAACACGTTTTTACTTGATTGCCACCATACCCAACCAGTAGCTGAATTAGACATACATAGCAGTACATACAGTATAGAAAAGAATCACCCCCTTTAAAATAATCACATTTTGTTGCTTTGCAGCCTGAAATTAAGACAGACACCATTTTTGTTTTATCCATCTGCATTCTTTCAGTGCAGCTTATAACATCTAAGTGAAAGATATAACACCATATCAGAAAAAAAATTAAAAAAAATTAGAAAACAGGATCGCTGAGTTGGAAAAAGGACCCCCCCTCCTAAAAACGACTTGTAAACTCAATCAGGTGTAGCTAATCACCTTCTTAATGGCACACAAAGCCATTTGACTTTCAACTGGGGGTGGCAAGGCATTGTCAAAAGATCTCCAGGATAAAGTTGTGGACAGGCACAAGTCAAGAGATGGATACAAAAAAATTCAAAGGCTTTATCAATGCCTAGAAGCACAGTGAAGTCTATTGTTAAGATGTGGAAGGTATTTGGTACAACGCAGACCCTCCCTGGATCAGGACGTCGCTCCAAGCTGGATGAAAGATCCAGGAGGAAACTGGTCAGAGAGGCTACCAAGAGGCCTACAGCAACTCTGAAGCAGTTGCAGAAATTTATGACAAAGATCGGTCATTGTGTGCATGTGACAACAATATCTGTCTTCATTTCAGGCTGCAAAGCAACAAAATGTGATTATTTTAAAGGAGGGGGATTATTTTCTTTACCCATTGTAAATCATTGAATATGGGCAGGGGTTCCATCACCCCATATATCTTGTTGAAACATTCTACTCATCTATTATCCTATTTAATCAATGTCCTATCCTCCTTTTTACTTTCTCTTTAATATCTTATTTCCTTAGCCTTTTTTGACTTCTCTCCAATATTTTGGGAAAATAGTATTCTTTGTCTCTGATAGAAAAAAAAAATCAATAAAAGTAATGTATTCCAATTGCATTACAAAAATGTGATAGCATATAGAAAGAAATAATAAAACGTTCTGGGCATGACAGGTATATTATGTTGAGCAATATGTTTTGATTGTTCAGGCTCTTTATTTAGAACAAAAAAAAAAAAACTGGTTTATGTATACTGTAGAAAAGAGGATTATGCCCTGGAGAGGTGGTAAAACAAAACAATGTAGTTACCAAACATTTATATAAAATATGTGTAGAACAGATCCACAAATGGAAACAAGGTCTAAGCATGAAAAAAAAAAACATCCTTTAACCAGTTCAGCCCCGGAAGAATTTACCCCCTTCCTGACCAGAGCACTTTTTGCGATTCGGCACTGCGTTGCTTTAACTGACAATTGCGTGGTCGTGCGACGTGGCTCCCAAACAAAATTGACGTCCTTTTTTTCCCCCAAATAGAGTTTTCTTCTGGTGGTATTTGATCACCTCTGCGGTTTTTATTTTTTGCGCTATAAACAAAAAAATAGCGACAATTTTGAAAAAAAAAACACATTATTTTTTACTTTTTGCTATAATAAATATCCCCAAAAAATAATTAAAAAAACATTTTTTTTCCTAGGTTTAGGCCGATACGTATTCTTCTACATATCTTTGGTAAAAAAAAATCGCAATAAGCGTTTATTGATTGTTTTGCGCAAAAGTTAAAGTGTCTACAAAATAGGGGATAGTTTTATGGCATTTTTATTGATAATTTTTTTTTTACTAGTAATGGCAGCGATCAGCGATTTTTATCGTGACTGTTACATTATGGCGGACACATCGGACAATTTTGACACATTCTTGGGACCATTGTCATTAATACAAAAAAATACTAAAAATACTAAAAAATTGCATTGATTACTGTAAAAATGTCACTGGCAGTGAAGGGGTTAACCACTAGGTGTCGCTGTAGGGGTTAACTGTGTCCTAGGGAGTGATTCTAACTGTGGGGGGGAGGGGCTATGTGTGACACGTCACTGATCGCTGCTCCCGATTACAGGGAGAGCTGATCAATGACAGTGTCCAGGGGCGGACTGACCATTCGGTCACTCGGTCGCCGACCGAGGGCCCGACGTCAGGAGGGGCCCCATGAGCGGCTCAGTCAGCAGCGGAAAAAAGCCGCCCGCCGCACCGCATGAAAACCCCGTCCTCCTGGATTTTTACAGCTCCCAGCCCGCTGCCCGAGCAGACCTCGGCTTAGGCTGAGAGAGGCTCTGTCAGCAGGGAGGGGCGGGGCAGGGAGCTCCACTGACGCTCTGACCCTGCCCTGCCCCGCCCCTCCTCTCCTCATGTAGTCTGAGCGTCTCTCCTGCACTTCTGAGAGCTCCGCTCTGGACCACAGCAGGGAGGGGCGGGGCAGGGAGCTCCACTGACGCTCTGACCCTGCCCTGCCCCGCCCCTCCTCTCCTCATGTAGTCTGAGCGTCTCTCCTGCACTTCTGAGAGCTCCGCTCTGGACCACAAAAATCCCCGCCCCTACCGACGAAGGCTCCGCCCCTATCGTCGAAAGCCCCGCCCCTTGCCGACGAAAGCTCCGCCCCTTGCCGACGAAAGCTCCGCCCCCTACCGATGAAAGCTCCGCCCCCGGACCTCTGAGAGCGGCAGGTGAGCCCGAATGGTCAGGTATGTCCTACTGCCTACATTATATAAACGGCCTGTAGACCCCTTTTTTTTTGCTAAACCATTCCTGGAAATGTTGTTTACCCCCCTGTATAGCTGTGCATTGCTGAAAGTTTACATTTTAAAACTGGCTACCTGGTCATCTCCTGTAGTCGCATTCACAGTCTGGTTATTTCCTGTAGTCGCATTCGCAGTCTGGTTATCGCCTGTAGTCGCATTCGCAGTCTGGTTATTTCCTGTAGTCGCATTCGCAGTCTGGTTATCTCCTGTAATCGCATCCCCAGTCTGGTTATTTCCTGTAGTCGCATTTGCAGTCTGGTTATTTCCTGTAGTCGCATTCGCAGTCTGGTTATTTCCTGTAGTCGCATTCGCAGTCTGGTTATCTCCTGTAGTCGCATTCGCAGTCTCTGGTTATTTCCTGTAGTCGCATTCGCAGTCTGGTTATTTCCTGTAGTCGCATTCACAGTCTCTGGTTACTTCCTGTAGTTGCATTCGCAGTCTCTGGTTATCTCCTGTAGTCGCATTCGCAGTCTTTTTATTTCCTGTAGTCGCATTTGCAGTCTGGTTATCTCCTGTAGTCGCATCCCCAGTCTCTGGTTATCTCCTGTAGTCGCATCCCCAGTCTCTGGTTATTTCCTGTAGTCGCATTCGCAGCCTCTGGTTATTTCCTGTAGTCGCATTCGCAGTCTGGTTATTTCCTGTAGTTGCATTCGCAGTCTCTGGTTATTTCCTGTAGTCGCATTCGCAGTCTGGTTATCTCCTGTAGTCGCATCCCCAGTCTCTGGTTATCTCCTGTAGTGGTTATTTCCTGTAGTCGCATTCGCAGTCTCTGGTTATCTCCTGTTGTTGCATCCCCAGTCTCTGGTTATTTCCTGTAGTCGCATCCCCAGTCTCTGGTTATTTCCTGTAGTCGCATTCGCAGCCTCTGGTTATTTCCTGTAGTCGCATTCGCAGTCTGGTTATTTCCGGTAGTCGCATTTGCAGCCTCTGGTTATCTCCTGTAGTTGCATCCCCAGTCTGGTCATCTCCTGTAGTCACATTCGCAGTCTGGTTATCTCCTGTAGTCGCATCCCCAGTCTCTGGTCATCTCCTGTAGTCGCATTTGCAGTCTGGTTATTTCCTGTAGTTGCATTCACAGTCTGGTTATTTCCAGTAGTCGCATTTGCAGCCTCTGGTTATCTCCTGTAGTCGCATCCCCAGTCTGGTCATCTCCTGTAGTCGCATTCACAGTCTGGTTATCTCCTGTAGTCGCATTTGCAGTCTGGTTATCTCCTGTAATCGCATCCCCAGTCTCTGCTTATCTCCTGTAGTTGCATTCGCAGTCTCTGGTTACTTCCTGTAGTCGCATTCGCAGTCTGGTTATCTCCTGTAGTCGCATTCGCAGTCTGGTTATTTCCTGTAGTCGCATTCGCAGTCTGGTTATCTCCTGTAGTCTCATTCGCAGTCTCTGGTTATTTCCTGTAGTCGCATTCGCAGTCTGGTTATTTCCTGTAGTCGCATTCGCAGTCTCTGGTTACTTCCTGTAGTTGCATTCGCAGTCTCTGGTTATCTCCTGTAGTCGCATTCGCAGTCTTTTTATTTCCTGTAGTCGCATTTGCAGTCTGGTTATCTCCTGTAGTTGCATTCGTAGTCTCTGGTTACTTCCTGTAGTCATTTATGATATCTATGGCTATGCATATTTATTGAATCCATATTGAGCACTATATTTGATTGGCTGTTTGCTTCTGCTTAGGCCTGGCAAACACGCACAATCGCACATGATGATGACTTCATCATCATGTGCGTGATTGTGATTGTGCGTGTGTGCCAAGCAGAAGCAGCCAATCAAATATAGTGCTCAATATGGATTAAATAAATAGTGGGAAGAATGCCCCTTACATTGGTGGTCAGTGAGAAGAATGCTCCTTACATTGGTGGTCAGTGAGAAGAATGCTCCTTACATTGGTGGTCAGTGAGAAGAATGTTCCTTACATTGGTGATTAGTGAGAAGAATGTTCCTTACATTGGTGATCAGTGAGAAGAATGTTCCTTACATTGGTGGTCAGTGAGAAGAATGTCCCTTACATTGGTGGTCAGTGGGAAGAATGTTACTTACATTGGTGATCAGTGGGAAGAATGTTCCTTACATTGGTGATCAGTGGGAAGAATGTTCCTTACATTGGTGGTCAGTGGGAAGAATGTTCCTTACATTGGTGGTCAGTGAAAAGAATGCTCCTTACATTGGTGGTCAGTGGGAAGAATGTTCCTTACATTGGTGATCAGTGAGAAGAATGTTCCTTACATTGGTGATCAGTGAGAAGAATGTTCCTTACATTGGTGATCAGTGGGAAGAATGTTCCTTACATTGGTGATCAGTGAGAAGAATGTCCCTTACATTGGTGGTCAGTGGGAAGAATGTTACTTACATTGGTGATCAGTGGGAAGAATGTTCCTTACATTGGTGGTCAGTGAGAAGAATGTTCCTTACATTGGTGATCAGTGGGAAGAATGTTCCTTACATTGGGGATCAGTGAGAAGAATGTTCCTTACATTGGTGATCAGTGGGAAGAATGTTCCTTACATTGGTGGTCAGTGGGAAGAATGCTCCTTACATTGGTGATCAGTGGGAAGAATGTTCCTTACATTGGTGATCAGTGGGAAGAATGTTCCTTACATTGGTGATCAGTAGGAAGAATGTTCCTTACATTGGTGATCAGTGGGAAGAATGTCCCTTACATTGGTGGTCAGTGAAAAGAATGTTCCTTACATTGGTGATCAGTGGGAAGAATGTCCCTTACATTGGTGGTCAGTGAAAAGAATGCTCCTTACATTGGTGGTCATTGGGAAGAATGTCCCTTACATTGGTGATCAGTGGGAAGAATGTCCCTTACATTGGTGATCAGTGAGAAGAATGCTCCTTACATTGGTGATCAGTAAAAATTATATAAAGTTAATAAAAATAATAAAAAAAAAATGTAAAGCACCCCCATGATCCCCGCACATGCTCTATATGAAAAGCTTTATGTAGGATGAGCACATGTATGTAAACATGTGTCTATAGACGCAAATGCTGGACACAGGAGCCCACCTGCAAGGTTAACCCCCCCCCCCCCGGGAGAGCGCTTCTCCTAGGGAGTTATCTGATGTGGGGAGGAGCCGCGAGAGCCACCCCCAGATGTCGAGGTTCTGGGCCACTCTGTGCAAAACGAGCTGCACAGTGAAGGTAAGTATGATATGTTTGTTATTTTAAAAAAAAAACGAGCCTTTACAATCACTTTAATTTTGGAAAGGTACCTGTTGTTGCACTTTCTTTAATGTAATTCTGTGACGAATGCATGTAGTGTGGGCAGTGCAAAATGTAGGTGGGGATTTGTGTGGGTGTGGCTTGAGTGTGGGTGGGAACACATGAGCGGGGACAGGGGGCCCCAGGATCTCCTATTGCCCGGGGGCCCCATGAGTTGTCAGTCCGCCCCTGACAGTGTCATTAGGCAGAACGGGGAGATGCTTGTTTACATTAGTAGTCACGGAGCTCCCAGGGGGCGCGCGCGCCCGCGTGACGCCTCTTACAGGGCAATGTACAGGTATGTTAATCTGCCTGTACGTGCCCTTCTGCCGCAGTATATCTGCGTGAGGTGGTCGGGAAGCGGTTAATAAATTTTATTCAGTAGGGATCAGTTAAGGCCAAATCTCTGGCAGATATAAAAGACACAAATTCATGAAGCTCTGTAGAATGCAAATAGCGTAGGCACCTGAATTTGGACTTGTATCAGCCTCCTGCAGTCCCTGTACAGCAAAGCTCAGATTGAAAGTTGAAGAAGCAGCACAAGGATCCAGTCTGTTGTACTGTAGTGCATATGTGCTAACAATGAGCATGTTAATAAGAGGAGACAGCAGAGTGACAGGAAGATAAGGTAATCAGCCTTCTGATTTTCCTTTCACTATCCAATCACAGGCTAGGGGAGGGACAAAACCTGTTACTTAACCTGCTCCCGACCAGCCGCCGCAGTTTAACTGCGGCAGAATGACACGGGCAGGCGAACCGACGTTATGTTACGTCGCTTCCTTAGGCAGCCACTAGGGGCGCGTGTGCGTCGCCGCTCCCCCCCCGGAGCCGTTGCGAGTGCCCGGCGGTCTCGATGACCGCCGGGCTCCTGCGATCGCTCGTAACCAGGCGAGAACCGGGACCTCTGTGTGTAAACACAGAGATCCAGGTTCTCTGAGGGCAGAAGTGACAGATCGTCTGTTCATACAAAGTATGAACAGCGATCTGTCATCTCCCCTAGTCAGTCCCCTCCCCCCTCAGTTAGAACACACACTAGGGAACACAATTAACCCCTTGATCGCCCCCTAGTGTTAACCCCTTCCCTGCCAGTAACATTTATACAGTAATCAATACATTTTTATAGAACAGATATCTGTATAAATGCCAATGGTCCCAAAAATGGGTCAAAAGTGTCTGATGTGTCCGCCAACATGTCGCAGCAATGATAAAAAACGCAGATCACCGCCATTATGAGTAAAAAATAAATAAATAATAAAAATGCTATAAATCTATCCCCTATTTTGTAGACGCTATGGTTTTTGCGCAAACCAGTCACTATACGCTTATTGCGATTTTTATTACCAAAAATATGTAGAATACATATTGGCCTAAACTGAGAAAAAAATTTGCTTTTAAAAAATAATGGGGATATTTATTATAACAAAAAGTACAAAATATTGTGTTTTTTTCAAAATTATCACTCTTCTTTTCTTTATAGCGCAAAAAATAAAAACCGCAGAGCTGATCAAATACCACCAAAGGAAAGCTCTATTTGTAGGAAAAAAGGACGTCAATTTTGTTTGGATACAACGTCACGCGACCACGCAATTGTCAGTTAAAGGGACGCAGTGCCGAATCGCAAAAAGTGCTCTGGTCAGGAAAGGGGTAAAATCTTCTGGGCTGAAGTGGTTAAGTGCAGCAGAAAAAAAAGTCTCCTGTCCTACGAGACAGACATAGCACATATGGAGAAAAAACACTGCTCCAGGCAGGTGCATAGACCATTGATATATCAATGCAGGGCATGGGCAGCCAATGTACAAAGATAAGTCTGAGCAGCACCACAACAGAGTTAATAAATTATAGAAACTTTGAAATCCATTTATTAAGAGGCACGTGATCAGCCTGACAGGCCTTCATCACTCTATTTCCATCAGTTTTTAGTCTGAGTGCCCACCACTGCCAGCAATCAGTGCCCACCACTGCCCATAAGTGCCACCAATCAGTGCCCATTAGTGATGCCAGTCAGTGCTGGCTATCAGTCCCGCCTATCAGTGCTGCCCATCAATGCCCATGACTGCTGACCATCAATGCCCATCAGTGTCGCCCATCAGTGCCACCCATCAGTTCCCATCAGTACCGCCTATCCGTGCCGCCTATCAGGGCCCACCAGTGCCACCTAACAGTGCCCATCAGTGCCACCTATCAGTGCTTATCAGTGCCACATATCAGCGCCACCTATCAGTGCTCATAAGTGCGAATTATTAGTGCCTCCTCATCAGTGCCACCTAATCAGTGCCCATAAGTGCCGCCTCATCAGTGCCCATAAGTGCCACCCCATCAATGCCCACCAGTTCAGCGCACATCAGTGAAGGAGAAATATTACTTAATTACAAAATTTACTGACAGAGACTAAAAAAAAAAATTTTCACTTTTTTTGGTCTTTTTTTTTTGTAAAAAATAAAAAACGCAGCAGTCATTAAATACCACCAAAAGAAAGCTCTATTTGTATGAAGAAAATTATAAAAATGTAATCTGGGTACAGTGTTGCATGACCGCGCAATTGTCATTCAAAGTGCGACAGCGCTGAAAGCTGAAAAATGGCTCGGGCAGGAAGGGGGTGCAAGTGCTCTGTAGGCAAGTGGTTAAAGGGAATTTCAGAACTATCCCGGAAAGGATAGTTTTTGAACTAAGTACTGATACTTCTATTTGACACAAAAAATAACGGCCTAATTTTAGATATGGGTTTCCTTACCAATTATCCTACAGTTATACAACCCCCTCTGTGACTGTCAACCCCCCCCCCCCCTTAGTCTAAGAGCGCTTTCACATTGCAGCCGTGTAAGCAGTAAAGCGCCGCTAGTTTTTACCGTCGTTTTAGTGGCGCTTTTCAGCCGATAGTGGGGTGCTTTTGACCCCCCACTAGCGGCCGACTTTGCAGGCACTTAAGCAGCGGTGCCCATTCATTTCAATTAAAAGGAGTAGTGGAGGAGCGGACTTTTTTTTAGCATCCTGCCAATGTACCACTCCAGTGTGAAAGCACTCGGGCTTTCACACTGGGACTGCAGATGAGGCATTTTTCGGGCGCTTTACAGGCGCTATTTTTACCGCTAAAGCGCCTGAAAAACGCCTCCAGTGTGAAAGGGGTGTAAAGCTCTCCCTCTGTCTTATCTCATTAACTATACTAGTTTTTATTACCATTGCCATGTACACTTGTTTGTGTGTGTTTGTTTGTTTGTTTTTCTTTCCCTCTGTGTTTTGTTTCCCTTTGTGTTTTTTTTAACATTCTGCTAAAACTTTTGTGAATCAGTTCTGCTGGGACCTTGAAGAAGGGGACATACCCCGAAAGCTTGTCCTAAAAAATTGTATGTCTACACACCCCTGTTAAAATGTTAGGTTTCTGTGATGTAAAAAAAATGAGACAAAGATAATTAATTTCAGAACTTCTTCCACCTTTAATGTGACCTTTAAACTGTACAACTCCATTGAAAAACAAACTGAAATCTTTTAGGGGGGGAGTAAAAATAAAAAAAATAAAAATAATGTGGTTGCATACGTGTGCACACCCTCTTATAACTGGGGATGTAGCTGTGTTCAGAATTAAAGTGGTGTTTCAGCCGAAATTGTACTTTTTAAAATAAAAATACCCCTATAATACACAAGCTTAATATATTCTAGTGAAGTTAGTCTGTAAACTAAGGTCTGTTTTGTTAGTATATATAGCAGTAGTTTGTTATTTTATAAACTTACAGCAGGCCGTGGCCATCTTAAGTGTGGGCATCTGAAGTCAGACTGTATTTCTTCCTGGATCTCATCCTTGCAGATCTCGCACATGCTCAGTACAGCACAAGCTGTGTAATAGGTTTCAGGTCAGGTCATTTCCATAGCAACGGCAGAAGGCATTGCAAACAGGAAATGATGCGATGGGCCGCGGCCAGGGAGGAGGAAGTGAAAAATGAATACAGCAGATATACAGTAAGTGCTGAGAATTTTTTTTAAAAAAATATCCAATTCGTTTACAGAGCACAGTTTAGTGAGGGATGCTGAAGAGTTGTAAAATTAGGTGGAACTCCACTTTAAGCAATCACATTCAAACATGTTAACCACTTCCCTACCCGCCCATAGACATATGACATCCGCACATGGGATCTCCCATCCTGGGCGGGCATCATATGATGTCCTCGACTTACCGGCAGTATTGGGGGCGCGTGCGCGTGCCCCGCCACATCACCGAGGAGCCAATGCGCATGCACGGTGGCCGCGATGACCGCCGGGCACTCGCGATCGCTCGTTACAGAGCAGGACCGTAGATCTGTGTGTGTAAACACACAGATCCACATCCTGTCAGGGGAGAGGGGACTGATCGTGTGTTTCTTGTATATAGGGACACCGATCGGTCTCCTCCCCAAGTCAAAAATATAAAAAGACAATGCAGCGCTAAAAGAACAAGTCCATAAATCAAAAACAAGACAATCCATGAGGTCTTCAGTGATGAACTACAGACAATGCATGCAGGTGACTTTGTGGGAAAACGGAACCTCCACCAATGATAGAAATGGCAGCTCACCTCACAGAATGGACCCTTTATTTATAGAGGGTCTGATACACTTTCCCACTCGGGGTATATGATGATGAATCAAAGATGCAGCAAGTCAGTCCGGAACTTCCCCTCTTTGGGCGGTTTAAAAAAAATAACTTTCCACTCCAAAGCAACATGGATCATGCAAAAATATAAAACAGTACATAGTGCTCTCCGCAGATATAAAGTATTTAATGGTACTAAAAACAGAATAAAACTTACAAATATGGCACTTAAAACCAAGTGCCTGGTACAACAGCATATATGTAAACAGAGTCTGCGATGGCCGTGGGTGTCGTCACGAGACTTCCGTCCGTCCGTACGCGTTACGTCCCAGTGGACAGAACTTCGTCAGCGGATATTTTAGATTTTTGCTTCAGGGATTTGAATTATTGACCCTTGGTGTTCAGCAGCTTCCATAGAAAATGTTTTTTGCATTGCGCTGATTTGTTTTCTCTTTATATATCCTCCCCAAGTCAGTCCCATCCCTCCACAGCTAGAATCACTCCCTAGGTAACACATTTAACCCCTTGATCACGTCCTAGTGTTAACTTCTTCCCTGTCAGTGATATTTATACAGTAATTAGTGCATTTTTGTGTCAAAAGTGTCCGATATGTCCGTTGCAATGTCAAAGTCATGATAAAAATCACAGATCACCGCCATTACTAGTAAAAAAAAAAAAAATAATAAAAATGCCATAAATCTATCCCCTATTTTGTAGGCGCTATAACGTTTGCGCAAACCAATCAATATACGCTTATTGCAATTTTTTAATCAAAAATATGTAGAAGAATACATATTGGCCTAAAATGAGAAAAACAAATTGTTTGTTTTTTTTAAAAATTGGATATTTATAATAGCAAAAAGTAAAAAAATATTGTGTTATTTTCAAACTTGTCGCTTTTCTTTTGTTTATAGCGCAAAAAATAAAAACCGCAGAGATGACCAAATAGCACCAAAAGAAAGCTCTATTTGTGGGGAAAAAAATGATAAAAATTTTATATGGGTACAGTGTTGCATGTCGCAATTGTCATTCAAAATGTTATAGCGATGAAGACTGAAAATTGGCCTGGGCAGGAAGGGGGTGAAAATGCCTTATATTGAAGTGGTTAAATAAGAGTCAGTACACATCTGCCACCACTTAGAGTGCCTCTGATTAAACCCCAAATTCAGTTCAGCTGTTCTAGTAGGTCTTTCCTGACTTTTTCTTAGTCGCATCCTACAGCAAAAGCCATGGTCCGCAGAGAGCTTCCAAAGCATCAGAGGGATCTCATTGTTAAAAGGCATCGGTCAGGAGAAGGGTACAAAAGAATTTCCAAGGCATTAGATATACCATGGAACACAGTGAAGACCGTCATCATCAAGTGGAGAAAATATGGCACAACAGTGACATTACCAAGAACTGGACGTCCCTCCAAAATTGATGAGAAGATGAGAAGAAAACTGGTCAGGGAGGCTGCCAAGAGGCCTACAGCAACATTAAAGGAGCTGCAGGAATATCTGGCAAGTATTGGCTGTGTAGTACATGTGACAACAATCTCCTGTATTCTTCATATGTCTGGGCTGTGGGGTAGAGTGGCAAGACAGAAGCCTTTTCTTACCAAAAAAAACATCCTATCCCAGCTAAATTTTACAAAAACACAGCTGGAGTCTCCCCAAAGCATGTGGGAAAATGTGTTATGGTCTGATAAAACTAAGGTTGAACTTTTTGGCCATAATTCCAAAAGATGTGTTTGGCACAAAAACAACACTGCACATCACCAAAAGATCACCATACCCACAGTGAAGCATGGTGGTGGCAGCATCATGCTTTGGGGCTTTTTTTCTTCAGCTGGAACAGGAGCCTTAGTCAAGGTAGAGGGAATTATGAACAGTTCCAAATACCAGTCAGTATTGGCACAAAACCTTCAGGCTTCTGCTAAAAAAAGCTGAACATGAAGAGGAACTTCATCTTTCAGCATGACAACGACCCAAAGCATACATCCAAATCAAAAAAGAAATGGCTTCAGAACAAGAAGATTAAAGATTTGGAATGGCCCAGCAAGAGCCCAGACCTGTTTCCGATTGAAAATCTGTGGGGTGCTGTGAAGAGGGCTGTGCACAGGAGATGCCCTCACAATCTGACAGATTTGGAGTGTTTTTTCAAAGAAGAGTGGGCAAATATTGCCAAATCAAGATGTGCCATGCTGATAGACTCATACCCAAAAAGGCCGAGTGCTGTAATAACATCAAAAGGTGCTTCAACAAAGTATTAGTGTAAGGGTGTGCACACTTATGCAACCATATTATTTTATTTTTAAATTTTTTACTTCCCTCCACCTAAAAGATTTCCGTTTGTGGTTCAACTAAGTTGTACAATTTATAGGTCACATTAAAGGTGGAAAAAGTTCTGAAATGATTTATCTTTGTCTCATTTTTTTACATCACAGAATTTTAACAGGGGTGCGTAGACTTTTTATATCCACTGTATATCTATAAATACTGTGTATCTTGGATGGTGGATAATGGAATCTGGTACCACTCTTCATGCAAAAATCGTTCCAGTTCTCGCAGAGATGCTGGAGGCAGAAAGTGAGCCCGAACCTTGTTCTCCAAACTTGACCATAGTGGTTCTATGATATTAAAGTGGTTGTAAAGTCAGAAGTTTTTTTTTATCTTAATGCATTTTATGCATTAGGATTAAAAAATCCTTCTGTGTGCAGCAGCCCCCATAATACTTATCTGAGCCCCATCTCGATCCAGCGATGTTGCAGGAGTCTCTCGGCTATCCGGAACTCTCCCTCCTCATTGGCTGACACAGCAGCACTGCGCCATTTGCTCCAGCTGCTTTCAATCAAAGTCAGCGAGCCAATGTGGAGAGGGGGGGCAGGGGCCAAACCGCGGCTCCATGTCTGAATAGACACACAGAGTGGCGGCTCGGCTCGAGGTGCCCCCAAAGCAAGCTGCGCACAGGAGGGAGGGGCCAGGAGTTCCGGGGAGGGACCCAAGAAGAGAAGGATTGGGGCTGCTCTGTGCAAAATCATTAAACAGACCAGGTAAGTATAACATGTTTGTTATTTTTATACAAAATCACTTTAAGGTCCAGCAACTGCAGCACCCAGGGAAGGTGTGAGACTTTGACCCCATACACACTATACAACTTTTGTCTGATTTCCTTTAGATTTACCAAAACCATGTAGTGCAAGGGCCTGCCTGATTGCATACAAATTGAAACTCTTATGCCCTGTACACACGGGCGGACTTTTCGACTGGACTGGCCCAACGGGACGAATCCGTCGGACAATCCGACTGTGTGTGGGCTTCATCGGACCTTCAGCGGACTTTTTCGGTCGAAAATCAGACAGACTTTAGATTTGGAACGTTTCAAATCTTTCCGACAGACTCAAGTCCGGTTGAAAAATCCGCTCGTCTGTATGCTAGTCCGACGGACAAAAACCGACGCTAGGGCAGCTATTGGCTATCAACTTCCTTATTTTAGTCTGGTCGTACGTCATCACGTACGAATCAGTCGGACTTTGGTGTGATCGTATGTAGGCAAGTCCGTTCGTTCGAAAGTCCGTCGGAAAGATCGTCGGACCTTTGATGCCGAAAAGTCCGCCCGTGTGTACACGGCATTAAGGTTTGACCTCATATATTATATGGTTTTGGTAACTCTAAAGGAAAAAATATACAAAAAATTGTATAGTGAGTCTCCAGCTTTAGTCTGCACGCTCATCCAACCACGGTTTGACAACACCAGCTGTGTGAATTGAAGCATCATTGTCTATGTAAATGCCTGCTGTCTTAGGGAAACAATGTTTGCCCCATGGGGTGCACCTGGTAAGCCAAAATTTGTAGCAGCAGCAGAAGCAAAAGAATGTGAGGAAAGGGGGGATATCCCCCTTAATGGAATGGTGGCGATCGGAGTTTGAAGCCCCTTATTGATTGATTTCAATGGGGGGTTTTGTGATAAGTCAAAAAAGTATAACTGCTTGGAAATATCCTGGTGTGTCCTCTAGGGTAAGGTCACCTGAGCCCCCAGAACATTCCAGAAATTCCCAGGACCTCTATTTAAACAAGAGGCTGAGGTGGGTCTTTTCCAGTCTTTAAAGGGATATTTGAAAAGCGCTCCACTGACTTTGTTTAAAATTATGTATTGATTAACCACTTGCCTACTGGGCACTTAAACCCCCCTCCTGCCCAGACCAATTTTCAGCTTTCGGTGCTCTCACACTTTGAATGACAATTACTCAGTCATGTAATACTGTACCCAAATTAATTTTTTGTCCTTTTTTTCATACAAATAGAGCTTTCTTTTGGTGGTATTTGATCACCTCTGGGTTTTGTATTTTTTGCGCTATAAATAAAAAAAGACCGAAAATTTTGAAAGAAAACGCATTTTTCTTAGTTTCTGTGATAAAATTTTGCAAATTATTAATTTTTCTTTATAAATTTTGGCCACAATTTATAATGCTACATATCTTTGGTAAAAATAACCCAAATTAGTGGATATTATTTGGTCTTTGTGAAAGTTAGAGAGTCTACAAACTATGGTGCAAATCATAAAAAATTGATCACATCTGATGTACTGGTGGCCTATCTCATTTCTTGCGACCCGAACAAGCCAGGAAAGTAAAAATACACCCCAAATGACCCCTTTTTTGAAAGTAGACATTCCAAGGTGTTTAGTAAGATGCATGGTGAGCTTTTTGCTGTTGTCATTTTTTCCCACAATTCTTTGCAAAATGAAGATTTTTTTATTTTTTATTTTTTCCCCCACAAAATTGTCATTGTAATAGGTTATTTCTCTCACATGGCATGTGTATACCACAAATAACACCCAAAATACATTCTGCTACTCCTCCTGAGTATGGGGATACCACATGTGTGGGACTTTTTCACAGCCTGGCCACATACAGAGACCCAATCACCAGGGAGCACCATCACGTGTTCTAGGAGCATAAATTACACATCTAACTTGTTGACCACCTATTACACTTTTGAAGGCCCTGGAGCACCAGGACAATGACATGTGACACTGATGACAGATGGCACTGATATGTGGCACTGATGACACTGACGTGGCACTGATGACAGATGGCACTGATACGTGGCACTGATGACACTGACGTGGCATTGATGACAGATGGCACTAATATGTGGCACTGATGACACTGATGACAGATGGCACTAATACGTGGCACTGATGACATTTGGCACTAATACGTGGCACTGACAGATGGCACTAATACGTGGCACTGATGACACTTGACACTGATGACAGATGGCACTAATATGTGGCACTAATGACACGTGGCAGTGATGACAGATGGCACTGATGACAGATGGCACTAATACATGGCACTGATGACACGTGGCACTGATGACAGATGGCACTAATACGTGGCACTGATGACAGATGGCACTAATACGTGGCACTCATGACAGATGGCACTACTACGTGACACTGATGACACGTGACACTGATGACACGTGACACTGATGACACGTGACACTGATATGTGGCACTGGGGACGGATGGCAGTGGGGAGGGATGGCACTGGGGACAGATGGCACTGGGGAGGGATGGCACTGGGGATGGATGGCACTGGGGACAGATGGCACTGGGGAGGAATGGCAGTGGGGACGGATGGCACTGGGGACGGATGGCACTGGGGAGGGATGGCACTGGGGAGGGATGGCACTGGGGAGGGATGGCACTGGGGACGGATGGCACTGGGGAGGGATGACAGTGGGGAGGGATGGCACTGGGGAGGGATGACAGTGGGGAGGGATGGCACTGGCGACAGATGACAGTGGGGAAGGATGACAGGAGACACTGATGACTTTTTTTTCTGTTTTTTTTTCACACACCAGATGGCACTGGGGAGGGATGGCACTGGGGACGGATGGCACTGGGGACAGATGGCACTGGGGAGGAATGGCAGTGGGGACGGATGGCACTGGGGACGGATGGCACTGGGGAGGGATGGCACTGGGGAGGGATGGCACTGGGGAGGGATGGCACTGGGGACGGATGGCACTGGGGAGGGATGACAGTGGGGAGGGATGGCACTGGGGAGGGATAACAGTGGGGAGGGATGGCACTGGCGACAGATGACAGTGGGGAAGGATGACAGGAGACACTGATGACTTTTTTTTCAGTTTTTTTTTCACACACCGCTGCAGCGGTTCGCTCTCCCTCCTCACACGCTGTCTCTGTGTGAGGAGGGAGAGCCGGCGATGAGAGATGATCTCATATGTTTAAATATGAGATACTCTCTCATTGGCACCGCCGATCGCACTGTAAACGGCCGCTGTCATTGGCCGTTTACGGCGATCTGTGACTGGCTTTGTCCGAGGGACACAGCCAGCACAGAACTTCCGCGATGCGCGCTCGCGGGAGCGTGCATTGCGGAAGTAAACAGCTGGACGTCCAGGGACGGCCGCCCGGCAGATAGCGTCCGCGCTGCAGCCGTATTTCGGCTATAGCGCGGGCGCGAAGTGGTTAAAGGAGTTACAGTATTTGTAAAAACCAGTAAACAAGGCCAAAGCCGTTAATCTAGTTTGGTGTGTCTAGTGTTCTTTTCATGTTTGGAGTTTATGTCGCCTATCGTCCCATGTTACATCACTTCAAGTGGTTGTATACCCTCAAGGTTTTTCACCTTAATGCATTCTATGTGCTGCAGCTCCCCCCCAGACCCCCTCCCCCCTTTTTCTTACCTGATCCTGATCCAATCCAGCGATGTGCACAAACACAGTGGCTCTAGCCGCTGTCTCTCTCATTGGCCGTTGCCTCCTGCTGCTGTCAATCAAATCCAGTGACACGGGAGCGGCGGGGCGGGGCTGAGTCTATTGACACAGACAGCAGGGAAAGCGGCTTTCTGTGGGGGCACCCGGTTAACAGGAGGGGCCTGGAGCACCAACGAGGGACCCCAGAAGAGGAGGATCGGGGCTGCTCTGTGCTATTGTTTTGAGGTAAGTATAGACAAGTTTGTTATTTTTCTGAAGAAAAGGTTTACAACCCCTTTCAGCTTTTTCGATTTAAACTGTTTTTTTATTAGAAAAAAAAAACTAAATTTACAAATAGTACATTTGCGTAGGAAATGTCAGATGTGGTTGACAGTTTTACAAACAGTTATGTGGTCAGACATTCCATAGACAATATGTTACATAGTGAGACATATATTAACACGTATAACATGGAGATAATAAAATGATGCATGGTACATCCCGTATTATATTTTATCTCAGTACAGATATGATATGGAGTAATGGAAAAAATATTAGAATGCAAGGCGCTGGCAAAAAAAAAAAGAGGGTCTTCCTATCAGCTGAGAGTTTCTGAAGCTTGCAGCCATCGATCCCAGATTTTGGCATATTTGGATGGGCAGCCTCTATGCATGTAGATAAGCTTTTGTACAATAAACTATTGTTCACTTCTGCTAACCATGCACTGAACTCGGGTGGTCCTCATCCACTGTTTTGCTATGACTTTTCTTGCAGAAAAGAGTGTTTCGTTCAGAAATATTTTAGTAAATTTATCCATGTCAGGTTCTGGGTATATTCTCAAAAGACACGGCTTGGGGTATAAGGTAAGGGGAGAACCCATGGTGTCATAAAGAAACTGTACAATGTGTCCAGAAGCCTTGGATCTTGGGACAGCTCCAGAGTAGGTGATATAATGTTCCCGTTGTCTGGTTACACATCATACAGTTAGCAGGTTGATCACGTTTATACCTAGATACTCTAAGTTGAGTGAGGTAAGAACGGTGAATTATATAGATCTGTGTGAGACGATCAGAAAGTTTAGGAGAAACTAGTTTGCAGGTGTCTAGAGCGTCACTCGATTTCTCATCCTTCCTTGCCCCTATATCCTCCTCCCATCTTTCTTTCAATGCATGTGCTGACCTGGAGGAGGAAGGTAGTAGCAACATATTATAGAAAACAGAGAACAGTTTTTTGGGGTCAGAGCTTTTTTTTCACCTCCATGAAGGGGTTAGTATCCAGTTAAGGGGTACCAGTCGGGAATTGTGCTCCGAAAGCATGCCGAATTTGTAGATACCTAAAAAACATGCAAGTCGATAACTCCTACTCGGACCCAAGTCTGTCAAAGGGTTTCAAGTCCCCATTAGGGTTAGATGAGATAAGTAGAAAAAAACCCTGGATCTCCATAGGTTTAGAATCTGGGATTAAGCAAAATTCCGGCAGAGTCACATTGTGCCACAGAGGAGTATGCTCATGCATTAGGAGTTTGTCTGTCACAATGTTCCAAATGCACCTGTAGTGGTAGAGCAGAGATGTTCTATCTCCCATCAATTCTGAGCCCCTCACTCCCCCCGTGATTGCAACAATCACTCCCCTGTTGAGTGCGACCATTTGGGGCACAGAAAGGTCAAGAATCTAGCCCTGTCAGTTTTATCTATGTGAAACAGCTGTGAAATTTGTGCTGCTAGGTGGTACATGTTGAGATCTAGTAAAGCTGTGCCACCCAGATCTGTGGGATTCTTCAACTTGCCCCAGGAAAGTTTATGTCTACTCTTTGCCCATATAAACATTTTAAGCAAGACCTCCATGGATTTGAAATGTCTAAGCACCAGGTAGACCGGGGAGTGCCAGAGCATATACAAAATTTTGGGCAACAACACCATTTTAACAAGGTTTATGCACCCCATAACTCCTAACGGTAACCTGGCTCATGACTGGGTCGTGCTTGAGCATTGCAAATAAGGGTTGTATATTGAGCATAATGTAGTCAGCAGGTGCACGAGTCATTCGTATGCCCAGATACTTGATGCAGTCTACCCTTTGTAAAGGAAGGTGGGCCTGAGCCTGGGGTGTGGGGAAGCTGTCTAAGGGAAGTATTTGAAATTTATCCCAATTGATTTTGAGTCCTGAAAGGAGCCCGGCGATTTAGATCGGGAGAATTTTGCTATGGCATCAGCAATCTCCTCTGCCGATAATGGCTTCTCCAACTGAACCGTTTGTTGCGATGTGAGTTGTGGGATCTGTACTTCATTAAGAAAATAATCAATAGTAGAGTTGTCTTCTGAGACCATGGAAGTATATAGTGAGGGAAAGAAGTCTCTGAAAATCTCAGTAACTTTCCTAGGTTCAAACACAAGCTCACCTCCCCGGGAACTAAGTGAGATTACTACCGCTGGTCTCTCCTCACGGTGCACCAAATAAGCCAATAGTTTACTGACCAAATAATTTCTGTTTATTATAGAACAATTCCCATTTCAGCTTTTAACGTGAAACATGTTGTCACTTTAACACCTGCAAATCATGTAGTGTTTCCATATTTTTGTCCAACCCCTGTATCTCTGTATATAAAATATGTACCTCCAGTAAAGTCACTGCACTCCCATGTGTGCTATCGCACCAGATTTAGTGCTCACTTACACATGCATTGCTCTGAAGAGCGCTCCTAAACTGCCTGTTTCAACCCCTTAAAGTCTTCGACATGACCATTGCAAGGCATTTGCGTAAAGAAAAAAAGAATGGTCTAGGATCAGAGGAATGAGGAATATTGGAGAGCGAATTATGAGGGTTTTATGAAGAAGACAATCATTATAAGTCTGCAATATCTGCTTCTGGTATATCTGCAGAAACCCCTTTAAAGTCGTGTACGCTCACATTTCAGTGTACCACCTTCATACGTCACCTGCAATAATACAGAAAAAAACATAAATTTTTGATTGAGAATTGTTAACATAGTTTAGTATTTTCTTATTGTGCCCCTGTTCAGGTGAAAATATTGTTTTTATATCTTTTTTTTGTTAGTGGAGAACTACATGCACGTGCCTGCAAGAGACATGACAGTTACTACCCCAATTTAGCTGTGCACCCCCTATTGTTTGCACCCAAGATATAAGAACACCACCACTTACCTTTGGTACATCACTGATGAATAAGATATAAAGCACAAAACTTACTGCATTAAGCTGTGGTGCCATACATTTTGAATTGTGCCCCAGTGTTGGGGCACAATACACCTTACTAAAAATGCCTTTTAATGTCATTTGTGTTGTAGTGTGCTACTTAGGCAATCAAAATGCTCTTCTTTTCTTTTTCTTTTTTTTTTTACGAATATCTGCAATTACACTTCTTTGTTTCAGCAGATTCCCCCTCAGATGGCACATCTGACCCTACTTTTCCCTATCCCCCCATTATTAATTTTTTCCTCCTAATCCCTGGAAACTTGAGGCTCGGTTCACACTGCTGGAAACTTGCCGGGGGACTTGATACGACTTGAAGTGACTTTGAAGCGACTTGAAGCAACTTTGCAGCAACTTCAGTGAATGCCTGGGTAATCTTCCTGTAATGTCGGATCCAAATCACATCAATTAAGATGAAGATCCGACTTGGAGATGACTTCCATTAAGGTCTATGGCCACAAGTTGGATTGAAGTCGCCTTGAAGTAATACAGGAGCCTTTTCTAAAGCGACTTCAGTAGGGATGAGCTTCGTGTTCGAGTCGAACCCATGTTCGACTCGAACATCGGCTGTTCGGTCGTTCGCCGAATTGCGAACGATATGGGCCGTTCGCACCAAATTCGTGTGGCGCGTCACGGCCCATAATTCACTGCGGCATCGCAGTGCATTGCTGGCTGATGATTGGCCAAGCATGCACTATGACCCGCATGCTTGGCCAATCACAGCGCCGCCTGAACAGAGAGCCGTAATTGGCCAAAGCCAAGGAGGCTTTGGCCAATTATGGCTCAGGGGATTTAGTACACGCCCCACACTATATAAGGCCGCCTGCATGGCGGCTCTGTGCAGTGTGTTCCGGTGTGCTGAGAGATAGAGAGAGAGAGAGACAGTGTCATTTCATTTGAGTTAGCTAGATTAGGCAGGACAGTCAGTCAGTTAGCTGCACTTACAGTGTATTGTGTATATATATGCATCCCAGGTGTTGCATATATATATATATATACTGTATTCAGTTTAGCTAGATCCGTTCCTGTTATCTTCCTACTGACAGGCAGGCTTGTCTTGTTACAGTATTTACAGCTACCTGAAGAAAATTGCTGGTGTTCTTTTGATCCTATTAGTACCACAGTCAGGCAGCTAGACTATTTACAGTTAGTGCAGTGCGTCCTGCTCACAGTGTTCAGCTAGATCCGTTCCTGTTATCTTCTTACTGACAGGCAGGCTTGTCTTGTTACAGTATATAAAGCTACCTGAAGAAAATTGCTGGTGTTCTTTTGATCCTATTAGTACCACAGTCAGGCAGCTAGACTATTTACAGTTAGTGCAGTGCGTTCTGCTCACAGTGTTCAGCTAGATCCATTCCTGTTATCTTCCTACTGACAGGCAGGCTTGTCTTGTTACAGTATTTACAGCTACCTGAAGAAAATTACTGGTGTTCTTTTGATCCTATTAGTACCACAGTCAGGCAGCTAGACTATTTACAGTTAGTGCAGTGCGTCCTGCTCACAGTGTTCAGCTAGATCCGTTCCTGTTATCTTCTTACTTACAGGCAGGCTTGTCTTGTTACAGTATTTACAGCTACCTGAAGAAAATAACTGGTGTTCTTTTGATCCTATTAGCACCACAGTCAGGCAGCTAGACTATTTACAGTTAGTGCAGTGCGTCCTGCTCACAGTGTTCAGCTAGATCCGTTCCTGTTATCTTCCTACTGACAGGCAGGCTTGTCTTGTTACAGTATTTACAGCTACCTGAAGAAAATTACTGGTGTTCTTTTGATCCTATTAGTACCACAGTCAGGCAGCTAGACTATTTACAGTTAGTGCAGTGCGTCCTGCTCACAGTGTTCAGCTAGATCCGTTCCTGTTATCTTCCTACTGACAGGCAGGCTTGTCTTGTTACAGTAAATACAGCTACCTGAAGAAAATTGCTGGTGTTCTTTTGATCCTATTAGTACCACAGTCAGGCAGCTAGACTATTTACAGTTAGTGCAGTGCGTCCTGCTCACAGTGTTCTGCTAAACCTACAAGTTAGTGGGGTGCGTCCTGCTCACAGTGTTCAGCTAAACCTACAAGTTAGTGGGGTGCGTCCACCTCACAGTGTTCAGCTAAACCTACAAGCTAGTGGGGTGCGTCCTGCTCACAGTGTTCAGCTAGATCCGTTCCTGTTATCTTCTTACTGACAGGCAGGCTTGTCTTGTTACAGTAAATACAGCTACCTGAAGAAAATTGCTGGAGTTCTTTTGATCCTATTAGTACCACAGTCAGGCAGCTAGACTATTTACAGTTAGTGCAGTGCGTCCTGCTCACAGTGTTCAGCTAAACCTACAAGTTAGTGGGGTGCGTCCACCTCACAGTGTTCAGCTAAAGCTACCTGTAGAAGGTTGGTGGTGTTCTCATACTACAGGCAGGCAGTTGATTTTGCTAGCTGCATAGCTGCAGTATCAGTACATATATATATATATATATATATATATATATATATATATATATATCCCAGCTTAGTGCAGCTACAGGCCATTAGTATGTCTGGAAGGCCAAGAAGGAGAGGCAGACAGTCACAAGCCAATAAGAGAGGGCAAGCAGGCTCTGTGTCTAGTGCTGGTCGTGGAGATGGTGCATCCTCATCAGCACGTGGCCATGGGACACGCTTGGCCTTTTTTTCGGCATCTGGCCGCGTTGAGCCGCAACATGCGGAAGACTTGGTCGAGTGGATGACCAAGCCGTCCTCATCCTCCTCATCCTCTCTCACCCATGCCCAGGGTACTTTGTCTGGCAAAGCAGCGGCCTCTTCCCTCGGCTCAATGTCATCAGTGACTCCTTCCCTAGCCCCACCATGTCCTCCTGAGGAGTCCCTCGAACTGTTTGACCACAGTGTTGGGTACATGCTCCAGGAGGATGCCCAGCGTTTGGAAGGCTCTGATGATACTGAGCTCGATGAAGGCAGTAACATGAGCACGGACAGAGGGGGTGCCCAAGAAGGACAGCAATCTGGCAGTCATGCTCCCCCTGCTGCAGCATACTGCCAGGTTTGCTCCAGTGATGAGGAGGGAGGGTGTCACAGACCTGGCCGGAGCAGAGGCTGTTGGAGAGGACTGTGTGCGGGCCTGTTGCCCACCGATTATGGGCCCTAGCATTTGAGGTGAATGAGAAATCCAGTCTGAACTGTATTAATCGGACTCAGTCATGTATATATTGTATGGGGACTCCTTGCTGTGGATCTGTGTCCCTGAAGAGGGAGGGGGGGGGGTTCCTCCAGCAGCCCCCTGCTGATAAGACTGATTCATTCTGTTGGGACACATCCTGTGAGGAGATGCTGGTGTCAACTTGTGCTTATGTTAATTGAATGAGCTAATGACATTGTCCTCCATACAATGTAGGAGACGGGACGACTCCTATTGGAGCTCATGTTAATTAGGTTAGCTTTGAGTCATCCTGGTGTATAAATGTGTGTGAGATCTCAAATAAAAGTTAGTTCTGATGTACTCCAAGACTGGTGTTGTCTAGTTCTTGGGGTTCCTATAGCCAGATCCATTGGACTCGTGTTCCAGCACTTAGGAAGCGGTATACGACGGAAGCACTCAAGCGGAGTGTGGGGCGTTCCGTGACATTGGTGGCAAGCAGTGGGATAGCTTCCTGAAGTCTGGGACATCCAAACCTCCAACTGGATCCAAGATCAGCATAGCAGACTTCAGTCACCCCAGCGGAGATATGGACCTGGCATCAGAATTCCCGGGGCTGCTGCGGATCATCCTTTCAACGTACACCAGGACTGTGTCTGAGGATGAATACCTGGAGCTTAGGCAGCAAATTCGGGTGGAGCTCTGGATTGCAGCCCTCCGTCTCGCTGGTATAAAACAGGGCAAGTGCTTTCCAACCCAAGAGCAACGGGCCAGTGACCAACGGGCATTGCGGATGGCATTCCTGGGAGAGCAGCCCCAGGAGCAATGGGTGACTGAGTTGGACAGGCTGGTCCAGCAGGAGATAGAGCTGGACAATTGTTATCGGGCTCTGCAATGGCACGCAGAGGAGGGATATTTAGGGGAGACAACAGAATGCTCTCCGGAGGGATATGACTTTGGCGGCCCTGGATTGCTGTGGGAGAACCTTACAGATCTTTTTATGTTTGGCGATGAGGGGGAACCTGACCTTGAGGACATGAGAGACTATAGAGAGTCTATGCTCAGTCTTGCAGGGGTCTCAGAGCTCAAACCTGATCTGGACCATTTGCTAAGGAAGGAACAGCATCTGGAAAGGGCATACAGGAAACTGCTAGAACAAGTTCAGCAGCATGCCAGAGAATCGGCAGTGGAAAATCCGGAGATTGCCGTCCCCAAACCTGAAGTGCTGACAACAGGGCAGAGCTCTGCTAACCTCTGCCCAGCACTGATAACATCTTCTGGGTTCCATGGACAGGAGATGGTGAACCTCTATCCCCAGACATCAGTTGCAGAGACATGGGACTTGATAGACTTTTCTGCTGAGGAAGAACAACCTGATGAGCCTCCAGCAGAAGAGCTGCTATCAGGGCCAAAGTTCACTGTGTTCTGCCCAGCACCAACAGTGGCTTCGGCCTTCTTGAGAGAAGAGGTAGTCGGCCTTTATCCCACAACACTGACAGGGACATGTGATTTTCTGCCAGCAGCATCTATGGAGTTAAAACAAACTTCTCCAGCTGAAGATCTGGTAACTGAACAGAGGGTCCAAGACCTCTGTCCCACACTTTTACCACTTCCAGAGACTGGGGATTTAATAGACGTTTCTGTAGAGGAGGAACCACCTGGCAAACCCCCAGCAGAAGTGCTGGCAACCGGACAGAGGGTCCAAGACCTCTGCCCCACACCTGCAGCAATTGTGGAGGCCCAAGGTGAGGAGGTGGCAGTCTATCGCGAGCTGCAGATCAGGATCCAAGGAGAGAATGCAGTCATCACCTCACAACTGCAGCTTGATCTGGTGTCAGTTGATGGGGCTTCAGTCCCCACCTGTATACCCCAGGGATGCTGGGCAGTCGGCCCAGATCCCCAAGAGCAGGATGGAGTGAGCCCAGTCCCCCTGTCTTCTCTCCAGCGGCAGAAAGGATTCCAGGGAGAAGGGCCAGTCCGGGCCTCTCCCCAGCGGCAGATATGTTCTCTGAGAGAGGCAGAGGATGGCTGGGTGAGTAATACACTGTTTGGAATAATTTGTTTGGGGTACTGTGTGGGTACAGGCAGTAGAGGACTGGGACTACTGACTAACTTCGGAGTCAACCCGTCTGGGGTCTCCTCCTATGTTAGTATCCTGCCGAAAGGGGAGAAATGTCACAGACCTGGCCGGAGCAGAGGCTGTTGGAGAGGACTGTGTGCGGGCCTGTTGCCCACCGATTATGGGCCCTAGCATTTGAGGTGAATGAGAAATCCAGTCTGAACTGTATTAATCGGACTCAGTCATGTATATATTGTATGGGGACTCCTTGCTGTGGATCTGTGTCCCTGAAGAGGGAGGGGGGGGGGTTCCTCCAGCAGCCCCCTGCTGATAAGACTGATTCATTCTGTTGGGACACATCCTGTGAGGAGATGCTGGTGTCAACTTGTGCTTATGTTAATTGAATGAGCTAATGACATTGTCCTCCATACAATGTAGGAGACGGGACGACTCCTATTGGAGCTCATGTTAATTAGGTTAGCTTTGAGTCATCCTGGTGTATAAATGTGTGTGAGATCTCAAATAAAAGTTAGTTCTGATGTACTCCAAGACTGGTGTTGTCTAGTTCTTGGGGTTCCTATAGCCAGATCCATTGGACTCGTGTTCCAGCACTTAGGAAGCGGTATACGACGGAAGCACTCAAGCGGAGTGTGGGGCGTTCCGTGACAGAGGGTATGATGAGGTCACTGACTCAACGTGGGTGCCTGATAAGAGAGAGGAGGAGGAGGATACCAATGAGGCAGGATGCCCTCCAGGGGCCAGCCTAAGGGCAGCACATTGACTGCATCACACCCCAAAGCTCCACATGTGCAGGGCGCTGCAGTCTCTGCGCGTTATTCAAAAAGTTCTTTGGTGTGGGCCTTTTTTGAGACGAGTGCATCAGATCACACCGCTGCTATTTGCAACATATGTCTCAAGCGTATCTCGCGTGGCCAAAACATCTCCCGCTTGGGTACCACATGCTTGACCAGACATATGTTGACCTGCCATGCAGTTCGTTGGCAAGCGTATCTAAAAGACCCACACCAAAGAACAAAGAGGACCTCTCCTTGCTCCTCATCAGCTGAGATTTCCAACCCCACTAGACCTTCAGTCCTCTCTGAGACCTGCACTGAGAGGAATGAAGGTGTAGAATTAGGTGTGTCACAGCCAAGTACTTGTGGGCAATCTGCTTTTGGTACACCGACGTCAGATTGTACCAGGCAAATTTCCCTGCCCCAGCTGCTGCACCGCCGAAAGAAGTTTGCTCCCAGCCATCCACATGCCCAGCGGTTGAATGCTAGCTTGGCAAAATTGCTAGCACTTCAACTGCTGCCTTTTCAGTTGGTAGACTCTGCCCCCTTCTGTGAGTTTGTGGAATGTGCGGTTCCTCAGTGGCAGGTACCCAAACGCCACTTTTTCTCACGGAAGGCGATTCCGTCTCTCTACCGGCATGTGGAAGGCAATGTCCATGCCTCGCTGGACAGGGCGGTCAGCGGTAAGGTGCATATTACCGCTGACTCATGGTCCAGCAGGCATGGACAGGGACGTTACCTAAGTTTCACGGTGCATTGGGTGACTCTGCTGGCAGCTGGGAAGGATGCAGGACAAGGTGCAGTAGTGTTGGAGGTTGTTCCGCCACCACGCCTCCAAAATGCTAATGATTGTGACACACCTCTCTCCTCCACCCCCTCCTCTTCTTCTTCCTCCATGGCCTCTTCCTGTGCTTTGTCCTCGGAACCAGCGGTGCTCCGTAGCCGTTCAAGGGGCTACGCAAGTACGCAGGCCAAAAGATGCCATGCGGTGCTTGAGCTGGTGTGCTTGGGGGATAGGAGCCACACTGGGGCAGAGGTTCTGTCAGCTCTGCAGGGGCAGGTTCAGAGGTGGTTGATGCCACGCCAACTTAAGGCAGGAATGGTGGTTTGCGACAATGGCACCAACCTCCTCTCTGCCCTCCGACAGGGACAAATGACCCATGTGCCCTGTTTGGCTCACGTCCTTAACTTGGTGGTGCAGCGGTTCTTGGGCAGGTAGCCGGGCTTACAGGATGTCCTGAGGCAGGCCAGGAAAGTCTGTGTGCATTTCCGCCGGTCATATAATGCCAGTGCTCGGCTGACGGACCTCCAAAAGGAGTTTAACCTGCCCAAGAACCGCCTAATCTGTGACATGCCCACCAGGTGGAACTCAACGTTGGCCATGCTGCAGCGGCTGCACACGCAGCAGAGGGCCATCAATGAGTACCTGTGCGACTATGGCACCAGGACAGGGTCAGGGGAGCTTGTTTTTTTTTCCCCACGCCAGTGGGCCATGATCAGGGATGCATGCACTGTCCTGTCACCATTTGAGGAGGCCACGAGGATGGTGAGCAGTGACAGTGCATGCATCAGTGACACTGTCCCCCTTGTCCACCTGTTGGAGCACACGCTGCGTGGAATAATGGACAGGGCACTTGAGGCAGAACAGAGGCAGGAAGAGGAGGACTTCCTTAGCTCTCAAGGCCCCCTTTATCCAGACAGTGTTCCTGCGTGCCCGCCGATCACACAGGAAGAGGACGAGGAGGAGGAGGAGGAGGAGGAGGAAGATTTTGTCCGTATGGAGGTGGAGCCTGGCACTCAGCATCAGCAGCAGTCTTTAAGGGATCAGTCCCAAGAAACACATGGACTTGTACGTGGCTGGGAGGAGGTGGCTGCGGACCATGTCGTCCTTAGTGACCCAGAGGACTCCGGACCGAATGCCTCAGCAAACCTACGCTGCATGGCCTCCCTGATCCTGTAAAGCCTGCGAAGGATCCTCGTATTCGTGGTATCAAGGAGAAGGACCAATACTGGCTGGCAACCCTCCTTGATCCACGTTACAAGGGTAAGGTTGCGGACCTTATCTTGCCATCGCAGAGGGAGCAGAGGATGAAATATCTTCGAGAGGCCTTGCAGAAAGGTCTGTGCAACCCGTACCCAGAGACTGGGAGGTTACAAACTCCTGTTTCTGGACAACGTATTGCTGAGGCTTCGGTCAGTCAAAGAAGGAGCGGTGGAGAAGGTGGCCGTCTGACCGATGCGTTCAGACAATTTTTTGGTCCGCAGCCCCAAGGTATGATCGGTTCCAGCAACCATCGCCAGCGTCTGTTTTACATGGTGCAGGAATACCTAGGGGCAAGATCAGACTTGGACACCTTTCCCACCGAAAATCCTCTGGGTTACTGGGTCTTGTGGATGGATCACTGGCCAGAGCTTGCACAGTATGCAATTGAGCTACTGGCCTGTTCTGCATCCAGCGTTCTTTCGGAACGCACATTCAGTGCTGCTGGAGGCGTGGTAACCAATCACAGGGTGCGTCTGTCCACCGACTCGGTCGATCGACTGACCTTCATAAAAATGAATCAGTCTTGGATCACCACCAGCTACCAAGCACCTGATGCTGATGTAACCGAATAATTTTTTTTGAAATCTCAAATCCCTTCAAAGACTGCCTATGCTGATGCTGAGTGACTATCCCTGAGTAATTATCCTCTTCCTCTTCAATCATCACGCTGATAGCTTGTAAGAACATTTTTGGTTCTGGGCGCCACCCCCAGTGCCTAAGGCACAATTTTTCAGCCCCTGTTTAACAGGGGCGTGTAATTACAATTTTTGATGCAATACTTTGCAGCAGGGCTCGTTTCTGCGTTCCAACTAGAGTGTCTGTGAGGGGTTGCAGTGTTGTGCCACCAGCACCAGTGCCTAAGGCCCAATTTTTCTGCCCCTGTCTAACAGGGGCGTGTAATTACAGTTTTTGATGCAATACTTTGCAGCAGGGCTCGTTCCTGCGTTCCAACTAGAGTGTCTGTGAGGAGTTGCAGTGTTGTGGCACCAGCACCAGTGCCTAAGGCCCAATTTTTCAGCCCTTGTTTAACAGGGGCGTGTAATTACAATTTTTGATGCAATACTTTTCAGCAGGGCTCGTTCCTGCGTTCCAACTAGAGTGTCTGTGAGGGGTTGCAGTGTTGTGACACCAGCATCAGTGCCTAAGGCCTAATTTTTCAGCTCCTGTTCAACAGGGGCATGTAATTACAATTCTTGATCTAATATTTTACAGCAGGGCCCTGTGAGGGCTTACAGTGTTGTGGCCACAACAACACCTAAGGCCCAAATTTCTGCTGAGTATATAGGGCAGGCCCCTACTTTCAAACATCTAACTTACAAACGACTCCTACTTGCAAACGGAAGGAGACAACAGGAAGTGAGATGAAATCTACCCCTAGGAAGGGAAATTCTCTCCTGTAAGAGTTAATATGGGAAAAACATTTCTCCTTTCCACTGATGCTTTCCAATCGTTGTTCCGCAAAAAAACCCAAATTTTTAAAAAACATTTTTCATTGGGACAAAAAGTGAGGTGAAATCTTCTGAAGAGGAGGAAAGACAGCAAACCAAATGTCACAGGGGTGATAACCCTTCCCTATGTTTTCCAAAAAGCTTAAAAAAGATTTTTTGGCTGGAGCTAAACACGTTAAAAATGTACCCGTTCAAAATTACAAACAGATTCTACTTAACAACAAACCTACAGTCCCTGTCTTGTTTGCACCGCCTGTATACTGCTGTTCAGAGTATATAGGGCCTGGTGGCCCCACACCTTTCCTTATTTTAATTTGGGTGCGGGGTTCCCCTTAATATCCATACAAGACCCAAAGGGCCTGGTAATGGACTGGGGGGTACCCATGGTGTTTGTCTCACTGATTTTCATCCATATTGCCAGGACCGGACATTACATTAAACCCGCAAGCAGTTTTAAATGAGATTTTTTCCTTTAAAAATGACATTTGGTGCAGGGACTGTTCTAAACACGGGAAACACGCGTCACTTTACAGGCATACTATAGACACCCCCAGATACGATATTTAAAGGACTATTTCACTTTTTTTTTTTTACTTTAAGCATCATTAAAATCACTGCTCCCGAAAAAACGGCCGTTTTTAAAAGTTTTTTTGCATTGATACATGTCCCCTAGGGTAGGACCCGGGTCCCCAAACCCTTTTTAGGACAATACCATGCAAATTAGCCTTTAAAATGAGCACTTTTGATTTCGACCGTTCGAGTCCCATAGACGTCAATGGGGTTCTAACGTTCGTGTGAACCTTCGGTCAGTTCGCAGGTTCTGGTGCGAACCGAACCGGGGGGTGTTCGGCTCATCCCTAGACTTCAGTAGTGCTAGATAAAGAGGAAGTAAACTATAATAAGGTTTACCTATAGGCAGTGTAAATATCTCCTAAATGTGTACTGTTTAGGAGATATTCACATTGCATGCAGCCAGTGACATCACTAGCGTCATGCGCTCTGAAGGAACGGCCACCGGTGCCGTTCCTTCCGAGCCCTGTGTCGTGAACGACAGCGGGAGTGATGTCATCGCGGCTCCGGCCAATCACAGCGCCAGAGCCCACGAACCCGGAAGCAAGACCGGTGAAAATGGAAACAGCTGCGGCACTAAAACAGCTTTGTTTTAAGGTAAGTTTTACATAATGTGCTAGTATGCGATGCATACTAGCACATTATGACTTTACTTTGCAGGAAGAAGAAGAAAAAAAAAACGTACAGCGGTATACAACCGCTTTAAAACAGCTCTCATTGACTATTATAGAATTTCACATGTCACACGACTTGGGGTCTCACAAGTTGGATCCCAAGTCGGGGCAGTGTGAACCGAACCTCAATTTCTATGTTTTCTCTCCTTGCCCTTACTTCATCAACACCTATAAAGCTATTGAAAACTTTGGTGATCTTATTGTTTTACATGACATAAAGAGATGTAGAAATGACAGTTGTTGCTCTCTGTAAGAGGTTTTAATACATGCCAATTTATGTTTATTAGCTTGATTATGATATATATGTATCAATCTTGTTTATCGTATCATTATGTCAAAAATTGATATAAAATTATAAATAATAATAATTTAAAAAGTGCCAGTGTGTCAATGGCTATTGCTGTGTGTTGGCAGCCCATTCAAAGTCAAGGTTAAAGCACGACATAACGCACCACAAGTGTGTAAATTAGGTCTCAATTTGAAACTAAAACCCTGTACAAGCATATGGTCTAATCCTGACCTCTAGTGGTTGTGACAGAAGATGCAGAGAA
Source organism: Lithobates septentrionalis (assembly GCA_037952835.1). Lineage (NCBI taxonomy): Eukaryota > Metazoa > Chordata > Amphibia > Anura > Ranidae > Lithobates > Lithobates septentrionalis. The sequence continues at coordinate 45,924 of JBBDGP010000990.1, forward strand.
TGCTACACTTGGTAGTATTTCTATGTCATAACCTAAATAAGGAAATAAAATTATATAATGGCACATCTCCTGTGTCTCTAATTAAAGCTGAAGTGATTTTTTCTTCATCCGCACCATGAATGAAGAGTGTCCCTTGTGTTGGTGGCAGCTTTGTTACTTGATATTTTTATTCCTTTGCCCCAGGATACCCCCATAGCCATAGGTGTGCACAGCCTATTGCATTAAGGTGTACACCTTGAAGCTCAAACACATATGTGTTTGTGCATGTGTATACATACTGACGGTGTCAGTAGAGCAGTGGACGGTGTCAGTAGGGCAGAAATTGGTGTCAGTAGAGTAGTGGGCGGTGTCAGTAGAGCAGAGGTTGGTGTCAGTAGAGCAGTGGACGGTATCAGTAGAGCAGTGGACGGTGTCAGTAGAGCAGAAGTTGGTGTCAGTAGAGCAGTAGACGGTGTCAGTAGAGCAGTGGACGGTGTCAGTAGAGCAGAGGACGGTGTCAGTAGGGCAGAGATTGGTGTCAGTAGAGCAGTGGACGGTGTCAGTAGAGCAGAGGACGGTGTCAGTAGGGCAGAGATTGGTGTCAGTAGAGCAGTGGACGGTGTCAGTAGAGCAGAAGTTGGTGTCAGTAGAGCAGTGGACGGTGTCAGTAGAGCAGAGGTTGGTGTCAGTAGAGCAGTGGACGGTGTCAGTAGAGCAGTGGACGGTGTCAGTAGAGCAGAAGTTGGTGTCAGTAGAGCAGTGGACGGTGTCAGTAGAGCAGAAGTTGGTGTCAGTAGAGCAGTGGACGGTGTCAGTAGAGCAGTGGACGGTGTCAGTAGAGCAGAGGACGGTGTCAGTAGAGCAGTGGACGGTGTCAGTAGAGCAGTGGACCGTGTCAGTAGAGCAGTGAACGGTGTCAGTAGAGCAGTGGACAGTGTCAGTAGAGCAGTGGACGGTGTCAGTAGAGCAGTGGACCGTGTCAGTAGAGCAGAAGTTGGTGTCAGTAGAGCAGTAGACGGTGTCAGTAGAGCAGAAGTTGGTGTCAGTAGAGCAGTGGACAGTGTCAGTTGAGCAGTGGACCGTGTCAATAGAGCAGAGGTTGGTGTCAGTAGAGCAGTGGACGGTGTCAGTAGAGCAGAAGTTGGTGTCAGTAAAGCAGTGGGCGGTGTCAGTAGAGCAGAAGTTGGTGTCAGTAAAGCAGTGGGCGGTGTCAGTAGGGCAGAGGTTGGTGTCAGTAGAGCAGAGACTGGTGTCAGTAGGGCAGTAGATGGTGTCAGTAGGTTTTTATTTGTATTATTTTATATTATCTTTTACAGATTTATTTATTTTTTTTCATAGGGGACTATGGTGAAATATCAGGGGTTTAAATAGGGGGACACACAGGGTAACTAGGGTGTGTCCAGGCACACCTGGCACATGCCTATGCCCACAGCAGTGATCTTCTTTTGCTGCGGGGGTTCCTATGAGCAGTTACACCTGTCACAGAAACTTGTCAAAAGCGCCGACTACGCCAACCCTTTCCATCCCTTGCTCCATTCGTAGAAGCCGCACTATCAGTTCCTGCAAAGAAAAGTGCACTAATGAATGGAGGATGGGCGGAGAAATGTCCACCTCCTTTGTTCATAGGGTACATTTCAGTGTTGAAACTGATGGCTTCTATGAATGGAGCAGGTTGCGGAAAGTGGGATAATAGTCGACATTTTGAAGTCACTCATATTAACCCCCGCAGCACTGGAATATGACCGCTGTGAAAGTACCTGTGGGCAGAGGAATAAAGATTTCAGGGAACACAGTAGCCACCAAAACACAAGGCACTCTTCATTCATGTAAGTACCATTCCTGGTGCTGATGGGAACAAAATAAATAATTTTCTAAACTTCCGGTTTAAGGCTCTTGATTTCTAACATATGTAAGAATATGCGGTATGTTAATGTATATGTCTAGCCAATTTTATTTTAAATGTTAGATAGAGAGTGGAGTGATTAGAACACTTGTTTTGTTTCCACCGTTGCCTAATTTCTATGGGGAGAATCACCCTTCTATTTATCCTGGTGTCCATGGTCAGTGAGAAAATGTATGGGAAATCCAAAATGTTACCGTTGTCACCAGAACAGGAACAGGGTGGAACATTTTTAGTGGCAATATTTGTTCTGGTGGGAAATGAGAATGAGCATTTCCGAGACAGTAAATGAAGGGAAATCTACCCAAAGGGAAGGGGAGGTTAAACCTTCCTTACTCTATCCAAAGCTATATAAAAAGGGTTTTGGCTATACACACTGTACACTTTAAAATCCCTGTGAAACTAAATGTACTATCTACCAGACAATCCCAGAACATCTAAACGTCATAACTGGCATGAGGCTAGCTGGTTGGAGCTGTCCATCAAATGAAGTGGCCCTTGGTTAAGGCTTGATCATCTCCTTACCTCTTTATTGTGAGTAAATGAAGACGGATCTGAAGAACCATATTCTGAGCATGCAGTGAACTCTGATGCCACTGAATTAGAAAAAGAGGAAGATCTTGAGGACGGCATCAAAGTGGAAATCCATAGTCTGCTGGGAAAACAAAAAATACATTTGGTGTTATCAGTTGCATTGCTAGGTGTACAAAAGATCTGGGGCTAGAGCCCATAGCAGCGTAGTAAATAAAGTAAAGAAAGTCATACGCTTGGGCGAGCATACACATGTATATACAGTAATATACTGTATATGTACATATGTGTGTGTATATATATCTCCAGAGAGCCCCCCACTTACATTAGGGTCCCCAGAGAGCCTCCCCTCCCCTTGGGGACCCCTGCAGAGACTCGAGGCTATTGGCCCCAGATTCGGGGCTATAGCCCCAAAAGCCACCCCCTAGCGACGCCCCTGGGTGTTATCCTTGTGCATGTTGTGGTACTGAGTACAGATATAGTACATGTTGCAGTTAGCACAATGGCTTAGTGGTTTCCTCTGGATTCTCCAGTTTTTATCTCACACTCCAAAAGACAAGCTGCTAGGATAGTTGGCTTCTGTCTAAATTGGCCCTAATATGTGTGTGCATTTATGTACAATATGTATGTGTATGAGATAGCAACATTCTTTTTAAAGTCTTTGAGGCATAGACTGATTTGAATGTAGAGCATGTACTGTGCTGTATAACTGTGGGCACTATATACAGTGGCTTGCGAAAGTATTCGGCCCCCTTGAACTTTTCAATCTTTTGCCACATTTCAGGCTTCAAACATAAAGATATAAAATTTTTATTTTTTGTGAAGAATCACCAACAAGTGGGACACAATTGTGAAGTGGAACGAAATATTTTGGATTTTTGAAACTTTTTTAACTAATAAAAAAATGAAAAGTGGGGCGTGCAAAATTATTCGGCCCCCTTGTGTTAATACTTTGTAGAGCCACCTTTTGCTGCGATTACAGCTGCAAGTCGCTTGGGGTATGTCTCTATCAGTTTTGCACATTGAGAGACTGAAATTCTTGCCCATTCTTCCTTGCAAAACAGCTCGAGCTCAGTGAGGTTGAATGGAGAGCGTTTGTGAACAGCAGTTTTCAGCTCTTTCCACAGATTCTCGATTGGATTCAGGTCTGGACTTTGACTTGGCCATTCTAACACCTGGATACGTTTATTTGTGAACCATTCCTTTGTAGATTTTGCTGTATGTTTGGGATCATTGTCTTGTTGGAAGATAAATCTCCGTCCCAGTTTCAGGTCTTTTGCAGACTCCAACAGGTTTTCATCCAGAATGGTCCTGTATTTGGCTGCATCCATCTTCCCCTCAATTTTAACCATCTTCCCTGTCCCTGCTGCAGAAAAGCAGGCCCAAACCATGATGCTGCCACCACCATGTTTGACAGTGCGGATGATGTGTTGAGTGTGATGAGCTGTGTTGCTTTTACGCCAAACATATCGTTTTGCATTGTGGCCAAAAAGTTCGATTTTGGTTTCATCGGACCAGAGCACCTTCTTCCACATGTTTGGTGTGTCTCCCAGGTGGCTTGTGGCAAACTTTAGACGAGACTTTTTATGGATATCTTTGAGAAATGGCTTTCTTCTTGCCACTCTTCCATAAAGGCCAGATTTGTGCAGTGTATGACTGATTGTTGTCCTATGGACAGACTCTCCCACCTCAGCTGTAGTTCTCTGCAGTTCATCCAGAGTGATCATGGGCCTCTTGGCTGCATCTCTGATCAGTCTTCTCCTTGTCTGAGCTGAAAGTTTAGAGGGACAGCCAGGTCTTGGTAGATTTGCAGTGGTCTGATACTCCTTCCATTTCAAAATGATCGCTTGCACAGTGCTCCTTGGGATGTTTAAAGCTTGGGAAATCTTTTTGTATCCAAATCCGGCTTTAAACTTCTCCACAACAGTATTACGGACCTGCCTGGTGTGTTCCTTGGTCTTCATGATGCTCTCTGCGCTTTCAACAGAACCCTGAGACTATCACAGAGCAGGTGCATTTATACAGAGACTTGATTACACACAGGTGGATTCTATTTATTACCATCAGTCATTTAGGACAACATTGGATCATTCAGAGATCCTCGCTGAAATTCTGGAGTGAGTTTTCTGCACTGAAAGTAAAGGGGCCGAATAATTTTGCACGCACCACTTTTCAGTTTTTTAATTGCTAAAAAAGTTTAAAATATCCAATAGATTTTGTTCCACTTCACAATTGTGTCCCACTTGTTGGTGATTCTTCACAAAAAATTCAAATTTTATATCTTTATGTTTGAAGCCTGAAATGTGGCAAAAGGTTGAAAAGTTCAAGGGGGCCGAATACTTTCGCAAGCCACTGTAAATCCTGTAATAAATAAATGCTGCCCTATACACTGCATGCAAAGTAAAACATTGTAGAACGTCAGGGGGCAAATCATTATCCTGTAATGCGAATGGTCTGTGATCGATCTCTTTTCGTATTTGGAGAAAGCATTTAATTTATTTTTCTTTTAATACAACAATGGGACTGATAATCTAAAGTGATATTAAATCTTGCTTTTAAAAAATTACAAACATGTTATACTTACCCGCTGTGTGCAATGGTTTTGCACAGAGCAGCTCTGATCCACTACTTTTCAGGTTCCCCACTGGTGTATCCTGGCTCCTCCCCCTCGAGCAGTGCCCCCAGTCAAAAATGCTTGCCCTGGGGGCACTGCTCCCGAGCCGCTGCTCTCTGTGTCCATAAGACACATAGGGGTAGATTTACTAAAACTGGAGCACTCAGAAGCCATGCAGCTGTGCATGGTAGCCAATGGGCTTCCAATATCAGCTTGTTCAATTAAGCTTTGGCAATAAAACCTAGAAGCTGATTGGTTTCTATGCAGAGATACGCCAGATTCTTCAGTGTTAGTAAATAACCCCCATAGAGCCATGGCTTGGCCCCACCCCCTGCTCTCTCCTCATTGACTCACTGGCTGTGATTGGGCTCCCGTTGCTGTCTCAGCCAATGAGGGTGGAGAGTCCCAGGGCAGCCAAAGCCATCGTGAACATCCCTGGATCGGAGGGAGCTCAGGTAAGGATTGGGGGGACGCTGCACATACAGTCCCTGACAAAAGTCTTATTGCTTTTCTATTTTGTAGAAACTCCTGCTATTAACCTGGCTTTTTAATTAATCAATTGGTGTTAGAAATAGCTCATATGAAAAGCTAAAGCCCTCCCAAATGATGTTTAATGTACTGAAATAAATTAGTTTCACTGAAAAAAGATTTATCATTTAATCAAGACAGACGGGTCAAATTTTGGCAAGACAAAAGTTTTGTCGCCTATACAGAAATTGAACAACTTTACTGAAAATCCAAAAATATGTCAGAAAATTAAGTAGTGGTACTGTGAGATCCAAATTTAATATCTTGTATGACTTCCATGAGCTTGAAGGACAGCATCCATGCGGTTTGGCAAGGATTCATACAATTTATTGATGAAGTCATCAGGAATAGCAAAGTAAACAGTCTTGCATGCCTCCCAGAGTTCATCAATATTCTTTGGTTTCGTCTTCCATGCTTCATCTTTCATCCTAAACCACATATGCTCAATGATGTTCATGTCTGGTGACTGGGCTGGCCAATCCTGGAGCATCTTGATCTTCTTTGCCTTAAGGAACTTTGATGTGGAGATGGAAGTATGCGATGGAGCACCATCCTGCTGCAAAATTTGGCCTTTTTTATGGTTGGGAATATAAGAGGTAGCTAAGATTTCTTGGTATTTTGGACTCTTGATGTTGCCTTCCACCCTGCAGATCCCTCGCACACCCCCATACTGGATGTAACCCCAGACCATGATTTTGCCTCCACCAAACTTCACTGTTTTCTGGGTAAATCTCGGCTCCATGCGGGTTCCAGTAGGTCTCCTGCAATATTTGCGGCGACTGTGGTGTAATTAAACAGAAGATTCATCTGAAAAATCCACCTTCTGCCACTTTTCCAGAGTCCATCCTTTTAGCAGGCTGTGGCCCTTGGCAAATGCCACACGGTTTTTCAATTGTCTTTTGTTTAGTGCTGGCTTATGGGCACTGATTCGACCATGGAGGCCATTTCGAGACAGAATCCGACAAACTGTTCTGGTTGACACAGGGACTTCAGGTGACCAGGTCTCGTGGAGCTCTGCTGCAGTGGAAAATGGGCTGTCCTTGGATTTTCTAGCCAACAAACAGTCCTCTTGAGCAGTTGTTTTGCGGGGTCGGCCTGACCTGGCCTTGTCCAAAACGTCTCCAGTCTCTTCAAATCTTTTTTTTATCCTCTGAACTTGACGCTGGGACACATTGAAGGTGTCTGCCACATCAGCAGTGGATCTGGTCTTCAGCCTCTTGATAATCAACACTTTAGTCTCCGGGTGAATCTTAGGCATGTTTGCAGAGGTCTAGTTGCAGTTGAGAAGGTCTAGTGTACTGGTGTTCTTTTTATACACACCTGAGACCTAACTGATCCATTATTAGTCACAGGTGAAGCTCATATAACAAGGCGACAACACTTATGTCTTGGCAAAAATTGACTCAATGGGCTTTACCAAGCTGTGAATATTAGAATACTTTTTGTCAGTTTTGTTTTGCACTAAAACATTATTACAAACGCTGTTGGGATTAAAATGACCCATTTCTTGTAACAAAATCTTGATTAGAAATATATTTTAGCGGCACTTCAGGTCAATTTGTACACAAGCGACAAGACTTTTGTCAGGGACTGTAGAAGGTTTTTAAACTTTATGCATAGAATCCATGAAGGCAAAAAAGCCTTCATCCTTTAGAACCACTTTAATTATAACAGGCAGGCCTTCCCAGGTAGCAGTCTAAAGCCTCGTACACACTAGTATTTTTTTTTTCTTTCGTTCAACCCAGCAGGGCTGAACAAAAAACAACTGACAGCTCAGGTGGAGCCGATGTACTAACGACCCGATGTTAGTAAAGCGATCTCGCCTGCTGTTCTATTGTGTTCTGATGGGGAGATGACCCCCCCCCCCCCTCCGCGCCAGAACATTCCGGTCAGCGCTCTCAGCCATTGGCTGTGAGCGCTGATTGGGAGCCGATCAGCAGACCTTTTTTGGTCATGCCCCTTCAACAGATGCCGGCCCGACTCCAGTACACATGGCCCGAATGTCAGTTGGTTTCTATTGAACAGGCCAGTGCCGCCTGACATGTGTAGTAGGCTTTAGGTTTAGGAAGTTCTGAAATGACTTATGCCGCGTACACACGAGCGGACTTTACGGCAGACTTTGCCCGGCGGACTGGATTTCGTCGGACAATTCGATCGTGTGTGGGCTCCAGCGGACTTTGTTTTCTCAAAAGTTGGACGGACTTATATTTGAAACATGTTTTAAATTAATCCGTTGAAATCGAGTCCGGTCGAAAAGTCCGCCGTCTGTATGCTAGTTCGACGGACAAAAAGCCACGCTAGGGCAGCTATTGGCTACTGGCTATGAACTTCCTTGTTTTAGTCCGGTCGTACGTCATCACGTACGAATTCGACGGACTTTGGTGGATTGTGTGTAGGCAAGTCCGTTCATTCAGAAAGTCCGTCGTAAAGTACGTTGAAAAGTCCGCCGGGCAAAGTCTGCCGTAAAGTCCGCTCGTGTGTACGCGGCATTAGTGTTAGTGTCTAAGGAGCTAAAGCAGATAATAATTTGCAATAAAAGCAGGACTAAATCTGCCCGGGTCCCCAAAGCAGCTGCCATAACAAGTCTTCTTTCCTCCAGCGATGCAAGGTCTGCACTCCCCCCTCAGTGGTCTGTCACCACTGCTGCCATCGTCTTCTTGGTCAGGTGTCTTCCTTTCTTGACCAATGTGCATCCACCGATGACGTAAATGATCTTTGTCCTACAGATGTCAGGATTGTAAACTGCAATATGCATGGGCAAGCAGCATACAATTAGAAAAAAAAATGCTTGCAAAACCTTACATACAGACATTTTTTATTTATTTATTTCGTTTTACTTTTAAGATTGCAAATATACTTCCAATATGTGCAGTATAACTGACCCAACCCCAGGCTTCTTTCATTTATTAGCAGATTTGAGGTCTGAGTCCAAGGACATATACCAAATAGATATAGGATTTTATACTCAGACATTAGACAGAACCTAAAACTAGTTAACTTGAGCAAATCTACATCATGACAGGGTCCTTGATATAAATCCCTCAGTGTGTTGCTTATAGTCCAGCTCATAGGCGTGAGCACAGGGTGTGCCAGGTGTGCCTTGGCACACCCTAATTACCCTGTGCAATGCAGATTTCCCCTGCTTTCTGGTGCCCCCTGTCTCTCCCCTACAGTGCTGCCAGCTTCCCTCCTCTCGGCTGCTGCGTGAGATGTTTCAGGATGGAGAGCGGGGGAAGGGGCCAGTAAATATTTAATTTACCGTCCCCTTCCTTTTCAGAATGAACACAGCTAGTGATCTGTACCGATCCGCTCTTGTGTTCAACTATGTTTCCTATGCAGGTCTGGTGCAAGGATTTTTAACACCCTAGGCAAAACCTTTGCTGCCCCCCCCCTGACTCCAACCCCTTTGCCCTGCCCATGTATACCCCACCTTTTAAATGAAGCACCCATCAAATGCAGCCTCGCCAGCGCCCATCAAATGCAGCCTAACCAGCACCCATCAAATGCAGCCTCACCAGTGCCCAT